>CM076576.1:457120802-457218829 GCA_034641835.2 Pinus albicaulis | reverse complement strand
TTTCAGGGAGAGCATTGGGCAATCCATGGTTGTTTCAGGTGCTTCATTGTTTCCTTATGGGAGGAGTTGTTTGCATCTCATGAGAACATTGTGGGAACAAGTCATGGATGGATAGTTTGGTGATCACTTAGCTTATGATAGAAGCTTATCCTTTGTTTGTGATAGCAATAGAGGAGAGATGAGTTGCAGCACTCACCTTATCAGTTGCTTGAGGACAAGAAAAATTTTGTAGGGGAGGAATGTAATGTTCCTAATTAGTCCAAGCTAATAGGAATATACTATTTTGTTTTCATTTTCTTATTGCAAGAATAAGATTGGAAAGGAGGATAAATTAAACTCCTAAAACAACAAAATAAATCAATGCCCATGTGAACAAGGCTAAATCTGGGCTGCCTTAATAAAACTCCCTCATGTGTGGAAGGGATTGTGACAATTGACTAGGTCAACAGGACCAAATCCACAACATTTTCCAGATGCATTGTACCACCTAGATGCACAGCGCAGATCTAGTTGGAGGTTTCAAATGTGAAAGGAGCTAAACCTTTGATATGGTTTAGGGTTTTGTAAGGCTTTCATACTATAAATGAAAGAGAAGAGCGGCATGAGAGGGGTTGTTGAAAATATGTCTTGAAAGGATTTTTCTGCTTAGACTCTTCTCATTCTATGGCTATTTAGCTGAGAATAGTGTTGTTTAGCACTAGGTGTTCCTGATCGGGAATCCCACCACTTTCCTTGAGAGGTCTCTTGGAAGAGTCTTGCATCTCTTGTCCACTATCAGGAATTTGGCCAAGCTTCTTCTTCCAACTACAACTCAGATCTTGTTGAGGGTTTGGTTGTCCTTGTGAGCAGCAACAATGGAGGCTAGATCTATTCATATCTAGGCCATACTAGTGCCTCTTTTCAGTGGGAAAGCCTTCTATCCCATTGGTAAGAGTGTATTAACTAATTGGAGCTTAAGATCTACAACTTGGCATCAGGCTAAACTCTAAATCAAGCCTACAGCATAGTTTATCTCCCTGGACTGCATTATTTTGCAAGTGAGAAGTTGCAGGGTGTTTGGAAACTATTTGGAGGAGAGATCTCTGGTGTAAAGGAGCCTTCCATACACTGTGGTGACTCATGGATTGGCCATCTAATCCATGTATGTTTCAGATCTGATCTATTCATTGATGTATCTACTTCAAAATTTATGAATCATTCTGCATATCTTCTACAGTAGATCTCAGATCTACTCTTTGTGCTTCATGTATTGCTGAAAAACCCAAGGGGTATGTAAATAGAGACAATCTAGTGTAAAAATATGTTATAGATCTAATATTTTGTAAACATATCGGTCTTAGATCTGAGTTGTAACCTATAGCTACTGTTTACTCATAGAAATAACGCTGTTGAGGCTTTTACAGTGAATTACATTGCTGGAGCACCTCTTTAGAGGGTTTTTCTCATGAAAGTCTCCCATCTTTCTCTTGTACATTGATTGGGCCACATTGTAAATCTGATTTATCATTGTATGAGCTATTTTTCAACTGTCATGTTGGTCTCTTGAAACTGCTATCTAAAAATGTGTTATTTTCTGGGTAGTGTTCTTTTCTATTGCTGCAGTCCCTTCTTTGGGCAGTTTTCAAGCCATACTGGGTGTGGGAGATATGTTTAACCCACCTAGTTTGATTTTTTTCTGATACCCTCTTGGATTTGTGTCTTATATTATCAGATCTAAGGGATCCAAGGGCTGATTTCAAGAGCTATAGCATCCATTCCTGAAAAATGCATTTTTCAGGCATGCCTTGCTAGCAGTCCTGCTTTTGGGATATTACATAGTTTGTCACATATATACAAAAACATAAAACTATCATCTCCACAAAAGGATTAAACCTGTTCCCAAAATTTATTATGATTTCGTGCAAGAGATGAGGCTTATCCTAAAAATTTAATACAAAGTGCTATGACATAACCAAAATAAAGAACATCAAGGCTAAAAAATAGAAGTGGTTGTATGATGTGGTAGCCTAATGGAAGAATCCTCTTCTGTTCTGGTGCAACCAACTCCATAAAAAGTGTAAAAAAAAGTGAAAGTGACGTGTGACTATTCTTTGAATGTTGCGTGATGCCTTGTGGAAACGTGATGGTGCTGAGAGTAATGGTAGAAATCTGTTTCAGAGAAACTCTGTCATTGTTCCTTTCCTTTGGTTTCTTTTTTGTCCCAATAGGGTCTCGAATTAAACATGGAAATAGTGTTGGAGTAGAAAAACCCATATAGATAGGTTCCAAACAAAAGGACCAGGCATGTGAAAGATATGAGAAGTAGACACGTTGAATTGTGGGCCAGCAGGAGAAATAAAAGAGGAATGGGAAATATGGAGGTTAAATAGGTTATGGAGGTAGATTGAAATAGATAGAGGGGTTTCATTGTATTATCTGGAGATATTATTAAATAAATGATGAGTGGGAGGAGAAAACCTTTTATACATATATTGCAATCGTAGATCGGGGTTGGAAACGTTTAGGCATAAGACACAAATGTGAGGGAATGTAATTTTCGATGGGGGTGATGATGTGGCAAGGAGGTTTGGACTGAGGGGGCATGAAATGCAGAGAGGAGGATACATAGCAGGAGGAGCAACAGAGAAAATAGCTTTTAAACCCCCCCCCCCACCCCGTAGTGTTAAAATCAGAACGGAGAAGGGGGGCCAAAAAGGAATGAGAATCGTGGATCAAAGGGTAGGGAATATCACAAGGTGTAACAGCTAGTGGAAATCGCAATCAAATTTTGGTGTTTATAATGGATTCCTGAGCACCTATCCTCCTGAGCTTGCGAATTGCGATATGCAGTTGGGTCACATCGCACTTTGGCATTTATAACATGATCTTGAGTTCCTATCCTCCAGAGCTTGGGATGTGCGATGGGGAAAGGGTGACGTAAGGTGGATCCCATTAGTATTGCATTGGAATATTTGTGGAGTGGCAAATGAATGTGGTGAGGATTGTTGCGATATGAAATTAGCGAAGATGATGTGGCAGGAAAGGGTCCCACTCAATATTACAATTGGGGAACTGAGGAAGTGGAAGTGAATGCGGTAAGTGAAATTTGCGAAAATGTGATGCAAAAAGGTAGGTGGAGCCCATTAAACGGATTTTAAAAGTGGATAAGTGAAAACTTCATTAATTCAATGAATATGGTAAAATTCGTCTGAATCATAATATAAAGGATTTTTCTAAAACATTTCGAATGTTATGAAATAGATCAAAAAGAAATGATGGGTCCCAACAATATCATATATCAGAAATTTTTTAGGATTCAGGAATGGTTGCATGTATATGGTTTTAATATGCGATAGAAGGTAAGGTAAAAAGGGTATAATATGATATGGTTTTTAGTGGGTGTGTGGAGCTGCTTTTTAACTATAAAATTTGAATTTTAATAGTTAAAAAGGGGTTTTGAAAGAAATGAAATGCTGGACTTTGGATTTTTTGGAAAAATGAAAGGTAAAAGAGGGAAAATGAAATGAATGAAGGTAGAAATGAAATTTTCTCACCACTACACTTTGACAACGACACTTTCATCTTACAACCGAACTGAAAAGGCAGTTTGATTCCTTGGAGAATGATGACTAGAATTTGAAAATATTTGAAAAATTGCAATGCTAACAGTGGCTCTAATTGCAGATGATATGCCCCCCATGGGCTATCAAGAACCATAGACTAGTGCCTTGAATCCAACTCTTATCTCTCCAACCAGTGATCCTGCTCATTAACTCAAAAACACCAGTGTACCTAACCATTGGGTAATGGAGTCAAAAGAATCATTTTGATCTTCTACAACTTATTTCTTCAAATCGAAACTGAATTCAGACTGAAAACTAAAACTGAAAATAAAATGCTCAAGTTCTGAGCTTATTCATATACTTCCCTACTTCTAATCAACTGATTTCCATTTCTCATGTGTACACAAACTTCCAATTTAGCCATGCAAGTATTTTTATGATAGAAAGAACCACTCCTTTGCAATTTCTTAATAAATCACAGGAAGAAACCAATAGCTTCCATAAAAAACTTTGTTAAAACCCATGTTCACCACAACAGGCTAATGTTTTAATGAATATTGAAATGTTCAAGGCTTTGGAAAAATGCGCCTAAAAAAATGTTTCCATCAGATCTTCAAAACCTAGATCAAACCTTTTCAGCTCCAAGGGACAAATTTTCTTTGGTAAATCTTCCTTTTTTATCATGGTTATGTAATCAATAATGATCCCCCTGATATCTTGAATATCAATGATATTTTCAGAGAAGTATTTCCCAATATCAGATTCTTTAAAGACATAAGAGTAATATGACCTTGTTGTTCATAAATCTTTTCTTGCAAAGAATTTTCAGTAAGATTGATATTTGAAATAGCTAGAGGAATATCATCAAGTTGTTCAAAAGCTAAGCATTCCTCCATCAAGTGAAATTTTTTCATCATAGCTATCTAATACATACTCATTTCTAGAAAACTCTATATTTAGTGTTGAAATCTGTTGCAAGTCATCATATCTTATACTACTACAAGAAGATGTTGATTGTGAAGACAAGGAAGGTTGCTCCAATACCATAGTCATATATTTAAAACCATCATAATGATCGTTAAAAATATTCTCCTCATAATGATCTTGAAAATTTGAATTTGGTTCTGAATCACTTCCATAAGTAGCACAAATAGGTTGATTATTTACAATTTCTGAATCAATAATTGAATTATGATCATAACAGGAATCATAAGAAGTTTCTGAAATAAAATTATATGTACCTTCATATTCATTGTCCTTATGTGAATAATCACCATCACCTTCCTGTTCATCCTACTTCAATGATTTCTGAGTGCTTTTTTCTTGCACTATTTCTGAGTGATTTCAACCTTCGTACTTTCATAATATTAGATTCAATTTCAAAGGTTTCCTCTTGCATGGCTACTAGAGTAGGTGCTTTGGTTTCTCTAAGTCATAAAGAAAACTTATAATCAAATGCATTGGTATAGGCTAACATGGCAGTAACTTCTGGAGGCTTGATATCCTTGGGTATACTATGATACAAACTATGAAATCTCCTATTGAATATGCTAAGAGATTCATCCTCCCTTTTCTTCATCACATAAAATTCAGAGAGATATTGCTCATATGATTTGTTTTCAGCCCAATACCTTAGAAAAACATCATGAAAATCCATCCATGAACCTATTGAATCAGCCTCCAAATTTTTGAACCATAATCTAGCATCCCTTTGTAACGACTGAAAAAATGTCCTCAAAACCACATCCTCATGAATGATTTGAAAAATATCTGTAAATATTTCAAAAGCTTCAATATGTTTTCCAGTTTCTACAAGGTATTCTCCATTAAACTTAGAAAGGTAATCTAGAAAATTGGGAGGATATTCATGAAGGGTTAATGATAATTTCAAAGGCTTATAATGCTTTCTAATCTTGGACTGAAATTTTATGATTGGATACAAGGTTCAACATGTTTATCAAAAGGTACAACAAGGATTTCAAAACGTAAATAAAGTTTATAATCAACAAGCTGAGATGGTTGATCATTTTCAGGAAAAATTTGTATATGTACATCATTTTTCTCATAGGTTTCAATTGGAGGAAAAGGCTCAAGATCAATGATACTAGAAAATAAAGGATCTTATTCAAATGAGGGATAAACAAAATAAGACTTATAGTCATCTGATTATATAAAGCATGAGATAATACTTTTCACATGTGAGGGAAAATAAAAGAAAGATCTTATGAAAGTTAATATAAGTTCCTGGAAGAAACTTATCGCTTGATACCTGGTTTTCTTGTACCTTCACATTTTGGTCCACTAAGTTTGTTATCCAGTGGAGTCACCATTACAATCTTCTACCAATGGAGTCACTAAGTGAAAAATATGGAGTCTTCTTTAGTGTCTAGTATTTTTTCACCATCAAAAACTATATTTGATCTATGTATAACAAAAAACTTGGGAGAAAGTTGCGTTCAAGGATCTTCATCTCCTAGCAGACACACCAAAAGATGTTAGCATTGGAATCAACACTTGGACTGCTTCAAGCACCTGACTAGACACATCCTAAACTCTAATTTAATTTAATGATTTGATTTATGATATTGGTAGGTGGTTTAAACTATGATTCACTGAAAAGAGATTTTAGTCAAATCCACTATTCTACTAATGAGGGTATTGGGTCTGATGTGGTAGCAAAAGAGTGAGTTTGTAGCCTTTGAGTGGAATAGAATGTGAAGTGGAAGAAGAGATAGTGGGTATACAAGGAATAAATCCACTGCTTTTGGTAGAAAATAACACAAGTAGAAAATTGTCATATTTCAAGAATAAAAAGCTATTTCTAGACTTACAATATTCTCACTGAAATATAATGGAAGATAATTGTTATAAGTGATGCTCTTTGCATTTTCATCATGTATATTTCATCAAGAAAGCTCACTATGTGAGACTAACAAAAATTGATAAAACACATGAACATGTCAAGAGACTCATAAAAACACATAACAGCATGAGGGATTGCAAACTGCCACTGAAGATAATAAGATATGGAAACACAAGTGAAAATTAACAATACAAACACCAAATTGATAATAAGTCCTTATAATTTTCTTTCAATTTTATTCACTGAAAAGAGAAATGATCATATGAGCCAAGATTCTAAAACCACCCCTTTTTTACATAGCAGTTTGTCACATATATACAAAAGTACAAAATTTTCATCTCCATAAAAGGAGTAAACCTATTCCCAAAACTTATTACGATCTCATGCAAGAAATGAGGCTTATCCTAAAAATTTAATACAAAGTGCAATGGCATAATCAAAATAAACAACATCGAGGCTAATAATTCGAGGTGGTTGTATGATGTCGCAGTTTATGGCAAGACTCCTCTTCTATTTTGGTGCAACCAAATCCATAAAAAGTGTAAACAACAGTGAAAGTGACATGTGACTGTTCTTTGAATATTGCATGATGCCTTGTGGAAACGTGTTGGTGTTGAGAGTAATGGTAGAAATATGTTTCAGAGAAACTCTGTCGTTGTTCATTTCCTTTGGTTTCTTGTTTGTCGCGATAGGGTCTCGAATTAAACATGGAAATAGTGTTGGAGTGGAAAAATCCATATATATATGTTCCGAACAAAAGGACCAGACATGTAAAAGATATGAGAAGTAGACACATTGAATTTTGGGTCAGCGGGAGAAATAAAAGAGGAGAGGGAAATATGGAGGATAAACAGGTGATGGAGATAGATTGAAAGAGATAGAGGGGTTTCATTTTATTAGTGGGAATTTATATTAAATAAATGATGAGTGGGAGGAGAAAACCTTTTATACATATATCGCAATTGCAGATCGGGGTCAGAAATGTTTAAGCATAAGACCTATTTATTCCACTGTTGACCTATCCACTGATGCATTTTCTCATACAGATACTATATAACAGATTGATATTGATGTTGTACTACCTTCTCAAGAAGACCTATTGTCATAGAATGCTTCTGATGAGGACCTTCACACATAATTTAGCCCATTCAATCAAAGCATATTAGGTTTGTTTAAAGACAGAATAGTATTATGTAATGAGGTTGCCAAGTCAGATGATCATAAAAAAGAGGTGGAGTGTCTTTCTCAAAAGAATCCCAAGCACAACCAAATGGAACAAGAAGTAATATTGGATGAAGTGCATGGTTTAAATCCTCATAGCCAGGTATTATTCAGAGATCCTTTTGTTGGGTTTTTAGAGACATTTAAAGAGGGAGTAAAATATGCCAGCAACATTTTGTTGCAGAGTTTAAAGATAATTTGGAGCACTACTGTTTAGAAGCAGGAAAAATTGGAGTGGCCTTTTTGTTTTTTCAAAATATATAAAAATCTAGACAAAAATCAATCATCTAGTTATTTACTTGATTGGTTCCATTGGAAAAGAGAGTTCACCTAGTCAAAATATACCTCCACGTTAGACTAGGGTAGGTAGGTATGCAAAGAAAGTTGATCTAAAAAAGATACATAAAGAAAGAAAGAAAAGAAGAAAAGAGGGTAGATAAAAAGAAAAGGTAAAGCCCCATACCAAATGCTAGTGTGCAAGTCTGAATGCCACTACTTTGAAAAAGGAAGTTATGTTCAGTCATACAGCCTAACCATGATTGAAAATTTTTTAAATTTCTGCCGATAGGTTAGGGAATGAAGATTTTCCAAAATGTTTAAACTTAGCTTGTCAATAGATTAGATTAGGAAAGAATATTGGTTCCAAAGTTCAAAATCTGAACCAAAGAGAAAGGTGAAGGATGCATAACAAGTTCCAGATTATAGCCCTCAGTTTTTAGTCTTACTTTGTGCAAAAATAAAATATGTGTGTAGCTTGTCCAAAATGCCACAACTCATGACAAATCAAACTGCTTAACCTTGATTTGGTCATGTTTTAAATTTTATGTTGATAGATTAGAGAATGAAAATCTGTGAAACTGTTTAACCTTGACATATAAGTAGATTAGGTAGAGAATAAAAGAGCTCATTAGTATAATCTGAGCCTTTGGATGATATAAGGGTAGAAGTGGATAGTTTTTGCTTTCAAAAGAAAAAATGTTGTTGAGGGTTTGCCAATCTAAACGCACCTGAATGAAGAAATTTTTTTAGGAAAGATATGATGGGTAGGTAGAGTTTATGTTGAAGTAATCATGTTTTTCAGAGTTTAATATCACATCTTCAAAGAATATAAGTAAATCAGGAAATTGAAGAAGGAAGAAATTTTCCAAGCCCAATAAAGGCACTGATTTACAAATCCCAGAGATCTAAAATCTGAGGTTCTTGACACCTCCTAAAGGAGTTGCCCTCCCCAAGTGGAGCCACTGTTAGTCATCAGTATTTTTCACTATCTTTGGATGACTATATAATGGTTATAGTTTTCTGAAAAAAATATTCCTTGAATATTTTGAGTTTCAGAAACCTCACTGCCTTCATTATATTAATAAAACCTTTTTCCCTATCTATCAGTTTGCCATCTCAATGTCACCCTGCTGCTCTTAAAATACTCATTATGGGCTTATACTTCTCATTTTCATCCTTCTTTCCTACCTAAAGCCTCATTTTGGAGCAAAACTAGTCCCTCAAAAAGGCCAAAAACCATCAAAAACTCATGTTTCTACCCTCTTTTTTACCCTGGCACTGCACATTTACCAGTCTTGGGAGAAGTGATTTTTGACAGTGACAATGAGAACTATTTTTGAAAGTGAAAGAATATTTGGAAAATAGACTCCGAGACCTTTCCAATGAGCCATCGTGGAGCTCATTTGGACATTGGGAAGGTCTCCAAAAGTTAGCTGCAAAACATGCCATTTTTTCTACCTTTGCATTGCGCGTTTGCACTGGCACTACGCCCCTGTACATTGGAGCTGCGCCCTTACCAGGAGTTATTGCAAAATTTATTGTGAGGCCTTAAAGTAAAAATTATTCCAAAATTAGCTCAGACATTGAGTTAGGAGTTATTGTTTCAATTAATGAGTCTTAGATATTTTTCGTTGGGCCTTGCAGGTCTCAAAGGTCAAAATGCATTAACTATGTAATAAATGACATTTGAAACCCTAGCTAGGGTTTTTCCTCCTCATTTTGCAGATAAATATTGCATGCATGCTTCATAATTTTGGTTCGTTGATTGTTGATCTGAATATTACATAGACTTTGAGTTGTAAATAAGTTAGCTTTGGAGCATTGTAACTGTTTTGGATTG
Source organism: Pinus albicaulis (assembly GCA_034641835.2). Lineage (NCBI taxonomy): Eukaryota > Viridiplantae > Streptophyta > Pinopsida > Pinales > Pinaceae > Pinus > Pinus albicaulis. The sequence goes on along the minus strand of CM076576.1, from coordinate 457,209,084 downwards.
AATATCAATGGAACAAGCACATTCACAGGATTCATGGAATTTGTTAAATGGTGATGTTATTCTAATTTTGTAATTGTTTACTTTTGTTTTCCATTTTTTATATCAATTTCTCTTGTAGCAGAACATAAAATTTAGGTTAATATATGATGTTAGAGACACCTTATGTCTGTCTGCTTTCTGTTGTTTAAATTTTCTCCTCTGTTGGGTCTGATTGGAGAGTTTAGGAGTTCCCTACTCTCTATTTCCATCTAGTTTTTTTTCTTGAGATTAACTCAATATAGTCCATCCAAAGAAGTTTATGGTTTTCCCTATCCTTTGGTTCTACTTGAAATGTTGTTCCCAAGGCTTTCTTTGAAGTTTTCTTACTAGGGTTTAGGCTAAAGAAGTTTATGGTTTGCCCTATCTTTTGGTCTATCTCAAAATGTCATTTTAAAGGTATTTGAATTATGATTGAAGAACTTAGGAGTTCCCTGCTCTTTAATCATTACTAAATTGTTGTCTTAAATGTTTTCTTTGTTTGAAGGTGAATAGCTAGAGAATTTAGGAGTTCCCTGCTCTCTAGGGTTTGCTGGATTTTTGTCTTAAAGTTTACTTGATAAAGTCAGGCCAAATAAGTTTATGGTGTGCCCTGTCCTTTGGTTCTTTCTTAAGAATGGTGATATTAAATATTCTTCTTGTTCTTGTATATGTTAAAGGATTCTTAATTTCCCTTTAAACCTACTAAACTCACAACTTAATGTTCATTTCATGCCCACATAAGCTATTAAGATCCATTTGGATTTGTTGACTTGCCCTATGAAACACCCTTGATTTTTTGTTGTACTCTTCAAACCTTTCACAGACCACATAGCCCAATGGTTTGAATTTATCTTACTCTATCTGTTCTTCTTAACAAACAACCCAACCAATCAAAACAAAACAAATAACCCTATCATTTTAACTAACCTATAATCAGCATCCTAAATCAATAAAGTTATATATTTTATACAAATATAGAGAGAGCCCTCTCTGAGTCCAGGAAGACTAGGTTAACAAGACTCCAAAGTTGGTTTGATGTTACCCTTGTTTATTTGGTCTTACCAATCTGAAAAATTACAGTGGCCTAACAACATAGCAAGGAGGTTTGGACTGATGGGGGTGCAAAATGCAAAGAGGATGACACATAGTAGGAGGAGTGATGGAGAAAATATATTTTTGGATCCCCCCCGTAGTGTTAAAATTAGAATGGAGAAGGGGGGCCGAAAATGCATGAGAACCGTCGATCAAAGGGTAGGGAATATCACGAGGTGTAACGACTGGTGGAAATCACAATCACATTTCGGCATTTATAATGGATTCCTGAGTGCCTATCCTCCTAAGCTTGTGAATTGCGATATGCGATTAGGTCCAACCAATATCACACATCAAACTTCGGCATTTATAACATGATCTCGAGTGCCTATCCTCCAGAGCTTGTGATGTGCGATGGGGAAAGGGTGACGTGGTAGGGAAAGGTGGGTCCCTTTAGTATTGCATCAAAATATTTGTGGAGTGGCAAATGAATGTGGCGAGGATTGTTGCGATATGAAATTAGCGACGATGACATGGTAGGAAAGGGACCCACTCAATATCGCAATTGGGAAAATGAGGAAGCAGAAGTGAATGCGGTAAGTGAACTTTGCGAAAATGCGATGTGAAAAGGTAGGTGGGGCCCATTAAACGGCTTTTAAAAGCAGATAAGTGAAAACTTCCTTAAGTCAATGAATATGGTAAAATTCATCTAAATCATAATATAAAGAATTTTTCTAAAACATTTCGAATGTTATGAAACGAATCAAAAAGAAATGATGGGTCCCAACAATATCTCATATCAGAAAGTTTGTAGGATTCGGAAATGTTTACATCTAGAAGGTTTGAATATGCGATAGAAGGTAAGGTAAAAAGGGACTTCTTATGTTTATATTTATTGCATCTAACCTCCTCTCTTTTTGGCAGGATTTGTCCTGATGATGGACCTAGATCTAGACCCGAAACATAGATGCAAAAATGCATATTGTGGAGATTCCAAATTCAACAACTCAAAAGAATTGACTATAGTTTTTACCCATTTTTACTATGTAAACAGGTACTTTTTTAATTTGTTTTGTGGTTCTTTGATAAGGTTTACATTTAATACAGTGAATTCGACATGCATGATCATAAAATTAATTTTGACCATAGAGCACACTTTTATCTCATTTTAGAGCTCTGTTAAACATGAAAAATGAACCCCCTCCCGAGTTATCTTTGAGCGTTTTTCAGACTCCCAAAATATGATAATATTGCCAAGCGCTTGTCCTTTCGAGCTCGTAAAAGGAATTGAAACAACATCTACTCAGTATAATTTTAAACCTTTTCTGGACTGAGATAGATTATTTATGAAAAAGGAACACCCTAGTCGAACATGGCCAGGAGGTTCTCTTAATGTGTTATATATTATGCTTTCATGGTTTTCATCCATGAAAGTTTCACTGCTTAAACTCTAGTTGAAGTGTTCGATTGAGCCATCAATGCACCCCTAGACTATAGTAAGTTCTTTGCAGATCATATACTCCCATGCAAAGTAGCATTGTAGAGCATCTAGGCCCACTTGAAAGTGTGTTGGTCGACTAGGAGTGAATTGTTCATAGGATTCTGAGAATCTTCCCACCTTCCGGTGGCTTCTAAAAGTTGTTCCAGCTATCACACCATCTGATAACTTCGAATATGAACACCATGGAGCCATTGAACCTCTTATCCTCCTATTCCATTGAACAAGGAAACCTCTTCATCCATTTTTGGAAAAGCCATTCAATGACCAATTAATGGCAAACTACCTTCACTACTTATAAATTGAGCATTGATCATAGTGCACAAGAGAGCAAGAATTTAAATTAGTAGAGTTATGCTAGTGGAGTGATGCTACTGATGTGATGAGGATAGGACTGAAGCTAGAGCGAGTTCACATTGAATTGATCTAGCTAGATGTAAATTCTCTTTCTACTTCATAATAAAGAGATTGTTTTCTTTCCTAATACATGTGTTCATGATTTAATAGGTGTATTTTCAAATGCAATCGATTTAGTTTGATTAATATGAATAGATCGTACGCCTTTATGTCATTTTCAGTCTTATGTTAGCCATTGCATGTACCAATCAAGCAAGTTCAGTTCGATTGAGAGCGAAGGAAGTGACAAAAGGGAGACGAGGAATATCGAAATATCACAAGTAGGTGTTCTTCTCTCATTTATTTATCTTAAGGAAAAGGTCAAATGCATTTCATCTGTTGTTCTAATTGTGACCACCACACTTAGGGAAATATATCTATCCGTAGGTTTGATTTTTGTAAAACAACATTGAAAAATGTTGTAGATTCCTTAACAAATACTATGAACACTGAGAAGTTCTCTTGGTGTAGGGAAACAATGGACATTACTGCCTTGGATTGTTGATCATGCACTCCCGTGAAATCTAGTATGAAAAAAAAACAGTTGGTAAAATGTTTATGTGCTATATTATTTGCATGACCAACACCATGCATTATATTTTTTGCTACATGTAGTGGGGCTATCATAGAGGGCGTGGGGGAGGAAGGGGTGTGGAGCCCCAAAAAATACAAAATTGTGTGGTGTTTTTTTTTTTTTTTTTGGTTTTTAGCACTTTTAATGGTCACATGGTGTTTCATCCAATGATTTTATAATTATAATTAAGGAAGTACAATTGTATTGTAATCCAAGGTTAATGGATTGGGAGTTTATGGATGCTTCATGATATAGATCTTGTCTTGTAACAGTGTAGAAATATAACATAATAAAGGATTTAAAAGGTAAAAATACTTGTGTTAATGTGTGTGTGTGTGCACATGCACAATTGTGTGTTTTTGTTTTACTAAAGAATATATTTGTAGCAATTAAATACGTAGGGTTAAAACCAATAAGATTCATAATGTTTACTAGGATAGAAGGTATCAATGACACTCTCGACTCACACACCCGCTCCAGTCTCTAACATCAACGAAGAATGAATCATCAGAATGCCCCCTTTCCCAGTGATAACAAAGTTTATATATACATCTCACCCTTTTGACAAGTGGCACATAAAGAACCACTGTGGGATATCCATGGAAGTTTACAGATCAATAACATGAGAAGAACCATTTCTTTGTATCCTTCCATTGAAACTGACATGCCCAATTTCATTGACCAAGAATACATGTCAATCACAAAAAAATAATAAAATCCTCAATTGGTTATACTAGTTTTATGAAAACACTTTATTTACATGTAGTTTACAAGTTCGGATTGTGTAACCGAAAATCAAAATAAAGTTTCTTATCATAATATCTTATATTGTGTTGGATTAGTACATCAAATTTTGTATTCATGATAGCTTTAGCTACTTTGGTTTCTATTATGATTATTTAAGTTGTAGCTATTTATGTGAAATATCCAAAAATAGGGGAAATCTACACTATTGGGAATATCTTAAGATATTCCAAATGTGGAGCTACAGCAACACATGAACATAATAATGAAATAGCAGTGAGAAATTAACACATAAAATGCTAGAAGATCCAAATAGCCTTCATATTTTTCTCATAGAAGAAAAAGAGTACAAATCCTTGAGGAAACAATCACTCAAGCTAGGCAATGCAAGCCTCAATATAATATGTACATGAAAATAAAGAACATTGCTACATATGGAAAGCCCCAGGATATGACTACATAGTCTAGAATGAAAAATTGTTGAAAAATTATGTCAATACATAAATATGGAAATATACAGCTCATACAATATGGGGAGCAAAGATATAGACTCCCAAAGGCAATTTCTAGACAATCCTGGAAGTATTGGCTAAAATATGAAAAAATACAAAATGCCGGAGTTGCAGGGGCAGTAATGAATAGTAGCTGCAACTCATGAAATGAATGGAGATGGCTGAATATGATGTCCAATCTGAAATAGGCCTCCTCCAATGGATCTCCCAAGTGAAAGGCTCATCCTAACATTGAAGATCTTACCCTCAAAACTAGCAATGCAAACTCCCACTGCAAATGCTCTCATAAATAACGCAGTCAAGGAGATGGATTGCGCTGTAGGAGATGGGAAGTGCTTGGCCTAATGCCAGATATGTTCAATCAGCTCCTGAATATTCCTCACTAACATCCTAGAGGAATATAATCTCCCTCCTTTGAAAGATAAGCTCTAGAAGTGGTGTTGTGGAACCCTCCACTGCAACACCCTGCAACACAATGTTTCCTGCTACAGGAATAATGTTGTAGCTGAAGGGGGTGGCTTGGAATTCCTAAACAAGAAGGGAGAAGGGTTCCTAAATAGGAAATCCCTTGTGCTAAGCAACACAACAATCTCAGTTAAACAACTGGAGAAAGAAAATAGTCATGCAGACCAAATTCTATACTCAATAACATATCCATCTATGGTTTCCTTGTCCTCCCTTTTTACAAATGAAAGCCTTCTTGCCTTGGCCCCCACACATTAGGTTTTCCTCCACCAAATGATCTTTTCCCCATTCACACTACACTATCTTTCAAAGTGATCCACTCCCTCCATGGCAGCATTGTTGACTTGGTCAAACTTGACCTTGTCCTCGTGCATTTTCCCTTTTTCACACTTGAGTGTGCAAAATATAGCTACTCTGATGATCCCTTTCACATTATTAGGGATTTAATTCCTATTCATGGGCCTTCTTACCCATTTATTCACTTCCTAGCTGATATAAGCAAAATTAATGTTCCAATTAGCTTCATGCTAATTTTGGGAACATTACAGTCCTCCCCTCCCAAATGTTGCTTGTCCTCAAGCAACTGCAAGGATAGAACTGAAGGGCCTTCTTGAGGCCTAAGGGCTGAAATTAATTGGTATTTGCCATCCCCATATGAATCTTCCATCCCCAAGAAATCACCCATACAAAATGAGTTACCTCCCAGCATGGCAACTCTTGAAATTCTTCCTCCACCTTTGGCTCATGAAAAGTAAGTGGGCTGAAAAGCTGATCGTGGTAGAAAAGGTAGTATACCCCATGTTGTCCTTCTCTCCACTCATGATAAGTGTAGAGTATGTGATGATTATGGGCTGCAATATTATTTCCCTTTAGTGGCAAAATGAAGAACAATCCTCCAAGGATATCCTCTCCAACATTGAAGAACAAGCTGGCCCAAAACATCTCATCCATGATGAATAGGACATGATCATCATAGGATATCCAAATGAGAAGTTTGCTGAAAGTTTTACGTGATGCTACATGATAAAAAAAATGTCTCAAGTGGACACAACGTAGTCTCTCCCACTACAACTTCAGAAAATAGCATGGCAAGTGGTGTTTTTACAAATGGCTAGTTGTATGAATCATCACATCTACTGGTGAATAGTAAATGAGTGAATGTGCCAACTGAGAATACAAAAAATAATCAAACACTTGCCCATGGCTATAGAAAGGATGCCTATCTCCATCATAATAGTTGGCAAAATTTTGTTTATGGGGCTCAACAATAAACTTTCCCTCTTGTGGAGCAATGCAATGTATTATAATGGTAAGAAGATGCAAGTATTGTGTTACATAATCAATAGATGCAAAAAACAATTCTCACCATGTGCTGAAAGTAAAGTGATGCATGAATACATGAATAATTCCATGCTCCAAAAGAACAGAGTTGTTGGCCTATGCAAATAGGCTCCTGCCAACCCATAGCTCAATTATTTGACATGATTATTGTTAACGACTCCTCCAATAATGTTGCCGCAATTAGGAAATTCCTCCCAAAATGGAAGTACTTCCTGTTCATCTAAGGCCAAGGAGTAACCCCTTTGCACCATGATAGTGCCATCTCCTACTCCTACAACATCATACAACATGTGAGAGAAAATCTGCCCTTTCTCTCTCAAGTACAACTCAAGAAAAAAAGTGTTTGCTACCTCCTCATGCTCTCATCATACAAGTCATGTGATGAAGACATAATGAATGATATGAATGTCACATCAACACCATGCATCCATAATTTTTGCTGCTCAATAATGCAAGCATCCTGCCACATCTTCTCCATCCTCTTGCCCTCAGGAAGAGTGTATGCCAAGTGATGGCCAAACTCCTTCAAGAGTAACCAGCGCAGCCAAGCCTCCTGTTGCCCGGTGTCATAGATTTGCAAGTGGCTTACTAACCTCTTGCTCTTCATCCACATCCACTCAATCATTTGTTGATGTCTCCTTCCACCATCCATCCTGGTACTCCTCCCATGAGGGCTACCATTCTCCATGTTTTTATGATATTTGCACTCCCTGATATGTTGAAGTGCATCTCTAATGGAATCTCCTTATGAGATCTCCTTCTCATGCATGGCCTTCCAAAACCAAAGAGACCTTGGGTCTGCTGCAAGTGGAAGTCTCTCTTTGAGTTGTGGCATGCTCATCAAGAGAGTTTAATCTAGAGATGAGAAAGAGTTTCTTATTTCAAGATGTCTACTCCTTCTTACTGCTCCCTTCATTGCTCCCTGAAAGAAGCTACCATTTGAATGCTCCCATGAGGAATGATTCCTCTTTTCTTCATCATTACTCTTGTACAACGTAGTGAAATTCTGCTGCTCTAAATCAATAGTATGTAATGATGTGGATCCATCCATAATTTTTCTTGAAATTATAAGAGATGGACATTTAAGCATACCTTGGTGAAATTTGGAAGCTCCTTGCAGGGCTGCAAGAGTTTCCTCTTCATATGTGTTGGCTTCCCAAACTGTTGAAGATGAAGGCTTCTCCTCCATGGTTATGACAGCGCTGGTACATGCCTCTTCAACTAGTAGTGAGGGCTTCTCCTCCCCTTTTCCAAATTTCCTGATCAATCTTTGAGAAAACTCAACAAGATTTGACACTCTTGCATGGCTCAAATGGCTGAACCACCAAGTATTTGCTTCACCTTCAAGGTGCAGCGCTGCAATTTCTACAGCCTCTCTCTCTACTACTGGATGTAGTAGGAATATATCCTCTAACTTCATTACCCAAGCCTTTGCTACACATTTGAGTGATCCATCAAAAGTGGAAAATAGAAATCTATTGCCTCTCATCATCCCATAGCTGTAGGGTATTCTTTCTTCCTCTAGCTAAATAAATTGTGGTAAAGCTAGAGTCTCTTTGAAGCCTCTAGGTTTAGCTCAGTATTCAGCAAGGTATTCACTTAGAACTTCAGATTCCAATTGTTCTTCATGCTTCATGTCTTCTTCTTTGTGAGAGTAGGAAGTGCATGGTCCTTCCTCTTCTCCTTCTTCCATCTTCTGAACCTCCTTGGAGAGGCCCTTTCTGGATCTGAAAAGTGATGAGAGTAAGCTCATTCTCTTCATCATCTTGATATCTTCTTCTTCTCTTCTATCTTCTTATGGCTGAAACTCACAAGATGAGCCAAATATCATGATTTTATACCACTATAATATCCCAAAATAGGGGAAATCTACACTATTAGGAATATCTTAAGATATTCCAAATGTGGAGCTACAACAACACATGAACATAATAATGAAATAGAAGTGAGACATCAACACATAAAATTCCAGAAGATCCAAATAGCCTTTATATTGTTCTCATAGCAGAAAAAGAGTACAAATCCTTGAGGAAACAATCACTCAAGCTATGTAATGCAAGCCTCAATAGAATATGTACATGAAAATAATGAACATTGCTACATATGGAAAACCCCGGGCTATGACTGCGTAGTCTATAATGAATAATTGCTGAAAACTGATATCAATACGTAAATATGGCAATATACAGCTCATGATATAGACTCCCAAAGGCAATTTCTAGACAATCCTGGAAGGATTGGCTGAAATATGCAAAAATACAAAATGTCGAAGTTGCAGGGGCAAGACTGAATGGCAACTACAACTCATGAACTGAATGGAGATGGCTGAATATGATGTCCAATATGAAATATACCTCCTCCAATGGATCTCCCAAGTGAAAGGATGATCCTAACACTGAAGATCTTACCCTCCAAACTAGCAATGCAAACTCCCATTGCAAATGCTCTCAGAAATAACACAGTCAAGGAGATGGACTGCGTTGTATGAGATGAGAAGTGCTTGGCCTAATGCCAAATATGTGCAATCAGCTCCTGAATCTTCCTCACTGACCTCCCAAAGAAATAGAAGCTCTCTCCTCTGAAAGATAAGCTCTAGAAGTGGTGTTGTGGAACCATCCACTACAACACCCTGCAACACAACATTTCCTGCTACAGGAATAATGTTGTAGCTAAAGGAGGTGGCTTGGCATTGAGCCTAAAATGTGGAGAAATGAAGTAAAATCCCTCAAGAGGCCTCTCAAGAATGGATAAGGGTTCCTAAACAGGAAATCCCTTGTGCTAAGTAGCACAACAATCTCAGTTAAACAACTAGAGAAAGCAAATAGTCGTGTAGACCAAATTCTATACTCAATAACATATCCATCTATGGCTGCCTTGTCCTCCCTTTATACAAATGAAAGCCTTCTTGCCTTGGCCCCAACACATTAGGGTTTCCTCCACCAAATGATCTTTCCCCCATTCACACTGTGTTGTCTTTCAAAGTGATCGACTCCCTCCATGGCAGCGTTGTTGACTTGGTCAAACTTGACCTTGTCCTCATGCATTTGCCCCTTTTCACACTTAAGGGTGAAAAATATAGCTACTCTGATGATCCCTTTCACACTATGAGGGATTTTATTCCTACTCATGGGCTTCCTTACCCATTTATTCACTTCCTAGCTGATATAAGAAAAATTAATGTTCCAATTAGCTTCATGCTAATTTTGGGAACATTACATTATGTTTTGTCATATCCCAACCAAAAATCCAAATCTCAAGGGGAAACAAAGAAAAAAAAACCTTCTTTAGATTTATATTTTGATTTCACAGTAAAACATCCCCAAAAAAAAATTCATGTGTTGCAAAGCAACTTATAATCCACTCCAATAAAAGTTAAGCATCTCTTCCTAATGAAACATTCAATCATATCGAAGTGTTTGTTCATAGAGTAGTGTAGCATCTATCCCCTCTACCGTAGCCTTTGGGGGCACAATATAAATATCCATATCCTACACCCATAATAAATGACCATTATAATTTTGCTATTTTATCTTCCCATTGTCTTTATTTGAGATGGGATGTACCCTATTTTCAACTAATAATCATTTGCAGGATTTCTTACATGTTGTAGGCTGTTAGCCACCTATAATATTTTGTCAAAGCAAACAGATGGCTAAATATGTTTCTGAGCCTTCAAGAGAAACATTTCCTTTGTAAATATATCATTCTTGAAGCCTCCATGTGTCTTCTATAATTAAATAATCTTCATTGTTGTTTCCATTAATGAACCCTTCTGTTTATGAAAGAAATTGTTTTCAAAGGCCCCCATATTTTCCATTTCCCCTCATCCATACTTCATTTTATTTCATTCCCTTCATGAATTCCCTTTGATAAGGTTTAAAACCTCTTTTTTAATCTTATCAGAACCCTCAAAACCCTCTGAAAAACCTTCATTTTTTCCTAAAAAGCCACTTTTCATCATTTAGGCCTTAAGCCCCTTTCAGCCCTAGCCCTAGCCCCTTTTCCGCATGTGACCTCATCCCGCAACCAGGAGCTAGCCTGCATCACGCAATCGAAATTTGGGTTTATAGTTTCTTTTTTAAACATTTATTTCAAAACTCTGATGCGATGAGTCCCTTTCTCCTCTGATCTGCCGATTTGATCTGGACCGTTGAATCCACAAGAACCAACGGCCAGGATTCAATCACACTTCTCTCGCAGCTCCCCGTCATTGCATCCGCCGATTTGATCTAGACCGTTGAATCCATAAGAACCAATGACCGGGATTCAATCGCGCTTCGCTTGCAGCCCCCCATCATCGCATCCGTCGATTTTATCTAGATAGTTGAATCCACAAGAACCAATAGCCAAGATTCAATCACCCTCTGCTCATAGGCCCTCCATCATTACACCATCTGATCAACCCCAACCGTTGATCTCCCCTCTGATCCGACAGCAAGCGCTTAATTTCACATTGCAAACTCAAAGACCCCAGTGCTTTGGCCTCTTTCCTTTTCTCCGATGTGATTTAATCCCAGTCGTTCATTCTGCCAGATCTAACGGTCTGTGCTTCATCACATCGCACTCGTCCCTCACATAATCCTCCACCATCCCGACCTCCGATTAAATCTCCACCGTTGATCAAGTTTGATCGGATCGTCCACATTACTTCCACTCTTCAAACCCTGCCCTTCTCATTCTCCCCCATCGAAAGATCTCGACCGTCGATCCTCACAATCCGACGACTCGCATTGACCTCAACAATGGACCATGCCTCCTTCCACCCGGGCAGCTCACCTGCTATCGTGTTCATTCCACACCGTTGGATCTGCCACCCATCATCCGACGGCTGACACTCCGTTTCGCAAAATTTTTGCGCCCAGGGTTTAATGTTTCAAAATTACGTGAAATGGGTGGTTTTCTTTTTCCACGCGTCACTCACTAAGTGGAATCGTGTTTTTTTGGGCATTTCCGCTTTCCCTTTTTTGTTGCGCAAAAACCATTCCCGGTTTCTGCTTTACCGCCTACCCTCCGCAGCATAATTTCTCTTTTAATCCTGGCTGTCAATCTCTGAGATCGCACGGCCCAGATTATATCGCTCTTACATTTTCCCACCATTCATCTGATCTCCCAACGACTCCATCCACAGATTTTCGCCGTCGATTATTCTAATCCAAAGGCCCACGTTATATTGTGTTTCCACTCATATACCACCCATCTAATCCTCCAAATGACTTCATCGATGAATCCCCACTGTTTATTCTTCTAATCTAACGGTCCACAATGCACGTTGCACCCAAACTCCCATCAGACCTTTTTTCACCTTCCGCCATGATTTTAAGCCCATTTTCCGCCGAATCCAGTTTTTCTACTCACTACTCCTCCACCCTCATGAGCCTCCGAAGCAGTAATCCCCCACTCCCACTGGTTTTTATAACGTGTTTTCTATTTTTTGCAGGGTTCAAAGCATGACAAATTCGCATTGTTTTCATAGTCACATTCATGGTGAAAGACCATCACAGATGCTGAAAATCACAAGGAAAGACACCGCTAAGAAGGTTTAAAACATGTTTTATCAAAGATCCAAGCTATTAACCCTGACATAAACCCTCCAACACCTTTGTAGCCTGTATATTCACTCAAAAAGGTCAGTAGAAATTTTAAAGATGTATCAGAAAGAGATTACAGGGTTAAAAGCATGATATTGAAGACTAAGAGGCCTAATCCATAGCTACAGACACAAAGGACACAGATGCAGACCCGAAGATGATCAAGGAGACTTAATGAAGCCTAAAGCACACATCAAGCCATGTCAGTGATTTAATAACAGTAGAATGTTCTTTTATTAAGAAGGACAAGTTCCCACAGCATTCTCCATTCCTCATCGAGCCCATAACAGTTATTATTCTGACAGAAAGCTCCTAAAACTGTCAGTGCATTAGTTACAAAGAATGGAAGACCTGAAAGGAAAATATTCATCCTTTCTTGTCATAGAGGATAAAATAGATTACTACAGCCAGAGAGTACTTCAAGAACATACCCTTGGAGTTATTATCAATCTGACGAAGACCCCTAATTCATTTAAAGGGTATTGAAAGTCAATGTAAAGATATTAAAACAGAATGGGCTTCGAAAGACATTTCTCCCTTTGTTTTAATGAATCGCTTAAGTTCTATCTACCACTAGTATCACTCCTTCACCTATAAGAACCCATGATAAATACATTGTAAATGTTGGTTGGATATTGTAAAAAAACTGATTTTAAGTTGTTTTACTGAGTTATAGTTCTGTGAGTAGTAGTTGTAAATAGGCTGGGAGATTATTTCTGAATGATATCAAGCTATTGGACAAGGATGTATGTGACTGGTTTTACTCTTCTAATATGACAAGCATGTTCATTGGATCCCGATCTAAATTACTGGTGATGTGTTCTTTCTTTGTTATTGTTTTCCCTCTGTTATACATCATGTTTCATTTTCTCTGATAAGAAAGAGTAATTTTAGCTTAGGATATATTGCTGCAAGTACCCTAATTCTTCTTGCACTTTCTTATCTTTATGTTTTCTACTAATTGTGTATCTTAGAACAAATTCAACATAATTTAACCAATATAGAAGTTGGTTTGTCCATGCTTACTGGTATATGAATTTAGAATTTGTTTCTTAGATGTTCTTGTTTGGTTTCAGTTGAAAGAATTAGGAAATAGGGAGATTTAGAGTAAGCCCTATCCCCTGGTTCCTTTTCCATCAGTTAGCCTTTCTAAGATCCCTTTGAGTTGAATGTCAAAGCAGAGAAGGTTAAAAGTCTTTCTCTGATCTTAGGTTTCACTCTGTGTTAAACTTAAATGTTTTCTATTGTCTGAAAGTAGTCAGGAGTACTACTGGATTGTTGTCTTCGGAGTTAGCCTCATTCGGAGTTTATATCATAGAGTTTAAGGCATGCCCTGTCCCTAGATTTACTCCGAAGTGGTCACCTTGGAAGGTTTTCCTTGTCATTCCCATTCATTTCCTTATTGTTTCATCTCATACTATCATCTTAAGAGATCCTCTAATATAGATGACTAGCCCTTTGAAAGCCTTGGATGTTTGAATTGCAAGTAAACCCTTTTATGACCCCATTGCCCAATGGACTTGTGTTATCTTTGAATTATCTCCCCATTGCCAAAAATACTTCTCTACTCATTTATTTACCTTACACTAAACTCTTCTTTCATGTTTCCCAACCAAACAAACAAAATATAAACCCTTTGTGCCCTATAGCTAGCTTAATACCTTAAATTGAACTTCAAAGACATACATTTCTTTGCCTTTATAGAGAGATCCCTCTCTGGATCCAGGAGGGCTAGACCCTAAGATCCCAAAGTGGTTTGATGTTGTCTTGTCATTTGGTATTGCCAAATCTTCCAAATCATAGGAACCCCAACATAATTGTGACTCCACTGGGGAACTTTGAGTAAAACACTCCTTAAACATCTCTAAGAACTCAAAGAAGACCAATTAGCCTCGATTTGGTAGTTAATCACTATGGTGGATAGTAAATCTTCTAAAACATTTTTTACCCTCCACCTGGCAACTCCACAGTTCCTAAATGACCAAAAGACTCCACTGGTGATCAGTAGGCTTGTTGATTATCTCTGTTTTCACAAGACTCCACTGGGAGACCAGTTTGATCACAACATCATCCATACCAAAGGAAACAGATAAGATTAAGCTTCTTAGTTTAAGGATAATTTGTCTCTTAAAGATTATTTTACTTAACATACTGGCTTCAAGAACAATCCATTCGAGAGCTTATCCTGATCCAAATCCTCCTGATATAGTTGAAAATCCAGAGAGCATTCTTAGGAAATCTTTCACATCTAGGGATCCAACTATTTTCAGACACATTCATAGAGCTAACTCAACACTTGAAAACCTTGCGGCTCTATCAGATACTCAATTTGACTTAGATTTACCAAGTAAGTTTCCAATAACTAAGTCATTCAGTGGTATAGATCAGACAGACTTTGAGCCTCCAAGTTCACCACCGCATAGTGGTAAAAATATTAGTGACAGAGAAACCCCTCCATCAACACCTCCTGATATCCACTTCATTCATAACTTGGGTCTCTCTCACCCTAAGTCTGCTCAACAGTCTATGGTTGGTCCAAGCATTTATGTCATCCACATACCTGTTGTCCAGGCCACTCCTTTCCCCCCACAAAACACTATCATGGCAGCATGGTATGCTCCCCTAGTGTTGCCACAACCTCTGGCTCCTTTACCCAATGACTATCAGTCTAAAATTCCCCATTTCATAGGAAAAGAATCTACCACAGGTCAACACCATGTAGATAGGATGAAATATTCTTTTGATTATATGGAAATAGAAGATGAGACCATTAAGATGAGAATATTTGCTCAAAGTTTAGGAGGAGAAGTAAAAAAGTGGTTTAAAGGCTTAAATCCTAATAGCATAAATGACCTTCCCTCTTTACATCAAGATTTTATAAACAAATGGGAAATCAAGAGCAACCCTCTACAAATATTAGCAGAATATAAGGGTCTTAAGAGAAATTAGGGAGAGAGTGTTCATGATTATTCCACCAGGTTTAACAGTGTCTACAACTCTCTTCCACCCCACATGAAACCTCCCCAAGGAATGGCCTTAGTAAAATACCCTAAAGGTTTTGATGCTGACATGGCCTATCAACTAAGGGAGAGAGACTATACAACTCTAGAATACATGCAGAAGGGAGCTATGAGTGTAGAAGAAAAATTAATTGAAAAAAGAGCTAGGATGAGGGCTGAAAAGAAGGTAATCTATAAGGAGGACACCAACCACAGCTTCTACATCTGATCCCAAATTTGATAATCTAGCAAAAAACATGGAGATGCTAGAAAGAATGATGGAGAAAATGGTTGTCCAAGTCAATAATCAGAATAGAAATCAGTCTCAAAACCAGAACCAAAACTTTAGGAAAAAATTCCTCCCAATAGACAAAGGGATTCTAACCAACAATTCATACCTCCATTCCAAGATAGTTTCCTTGATGAGGATGAGGGAATAATAGAAGAATCAGAGGGAACTATTATAAAAATGGTGGGAGTGGATACCAAGATCACACCTTTTTCACAAAATATAACCAGACCTCATACACACATTGGGATGAGGAAGGGTTAGAATCCGAAGACTATAGGTTAGGATTCGAGAATTCCATCATGAAAGTCCAAGAACAATATGATCTCATAATAAAAAAGAACATAGATACTCCCAAACCAAAAACCCTTGAATTCACCATTAAGAAAAGACTTGAAAAGACTCCTAAAGGGACTGCTGAAAGCAACAAAGCAACAACTGAGAGTTTTGGAAAAAATAAGGACAAAGACATCCAAGCCATTGATAAACCAAGTCAAGAAACTAGAAGCACTAGCATTGCAGCTAATGCTCCTGAAAAAACAATCTCAACCAATGTACATAGTGAAAATCAAGAAGCTGATTTTGCCAATAGAACAGTGACCAACAAGACAAAATTGAACCTTTCAATGAACCAATATCCTTTCAATCTGGAAAGTGAAATTTCCGAAATCAAAATTTTTGTCCCTCTCACTAAGTTGGCCACCCAAGATGCATATAAATTTCAAATCTTGAAATATTTAAACTTAGGAGAAAACAGTGGCTCTGTCAACTTAAATGATGATCAACCAGCTCTCTTGTTTGGCCCAAAAATTGAAGGGAAATTTCAGGAAGGGGTAGTACCTCCTTTCTATTTCAGTTTAAATATCCATGACAAAATCCTACATAATTCTATGCATGACTCAGGGGCTTCACACAACCTCATGCCCAAAGTGATCATGCAAAAATTAGGCCTGGAGATAACCAGGCCATATAAAGATTTATATTCTTTTGACTCTATCATAGTGAAGTGCTTGGGCCTGATTAAAGATCTCTGTGTAAATTTAACCCAAATCCCAGCCAAGTGCATGGTAATGGATGTTGTAGTGGTTGATGTACCTCCCAAGTATGGCATGTTGCTGTCAAGATCATGGGGTGCTAAGCTACAAGGTAGAATGCAAATGGATATGACATATGCCACTATCCCTGTATTCAGCGAGCTCATAAGACTATATAGGGAAGCACACATGAAATTTATGGTTAGCAGTCCAGAGAAACCAGAGAATTCCCCTCTTTACTCTGTCCATATAGACCTAGACTCCTTTATCCTTTACAATGATGAGTTTAGAGATTAGCAAGAGCTATAGAAAAAAAATTCAAACAGTAGAGTAGAGCCCACAAATCTAAACATAATGGTAGCTCTAGATGCAGAGGAAAACAAGGGAGAAATATTTGAACAATCTGTAGAGTTAGAAAATCAGAACCAAGACTGTAGAGAGAAGATTACCCATCAGCCTGCTGACCACAAGAAACAAGATGACAGTAGGGATGAAATTGATAACAAATCTGCAAAAAATCCCTTATGGAGCATGAGCTTTGATGGGTCCTACACTAAAATGAATGCGGGAGTTGGGGTATGGTTGCACAATACTAAAAACAATTATGTTGAGAGTCATGCCTTCAAGCTAAATTTCAAATGCACAAACAACATAGCAAAATATGAAGCTCTCTTCTTAGGGTTGCATTTGTTGAAAAAACTAGGAGCTAAGAGGATAGATTTTCATGGAGACTCAGAATTGGTCATCAAACAGATTAATGGAGAGTACACTGCCAAACATCCTAGATTAAGGGCATATAGAAATGATGCCATGGATCTTTTGAAAACATTTGTAGAATATGAGCTTGCGTTTGTCCCTAGAAGTAAAAACATACTTGCAAATGGATTGGCCTGTGCTGCTAGTTCATATCAGAGACCACTTAATGACAAACAGATCATTGTTCAAACAAAATAAATATTAGCAGTACCAGATAATGAAAAATATTGGCAGGTCTTTGAGGGTGACAAACATATAGAGGAGTTCCTACTCTCCAGGAATGAGTTTGAATTACCTAATTCAAACTCTAGGCTCAGTTATGATAGTTTAGATAAAGAGCCCCCTGAGGAATAAAAACCATTCCCTACTGCAGAAATAAACATGTTGACCAGAGAGTTTGGAAACCAAACAGAGGAATACATGAAGACAGATAAAGAATACATAGAGGTACTTCAGTCCAAAGACAAAAGCATACCTAGAGGAATAGCACCTCTTGAGGACCTCTTTGATTTTAATGATGTGGCAAAGAAGCCCTCTATAGAACCCACTAAATCTGATGTTGAAGAATGCAATATAGGAAGCAAAGACAAGCCTAAAATGATCAAGTTGTCTAAAACTTTTCCAGCACATATCAAACAGAAATACATTGATTTATTTAAAGAGTTTGTTGATGTTTTTGCTTGGAGCTATGAAGATTTAAAGGCCTATGACACAGAGACCATCTAGCATAAGATTCCATTGAAAGAAAACCATAAACCTTTTAGGCAAAAGCTGCGCAGAATAAACCCTGTACAGTTACCCCTAGTGGAAAAAGAAATTAAGAAAATGTATGAAGTTGGAATCATAGTCCCTGTGATATTTTCAGATTGGGTATCTAACCTTGTGGCTGTAAGAAAAAATACAGAAGAAATTAGGCTGTGCATTTATTTTAGAAACTTAAACAGAGCCTCCTTAAAGGACAATTACCCCTTGCCCAAAATGGAACACATCCTACAAAGGGTAGTTGGTTCTAAGAGGATTTCTCTGTTAGATGGATTTTCAGGGTACAACCAGGTCTTAGTACTCCCAGAAGATCAACTTAAAAAACCTTCACCACTCCTTGGGGCACTTTCATTTATGTGAAAATTCTTTTTGGATTAATGAATGCTGGTGCCACCTTTCAAAGAGCCATGGACATTGCATTCTCGGAAGAAATAGGTCACTTAATTGTAATTTACCTTGATGACATTACAGTTTATTCCAAAACTGATGAAGAACACCTTAAACATTTGAGAAAGGTCTTTGAGAAATGCAGAAGGTTTGGGCTATTTTTAAATCCCAAAAAGATAGTGTTTGGTCTCCAAGAAGGTAAACTTCTAGGTCATATCATATCTGAAAAGGGGATTAAAATAGACCCAAAAAGAGTTAAGGGAATATTGCAGATTAGCCACCCAAGAAACATCAAGGAATTATAGTCCTTTATTGGGAAGATTAATTTCTTGAGGAGGTTTATACCCAACCTAGCAGAACTCCTTAGAAACATGACTAATATGCTTAAAAAAGAGGTGGGAGTTAAATGGACTCTAGAAGCCAAGAAGTCTTTTGAACTGGTAAAACATGCACTCACTCGGGCACCAGTCCTCATTAGCCCTGATTTTACTAAGGATTTCCTCATCTTCTCATTTTCATCAAAACATACTGTGGTTGTTGTCCTATTGTAGAAAAATCCAGAGGGACAAGAGCAGCCAATTGCATTTTTTAGCAAGGCATTAAGAGATGCACCTCTGAAATATAATATCATGGAAAAACAGGCCTATGCTTTGGTAAAGGCCTTGAAGGATTTCAAGGTTTATATCTTACATTCTCATATTATTGCCTGTGTGCCTAATATAGTGGTTAAAGACATTTTGTCACAAGATCCAGATGGAAAAAGAGGCAAGTGAATTGTTGTGATACTAGAATATGATTTGGAAATCAAACCCACTAAACTCATTAAGGGTCAAGGCTTAGCACAATTAATGGCTGAATCTAACTTACAAGCCCTTGAAATTAATATGGTAGATGCTTTGGATGAACAGGAAGGATTACCAGCTCCCACTGTTGAAGAACAATTCCAAAACTCACCTTGGTATGTTGATATTTTGTATGCACTTACCAATCTCAATGCACCTCCTGATTTATCCAAGACAAAGGCAAGATTTTTAAAGTTTAAAACTAGAAATTATTGCATTTTGAATGAATGTTTATATTGGAAAAATGCCAATGGTTTATTGCTTAAATGTTTTCCTGAAGTGGATGCAAATAGAATCAAGCATGAATTTCATGAAGGAGAGTGTGGAGGCCATCTCTATTGGAAAACCACTGCCAATAAAATCCTTAGAGATGGCTATTACTGGCCCACCCTCTTCCAAGATGTCCACAAAATGATAGTTACCTGCCACAAATGCCAAATCTTTGAGGGCAAAAGAAAACTCCTTCCTCTACCTTTACAACCAATCACTATTGAAGCTCTTTTTCAACAGTGGGGCCTAGATTTCATAGGGGAAATCCATCCTAGTTCATCTGCCCAACATAGATGGATACTCACAGCCACTGACTATTTCACCAAATGGATAGAGGCCATCCCTTCTAGGAATGCCACAGACTCTGTTATCATAAAATTCCTTAAAGACCATATCCTATCTAGATTTGGCTATCCTAGGAAAATTATCACTGACAATGTTGCTACATTTGGTTCCAAAAAGATGATTGATTTTTGCCACAGGTATCAGATTGCACTTGGTAATTCTACTGCTTATTACCCTCAAAATAATGGGCTGGAAGAATCATCAAATAAGAGTTTGGTGACCATCATAAAGAAGCTGCTGGAAGAAAATAAAAAATCATGGCATAATAAGTTGGTGCATGCTTTATGGGCAGACAGGTTGACAACAAAGAAATCCATTGGAATGTCTCCCTATCAGCTATTTTATGGAGCAGATGAAGTATTTCCTACCAGTTTTGGAGTACTAGTGATAAAATTGGTCCAAGAAATACAATCAGAGGAAGATAGCATGGTAAGGAGGATCAATCAGACCATACATCTCCAGCAGACGAGGGAAGAAGTCTACAATAGAGCTCAGAAAGTGTAAGAGAACATCAAAAGGTTGTTTGATAAGAGGACAAAGGCCTGTGATTTTAAAATTGGGGACAAGGTACTCAAATGGGACTCTAGGAGAGAGGATAAGGGTAAGAATGACAAGTTTGACAGTTTATGGCAAGGCCCTTACATCATTCAATCTGCCATTGGTCCCAATGCATTTTTTCTGCAAAAATTGGATGGTACAGATCTGTTTGGGGGTCCTGTCAATGGTAGGATGCTCAAACATTATTTCTACTAAAGTTCAGTTTAAATTTTTCATTTCCATTGTAAATACCATTGCTTTGTTTTGTTTGGAAAAAGGAAAATAAAAAAAAATATAAGAAGAAAGGTTCAGACAAGCTCAAATCTTGAACCTATGAAGTTCCAAAAGAATGGCTCAAATTAGATCAAAACCTGAGCCAAGGAAAGTGAAAGGATGGTTCTAACATGCTCAAAACTTGAACCAACAAAGAAAGGAAGAAGAAATAGCTCTAACAAGATCAAAACCAGAGCTGAAATGAAGAAAGAAAGGTGACTCTAAAAAGCTCAAAATCTGAGTCACAAGAAGAAGGAAGGATGTTCTTAATTTTCAGAATTTCAAGCCTTCACAATTTTTGTTTCAATTTTATGCAAAGTTTCAGTTCATGTAGCAAATTATACAGTCTAATCCTGGTTTGTCTGTATTTAAATTTCTGTTTTAGAATATAGAGAATGAAAATCTGTCAGATAGTTTAATCCTGACAGATATTAGTTTAGGTAGAGAAGCTATGAGTCCAACTGTTTAATCTGGTCTCATGGAGAAATAAGGGTAGAATTAGATTACTTTTTGCTTTCAATAAAAAATGATGATGTGAAAGGTTTGCAAGTCTAAATACACCTTGAAGAAAAAATGTTAGGACAGTAGGATGGGTAGGTAGTTGTTTGGGGAAGTATTGTTGCTGATATAATACCCATCATGTTTGTAACAGTTGATCAAAGAAGAAAAATATGGTCAAGTACCAGGCATCTGGCCTACTTCCAAAGATTATTTATGAGATTCTTGACATCTTCAAGAAGATGCCATCCCCATGTGGAGCCACTTTTAGCCACCTATAATATTTTGTCAAAGCAAACAGGTGGCTAAATATGTTTCTGAGCCTTCAAGAGAAACATTTCCTTTGTAAATCTATTATTCTTGAAGCCTCCATGTGTCTTCTATCCTTTAAAGAATCTTCACTACTGTTTCCATTAATGAACCCTGTTGTTTATGAAAGAAACTATTTTCAAAGGCCCCCATCTTCCCCATTTTCCCTCATCCATACTTCATTTTCTTTCATTCCCTTCATGAATTCCCTTTGATAAGGTTTAAAACCTCTTTTTTAATCTTATCGAAACCCTCAAAACCCTCTGAAAAACCTTCATTTTGGCCTAAAAAGCCACTTTTCAGCATTTAGGCCTTAAGCCCTTTCGGCCGTAGCCCTAGCCCCTTTTCCGCATGTGACCTCATCCCGCGACCAGGAGCTAGCCCCCATCGCGCAATCACAATCGGGTTTTATAGTTTCTTTGTTAAAAATTTATTTCAAAACTCTGATGTGAAAAACCCCTTTCTCCTATGATCCATCGATTTGATCTAGACCGTTGAATCCACAAGAACCAACGGCCTGGATTCAATCGCGCTTCGCTTGCAGCCCCCCATCACTGCATCCGCCGATTTGAACTGGATCGTTGAATCCACAAGAACCAATGGCCAGGATTCAATCGCTCTTCACTCGCAGCCCCCTGTCATCGCATCTGCCGATTTGATCTGGACCATTGAATCCACAAGAACCAACGGCCATGATTCAATCACGCTTCGCTTGCAACCCCCCGTCATCACATCCGCTGATTTGATCTGGATTGTTGAATCCACAAGAAACAACGGCCAGGATTCAATCGCGCTCCGCTCATAGGCCCTCTGTCATTACACCCTCCGATCAATCCCGACTGTTGATCTCCCCTCTGATCCGACGGCCAGCGCTTAATAGCACATCGTAAACTCAAAGACCCCGGTGCTTTGGCCTATTTCCTTTTCTCCGATGTGATTTAATCCCAACCGTTCATTCCGCCAGATCCGACGGTTCGTGCTTCATCGCATCGCGCTCGTCCCTCACGTAATCCTCCACCATCCCGACCTCCGATTAAATCTCAACCGTTGATAAAGTTTGATCGGATAGTCCACATTACTTCTGCTCTTCTCATTCTCCCCCATTGACAGATCTCAACCATCGATCCTCACAATCCAATGGCTTGCATTGACCTTAGCAATGGACCTTGCCTCCTTCCACCCCGGCAACTCACCTGCTATCGCGTTCATTCCGCACTGTTGGATCTGTCGCCCATCATCCGACGACTGACACTCCATTTCGCAAAATTTTTGCGCCCAGGGTTTAACATTTCAAAATTACGCGAAATGGGTGGTTTTATTTTTCCACACATCACTCAATGAGTGGAATCTCGTTTTTTTGGGCATTTCTGCTTTCCCCTTTTTTGTTGCGTGAAAACCATCCCCAATTTCTGCTTTACTGCCTATCCTCCGTAGCATAATTTTTCTTTTAATCTTGGTCATCGATCTCTAAGATCGCACGGCCCAGATTATATCGCTATTACATTTTCCCACCATTCATCTGATCTCCCAACGACTCCATCCACAGATCTCCGCCGTCGACTATTCTAATCCAATGGCCCACGTTATATCACATTTTCACTCATCTACCACCCGACTAATCCTCCAAATGACTTCATCAATGAATCCCCACCATTGATTCTTCTAATCTAATGGTCCACAACGCACGTTGCACCCAAACTCCCATCATACCTGTTTTCGCCTTCTGCCATGATTTTAAGCCCATTTTCCGTTGAATCTAGATTTTCTCCTCACTGCTCCTCCACCCTCATGAGCCTCCGAAGCAGTCATCCCCCACTCTCGCTAGTTTTTATAACGTGTTTTCTGTTTTTTGCAGGGTTCAAAGCATGACGAATTCACACTGTTTTCACAGTGACAGTCATGGTGAAAGACCATCACAGATGTTGAAAATCATAGGGAAAGACACTGCTAAGAAGGTTTAAAACATTTTTTATCAAAGATCCAGGCTATTAACCTTGACATAAACCCTCCAGTGCCTTTGTAGCATTTATATTCACTCAAACAGGTCGGCAAAAAGTTTAAAGGTGTATCAGAAAGAGATTACAGGGTTAAAAGCATGATATTGAAGACTAAGAGGCCTAATCCGCAGCTAAAGACACAAAGGACATAGATGCAGACCCGAAGATGATCAAGGAGGCTTAATGAAGCCTAAAGCACACATCAAGCCATTTCAGTGATTTAATATCAGCAAAATGTTCTTTTCTTAAGAAGAACAATTTCCCACAACATTTTCCATTCCTCATCAAGCCCATAACATTTATTATTCTGACAGAAAGCTCCTGAAACTGTCAGTGCATTAGTTACAAAGAATGGAAGACCTGAAAGGAAAATCTTCATCCTTTCTTGCAACAGAGGATAAAACAGAGTACTACAACCAAAGAGTACTTCAAGAACATACCATTAGAGTTATTATCAATCTGACAAAGACCCCTAATTCATTTAAAGGGTACTGAAAGTCAATGTAAAGATATTAAAACAGAATGGGCTTCGAAAGACATTTCTCCCTTTGTTTTAATGAATCATTGAAGTTCTATCTACCACTACTATCACTCCTTCACCTATAAGAACCCATGAGAAATACATTGTAAATGTTGGTTGGATATTGTAAAAACACTTATTGTAAGCTGTTTTACTGAGTTAGAGTTCTCTAAGTAGTAGTTGTAAATAGGCTAGGAGATGATTTTTGAATGATATCAAGCTATTGGACAAGGATGTATGTGACTGGTTTTACTCTTCTAATATGACAAGCATGTTCATTGGATCCTGATCTAAATCAGTGGTGATGTGTTCTTTCTTTGTTATTTTTTCCCCTCTGTTATACATCATGTTTCATTTTCTCTGATCAGAAACAATAATTTGAGCTTAGGATACACTGCTACAAGTACCTTAATGCTTCCTACACTTTCTTATCTTTATGCTTTCTGCTAATTGTGTATCTTAGAAAAAATTCAACATAACTTAACCAGTATAGATGTTGGTTTGTCCATGCTTACTGATGTATGAATTTAGAATTTTTTTCTTAGATGTTCTTGTTTGGTTTCAGCTGAAAGAATTAGGAAACAGGGAGATTTAGAGTAAGCCCTGTCCCCTGGTTCCTTTTCCATCAGTTAGCCTTTCTAAGATCCCTTTGAGTTGAATGTCAAAGCAGAGAAGGTTAAAATTCTTTCTCTGATCTTAGGTTTCACTCTGTGTTAAACTTAAATGTTTTCTATTGTCTGAAATTAGTCAGGAGGATTGTTGGATTGTTGTCTTCGGAGTTAGCCTCATTAGGAGTTTAGATCATAAAGGTTAAGGCATGCCCTGTCCCTAGATTTACTCCGAAGTGGTCACCTTGGAAGGTTTTCCTTGTCATTCCCATTCATTTCCTTATTGTTTCATCTCATACTATCATCTTAAGAGATCCTCTGATATAGATGACTAGCCCTTTGAAAGCCTTGGATGTTTGAATTGCAAGTAAACCCTTTTATGACCCCATTGCCCAATGGACTTGTGTTCTCTTTGAATTATCTCCCCATTGCCAAAAATACTTCTCTACTCATCTCTTTACCTTCCACTGAACCCTTCTTTCATGTTTCCCAACCAAAAAAACAAAATATAAACCCTTTGTGCCCTATAGCTAGCCTAATACCTTAAATTGAACTTCAAAGATATACATTTCTTTGCCTTTATAGAGAGATCCCTCTCTGGATCCAGGAGGGCTAGACCCTGAGATCCCAAAGTGGTTTGATGTTGTCTTGTCATTTTGTATTGCCAAATTTTCCAAATCACAGGAACCCCAACATAGCCTAAATATTAAAATAATTCTAATTTTTCCTGAATATATATTGGATTTATCTCAATTTATTGGGTGGAATGACTATTATCCTCCCCATCTAGGTTCAATTCCTACAAGTGACTTGTTGATCTCATCACTTTGAGCCTTGTTGTTTTATGACCTTAAGCCCTACTATGGGTTGGAAGGTGAGGTGCTTTGTTAGATGGAAAAGCTATAATAATAGATTATGTGATGAACATATCTTAAAAAAACATATAAAAAATCTAGTTTGGTCCATGTTACAACTTGATAAAAATAAGCTCCTATCTTTAAAAAAACATATAAAGAAGCTAGTTTGGTCCATGTTACGTTGATAAAAATAAGCTAAGTGGTGAGTGTGTTTGTAAAACCAAATAAGGTTCATCATATTAGGTTGGAAGCATTGAATTGATATACAAGAGCCATAGCGAGAGAGAAACAACATACAATGAAAGATCATACAAAAGTGCCGAAATGTCACCTAGACAAAATGGTTGGAACAATGTTTAGAGCTGTAAAAACCCATAAAGTGTTGCATTGTTTTAAATCATTGAATTTACAAAATGCATTGATTACATGTAGCGTTGAGAAACAAAGTGCAAGTTGAAACTAATTAAAAAATAAAAGGGTAGCACCAGCCATTACAAGTAATGATTGATTACAATTGCATTTTTTGCAATGGAATTTTAGAGAACTCATTGAATTTTTTTAATCCCATAATGTTGTGTTGTGGTAATATAAATGGACTTTAAATAGTGTGGTTTCTTGTTGAGCTATAATTTTCATAAATTTTATGTTATTCAAGGCCATGCATATATGCCCATTTTAATATTTTATAAATGTTTCTATAGAAAATTTGATTAATAAAATTCTATAATTGATAATATTTAAATATATAAAAGCTAAATCTTATAATGTAAAATAGATTTAATAAATTAATATATTTATTTAGTTTATTTAATATAATTAATTTTTTTTGTGCCATTCATATAGATATCTATTCTCAATTTATGTGCAATTCATCTCAAAATATATAATATAGTAATTTTTCCCAAAAAAGTAATGAAATTATATTTATTGGAAAATATTAAACAATTTTGACAAATGTTGCAATTCATCTAGGATATTATTATGAATTTCTCTTCACTGAAAATGGTGTTGATTTATGATTTGTGTACACTATTATAACTAGCAATTGCACCATATGTTGCAAAGGAAACATTGTAAGGCATAAATTCAAGAAGCATTGTGACATATAAAAAATCATTGAAGATAAAAAATAGTAAACAAAATACCATTCAAGGTACAAGAAATAACTTACATTATGCCAAATTGAGAGATTGTATAACCTTTTGAACATGGATTTCCTTTTAATATTCAAATATGGTATTTCAAGTTCCAATAGCAAATATTTGATAGATTTTGACAAAATATAGGTAGTAGATGACATGAGATAAGCTAAATAAAATCATATCAATTCATGAACAACATGATGGTTATCTTTCCAAGTCTAAATTTATGATGGTTGAGATCAAATTCCTTAAACCAATTGAAACATTTAAACAAATGAAGTGAATTGAATGTGTTCTTTAAGTGAATAATAAATTCAAGTAAGTGAACATAAATAAAAGAAAACTATGTAATATAAACATGTGACACGCTATAATAAATTTCATGGTACGCAATGCTGGAAGATATTCATTGAATCCTAGGATAGAAGCAACATAAATGATGTTATAAGTCTCTACATTGTGCATACATTCCTATTTGTATGTGGTTTCTTGTTCTTCTAACTCTAAATCCACTCACTAAGAACATTCAGAAAAAAATTAAAAACTTGTATACCAGTTTAAAAAAGATATGTCATTGACCATATTGGTACATAAAACTTGATTGGACTGATTTGTGTAAGGAAGAACATACAATTTTTATTAGAACATGATAAAGTGGACTCTAATTTAGAAATCAAATAATAATATTTCACTTTTCTTCTTTGTTGTATCCATATGTTTCATCCATAATCCAGGTGACCAACACTCTTCTTTTTTTAAGCCACATATTTCAACTTTCAACCACATAGCCCAACTGAACTAAAAATTAACCCTAGACAGTTTTCATTGCTTTAAGCACATCAACAACACTCCTATGGAATTTGAACTCAAAAACTATATATCATGTTGGCTCTGAAGCTCGAGTTTAAATCTATTCTAGACGTGGACTATTTTCCGTTAATATATAAACTTGATTGGATACTTTAGTCGCTCCTTTATAGCAATTTTATGGACCAAGTAAACAAAATTTTTGATTCAATAATTTACCTGCTCCTTGATAGCAACTTCATCGAGTGAGTAAACAAAAATTCAGTGCATGTCATTGAAAATGGAAACTAAAGAATAATTGTACAACCAATATTGTGCATCATCAAAGAACCTTTGGTAAAAGAATTTGTTATAGATTACAAAGCTTCCCTTGTGAATAAATTTTTTCTTATAGCCTAAGGTAGACAATCATGTAGTACTCTCATAACACATTGGTGCTTAAATGCTCTCACAAGTACAAAAATGATAGATGCAAAAGAAACTACATGTGTAATAATCTCAAAACCGTTTTCAAGAAGAAAGTCAAACATTATTATGAATAATCCAATGGCCTCTTCTAAAAAACATTTACAAGAAGAAAATCAAACTTCATAATGAATCATCCAGCAGGCTCCTATAACCCAAAACCCGCAATTCAACATCCCAAACATTTTCAGCTGTCTTAAATGATAAGTAGGAGTTTCATGTTGGAACCTTGAACCACTTGAAATTTGAGATTCAAATTCTCATTTTTGTGGAGCATAACCATACCAATTTTCACCATAAAAAAACAAAGAATCCTGATTTTGGTGACCATCTAAGGTATCTCCTTCCCAAAAATTATGAAAATAAATTATGGGTATAGCTAGACTAATGCCACAATTAGAACTTAGAAGCCATTGTTTTACAAAAAAAACATTTTGGCTGTGTTGGCTCTGACATAGGGCTCACCCCTAGAAATTCAAGCATCTGTAAGATATCCTTATCATCATTAGCACCATTAATTTGACTTGAACCACTGGCTTCACTCTAGCTTCATGCATAATGCTGAAAAATCCATCATATGCACCATTGCTAAAGTAAGTAAATGGTTGACTACTTGAGAGACTCGTGCATTTATTACCATTTGAAAAGGGAGTAAACAATATTGAAGGCATAGTACTGGGAGTTGGTGAAGTGGAAAGATCAAAATAATGAAGTGAATAACTATAAAGGCCATCATATACCTTCAATGAGTGTTCATTTTGCTAGGAAAATGAGAGCTTCAACTCAAGCTTCTGCAGTTGTTTTTGTTTCGTCGGATTCTACAATTGCATTTGCTTCTTTTTCTTCAGGACCCCGCTTCTCATGGATCATATTTTGTAGTTTGAAGGCCTACTAATTATCGAGCTTTCAGAATTTCAGGACAATGATTCAATTTAGGATTTCATAGTTGGATGATAAGACATATTTTATTCTGATTCCAACAGATGATGAATTTTATGATTCTGACAACAATGAAATTTTTTATTTCTAATTCTGAGCTCGATTATAAATTTATGATGTTTATGATTCCTCTGGCCCAAGTTCAATCCTAACAAGTCTACGTTGCCTCCAGAGTCTCTTGCAAGCTCGACACTCCTTTGGAGAACTCTTGAGCTCTTGCCCCCTTCATGGAATCAATTAAATAGTGCTCAGAAAATTTTCCAAATTACAGTCTTCATGAATGGTAGGGAAAATGTTTGAATTATTTTGAAAATATTTTATTTGTTCATTTTTTGGAGTCAACTTATTATTCTCCAGCAGGTAACCTATAGGTTTGCAGGAAAAGGGTTGCAGGGATTAAAGAACATCCCCAAATAATGACTAGGGGATCTAAACAAATGAATATGGCCATGTAAAATTCTAATGGTAACCTACTACATCTGAACCTAGTGAATGTAATCCACTATGAGGCATATGAAAACTGGAAAATGGAGAAGGTCGATAATGTTGAACAATAGCTGGTGATGATAACCCAAAAGACAAAGAATTATTGCTTCCCACCACATCTCCCACAACCAATGCAGTATGATTCATTACATTATTAAGTTCCACTCTTTTTCCCTGGAATGGAATGTAGTGCCTCCTCACGACTTCATTTGTATCTTTTTTCTTTTCAAATACAACAAAACCAAAACACCTCATCTTCATCATTCGCAAAAATCATAGTAGAATAAATAACTTTCGAAAATTCTCCTTCCATGAACTCCTGAAACTCCCTACCATTGACATAAGGTGAAAAACTTCGAACAAAGAACTTTAGAGAATTCACATCAAATTCCTCACTGGAATAAGATCCTAGAGAAGATGCAGTTGAAGGTAGAATTCCAAATTTTGCACCTGATAGAAGACTTGATGAATTTGATAAAGGACTTAGCTCATTGTGTCCATGGGAAAATTGGCACTTCAACCATTTTGGGAAAGTTCCATTTTTCTCATAATGTATGCAAAACTTGATTTTATAATTCTTTACCCCATCAGAAATGTTGGAACTTATTTCACTCCCATGAATTGTTTCTACTTTCTGGCCAAAAAGAGACAATACTTGCTGACCCTTCTAAATTTCTCATTTTGAGTGGGCAAAGTGACAATGAGTTCCCCACTCACACTTCTTATTACCGCCATAAAAATGGAAAATAACATATTTGTATGGAGGCAATGTAACTATCTTAGTAACATGTATCTCCATGCAGGACTTTTTCTGGACCTTTCCTCAAGTCCAATTTGTGTCCTGCTAAAATTATTGTCCACTGGAAGAAGGGAATTGTGAGGAAGACTCTACCTGGAACTTATTTGGATCCTCTGCAACAATTTTTCTGAAATATTTTTCCATTGGAGGATTTCTA
Organism: Pinus albicaulis; assembly: GCA_034641835.2. Classification (NCBI taxonomy): domain Eukaryota; kingdom Viridiplantae; phylum Streptophyta; class Pinopsida; order Pinales; family Pinaceae; genus Pinus; species Pinus albicaulis. The sequence goes on along the minus strand of CM076576.1, from coordinate 457,178,838 downwards.
GGATGAGAAACAAGTTTCAAAGAAGATACTTGTTTGGAAATAGAGAAATTGTCTCGAAGCATTGAATGAGTTCTACATGATTTATAGGAATGTGAATACGTGAACCATGTTAAATATTGCTTAATGGAAGACAAAATGAAACTTTGAGAACTTATAATATTATAACATGCTTCGTCAAGGAAGTACTTATCATATAGACTCAACAATGCACTCATCTTAGATGAATGTGCAAGTTGAATAGGCTTTTTATTTCTCAAACCTTTTACATCTTTATTGGCTCGATGCCTGAGCATGAGAGCAGCACATGCAAGATGGTTATTATTCACAACATAATGTAGAGGGGTATCTCTTGTTCCTATGAGTATGTTTATAATTCCCCAAGCTTATTTATTATTAATAGGATTTCCTCAAGGTGGCCATGACCTGCAGCAGTGTGAACAGGAGTTGGTCCTATATTGTTTCCATATGTTACAAATTTTTTCCACAACCGAACAATTTACACTGCATCCATTGATAGGAGTGTCATGTTTCAAAGGCCAATGCAGAGCTTTATTTCCATCTTGATATGTTTCATTTATTGGAGCAACATATGCTAACAAAACATCTAGAAGTGCATCATCATTTGCCTAGACAACTCAAATCTTCCAGCTTTGGACAAACTGGAGAGTACATTCTATGTGACTTGTCACTAATAAAAAATTATGTTACATCTAACAATGAGCCTGAGAAATAAGTCGATCCGGAGAAATAATATGACTTAAGACATCCACCATCTTGCAAGAATGGAAATGACTTAAGACATCCACCATCTCGCAAGAATAGAAACGACTTAAGACATCCACCATCTTGCAAAAATGGAATCTTGTGGAAACTATCTACATTAATACTGTAATTGAAAAGGAAACAACCTCATGTATTAATTCTACTGCTCTTCATAGTTCCACATGGTCACTCACTCAATCTAATATTTCTCATCCTTACACTACACGCCACAGAGTACAAGAAAAGTGAGAGTTGGAATTTACGTCAAACATCATAGTTATTATGTAACCATTCCACCCTTGTTGTTTTCTCCATGTATTTCGCATCTGCAATCCACTCCATCGATTTTAATTATGTGCTATATTAGCTCCATGTTCTCCTTTACAATATGCCACTCATTTATTCTTAACTTAGCTCTAAAGCCAATTATTGGGGTGTATTTTACATTGAGTTACTTAATTAATTAACGCTAGAGTAACAATTTCCATACATGGGTTGATGGAAATAGAGACCTGCAACAACTCAAGGGATGAATCCATGACTTTCTATTGCTACTATGGTATTAGAGGTTGTATATCATATCCAAGGGAAGATAGATTTGTAGAGGTTAGAGAGTTAGTTAGGTAGAACTTAGCTTAAAAGAAGGAGGTGGTGGATGAATGGCCTAAAACATTTCAATCATCAAATATTTGAGTACAACTATAAAGTAATGATGTACAACTCATAGAAATTATTTTAATAATAATTTCCATATAATTTCATTATAATATATTAGTGTAAGTGTCTGACTCTTTTATTCTATTCTATAAAATTAAATAAAAAAATTATTATTAATAGATTTATTATAAAGCTCATGTTTATATTCGTTAAATATCTAACCATTCAATAAATTAGTTTTAAATTTGTAAATATATGTATTTGAATATAAATTTCAATTACCATTGTATATAAATTATTATTATAATAATCTTCAACTCATAGAAATTATTATTTTTTGCAATAAAGTTGTCCATTATTTATTTATTTTAATAGAGCAAAAGCATATAGCAGGATTTGCAAATACTACTTGAAGTTGTTTATAGCCAGCTTAGAGGCAGCTTTTTGTTTTATTTTTCATAGACACACACACACACACACATATAACACTTCATCATATTTTACAGAAATACCATCTGTTTGCAACCTTGTTTATAAAAATGAGTATTTAATATGGTAATTCTCCTATACATATTCAGTATACATCAACAATTTATTTTACAATTTAAATCATTTTATTGCATTGGAAAAAAAATCAAAATTAAATATCAAATATGATAATTTTCTATACATTATGAATCATAATATCCGTATTCAGTATATATCAATGATCTGTTTTGGGTCCAACAAATATCGAAAATTTAAATCGGCAACTTCATATTTCACCAAATTTGTTTATTCAATTTTACAAAAGCTTTCAACAAAAATAAATAAATTATAATAGTGCATCAAATATAAGTTTGCAATCTTGTTTATAAAAAAATATTGAATATAATAATTTCTTATACATTATGAATCATAAAATCCTTATTCAGTTGTAATCTATTTTGTTGTATAGCCAATAAAAAAAAATTAAATAATTGGAAAAAAAATCTTACGACACAGTTCCAAAACCGCCAAAAAGTTTCTATGAACAAACTGATCCACAATCCAATTCCACAACCCTCACACAAAAACCAATTCCACATCCCTCACACAAAATGGACAAAAATGGAGTTGTACAGCCATGATTTTTCCATCCAATTCCACAACCCTCACACAAAAACCAATTCCACATCCCTCACACAAAATGGACAAAAATGGAGTTGTACAACCATGAATATATATCTAGAAAGGTTCCTAATTGCAATCTTTGGTGCAAATGATTAACCTAGCAAATACAATCCCATCTAATGCGCTCAATTTTGGTTAAATAGTTAATAACATTTCAATCATCTATACAATCCCATGTAATATTATAAATATTATATGAACATGGAAGCTCTACCATCCATCTAATATTATTATGTACTGCTCTTCACTGAAAATGGTGTTGATTTAGGATTTTGAGGAGCCCGAGCCACATTTGGTGATCGTCTTTGGGCTACTGCCTTTGGCTGTCCAGCCTCCCGCTTTTGTAATGTTGAAAATGGTGTTGATTTAGGATTTTGAGGAGCCCGAGCCACATTTGGTGATCGTCTTTGGGCTACTGCCTTTGGCTGTCTAGCCTCCCGACTTGATGAAGTTCCTTTCGCAACTGCACCTGTTAAAAGTGCTCTACAAGCATTCTTTGCAACCTTAGATCACCCTTTGGCTAGTATGCCAAGCGCCGACGTCACATTTTTTGTTACCATTTCATTTACTAAAACCTCTTTTTCACTTTTAATGCCCAATAATTCCACAACATTTTTGAGAGATTTGTGCTTTATATGTCCACGTAATAGTTGAGCTTGTGCTATGATAGATAAACCTTCAAAAGTATGTTTCAATACAGATTTTACTTTATCTCGACCTGTCCTTTTAGCCAATGGTGGTCCCAATTCTTCAATTTTAGTTGCATCCATATTTTCTAGAACCTTGTAGTTGTATACAACGTTCTTGGAACTTCCAATTAATTGCAGTGAAATTGGATGTGAGGTAGTATTTTCTTGTGGTTCTGATGTTGTCCCTGCATAAAAAACAATATTAGAACTTCTAATTTGAAATTGACATATACATATTTTTAATTTTAAAACTATTTTGAACTACAATGTTTAAAAAAAAAAATACAATTTATTCAAATTGAAGAAACTATTGACTCACCAGTGACATCGATATCAATATTCTCTTGGACATTTGTGGTAGTATCTTCTTGTGGTTCTGATGTTGTCCCTGCATAAAAAACAATATTAAAACTTCTAATTTGAAATTGAACTGTATACATATTTTTAATTTTTAAAATATTTTTAACTACAATGTTTAAAAAAAAAAATACAATTTATTCAAATTGAAGAAACTATTGACTCACCAGTGACATAAATCTCAATATTCTCTTGGACATTTGTGGTAGTATCTTCTTGTGGTTCTGATGTTGTCCCTGCATAAAAAACAATATTAAAACTTCTAATTTAAAATTGACCTGTATACATATTTTTTATTTTAAAACTATTTTGAACTACGACGTTTTTAAAAAAAAATACAAAATTCAAATTGAAGAAACTAAATTGACTCACTAGTGACATCGATATCAATTATATTCTTATTTACAAGTTCCTCAACATTTCTCATTTCCTCGTTATTGTCATGTACCTCTACATCTATTTCACGATGCTCTACCTCTACATTTCTTTCATGCCTTAATCTTTCCCTTTCCTCTTGCCTTTTTTTTTGTAATATCTCATTTTTATCCTTTAAATATTTTCTTTTTCGATTGTACCTTGATATGCAATTCCTTTGGTTTCCCATGTTCACAAAATTGGAAACCTAAAATCCAATTCTATTTGGACCAAATACCTAACAAAACATAAAGAGTTCAGACTAAGTACTTCATGCTTTCATAGATTGCAAGATTGCAAAAATTCTCCATGTCTTCATAGAGACATTATGCAAAAATATTTCATGCATGCACCCAAAAACATTTCAAAAAAAAATTTTGCACCCACAAAAACTTTCAAAAAAAATTTCCCACCCAAAAAACTTGAAATTTTTTTTTTTTGCCAAAAAAAAATTTGTACATAAAAAATAGATTGGAGCACCCTCACCAGATTGACAGTCACCCCTAAAAGCCAGGCTCAAGAGGGAGAGCTAATTAGAAGAAGGTTGGTAAGATAGATCAACCTTTGATCATTTCCCCTGGCCAAAAAACCCCATAGGCTAGTACCTATAGCCTCAGATTCCATCGGATGATTGGGTCATCAAGACATTGGCCAAAGCCCAATAAAGCATTGAAACAAAAACCCTCCAAAAAACAACAATCCTAACACATGTGGAAATCCAAAAACATTGTTTACATGGATGTCAGGTGGCAGTGACATGGGTAAAAGGTCGAAGTCATGATGACATGGCCGAAGAAGCTCACATGGTAGCTTGAGGGGCTCACACATTACAGGTGATTTTAGCACTTTTGATAGGCCAAATAAATAGCTAGTGACACATGGAAATCAGATGAGTAGGTGGGCATGTGACAAGTTCTTAGTGGTAGTAGTAAACGAGATGTCAAAACCTATGGTAGGTGATGTGTAAGTAGAATTATTTCAAAATTGTTGTCGTGGGACTTGAATTTTGACATTTTCGTTTGGAGTTTTATGTTGAAATGACCTATGACCTCTGAGAACTGATAAGAGTTGTTTAAATACCATTGTCATAGCCCCCAACCATGGAGGTCTTAGTAATAGACAACTAGGTATTTATCCTCTTGGAAATGTAGTCTCGAGACATTAACCTTGGACTCTTGCACATCAATGTGGAGACTCGCTTGAACTATGAACTTCAATATCTTCCATGTGAAGGGTATGGTTACGATGACAGGGCACAAGGTGTTGAGTGTTGAGTTCCTAGGGACTAGTCCCATTGGACCATCAACCAATGAGCCACAACAACTCAAGAAGATAACTAGTGGAATCCATGATACCTGAGATTCAATAAGAGTTGTTACGACCATGGTTCTTGCCCCAAGTCACAAGAAACTACGCATTCAACAGTCACAATATCTTCGACTATTGTTTTAGCCACTAAAATTATCAAAACAAATTTAGGTTGGAACTAGTTCAGGTCTAAATCTCTCTATTCGCACCTTTACAGAAAAAGAATTCAGACCTTTGCAATTTTCAGATCCTCGCACCTTCGCTATTTTCTTTGGTTCGGAGTTGTGTGTGAAATTAATCTTTCGCACGATAAAACTGTCGACCGAAAGATTGCGTCGGCGTTTGATTGAAACATTTTATAAAACTTTCATATATAACATTCAATAAAACTCTCGGCCGAGAGTTTAGAAAACTCTCAACCGAGAGTTGTCTTAACTCTCGCCCAATAGTTTTCTAGACTCTCGACCGAGAGTTGTCTAAACTCTCGCCCAATAGTTTTCTAAACTCTCGGCCGAGAGTTTTATTGGGCAAACTCTCGAGTGCAAACTCTCGACCGAGAGTTTTTTAAACTTTCAGCCGAGAGTTTGCCCGCGCAGTTAAATGTAACTTTAGGTGTGTTAAACTCTCGGTCGAGAGTTATAAATTTCTCGGTCGAGAGTTTTAGAAATTTCTCGTCTAAGACATTATTTCGGCCGAGAGTTTCTGGTCAACGAAAAACTCAAAAAATTTGGCAGTTTTCAGGGGCTTACAACTTTGGAGGGACAGAACACCTACAAAAACAAAATGTTATATGTCGGACCAAATACCATTAGATTCATCTCTAAATCTAGTTTTTGATGATGTAAGATTTATGGAGTTTCATTAAAAAATTCAATTTTTTATTAATTTTTTACTAAACTGTGTCACTGTGGAATTTCATTGTTCGAAAAATTGCACTGAATGAAAATTCAATAACTTTCAAATGAGGACACCAAAAAATTCAAAAAAATCATATTGCATTTCCTCTCCCTGTCTACTTCAAAAGGGTATTCTCATTTTTCTTATTGACGATCACATTGAAAAGAAAATCTAAGGATCATAAAATGCACTGAAACATCACTGTTTTTTTGTCTTCGTCCATTTCAAAAAATAATAAAAAATAGTGATTTAATCCGAAAATTACCGAAAAATAGTCTGGGCACTAGTGCAATATATGCAGACTATGATGCTATGGTTTTTTTCCAAAAAATGAATAACCTTCCCTAAAAAAAGTTAAGGATTATAAAGTGACTATTTATGTTTGCCTGAAAATTTCAAGTATATGCAGTTAGTAAACAAGAAATTTACCCCTCTATATGTCAATATATATATATATATATATATATATATATATATATATTTTAAATATGGGTATGGAGGTAAGACAATTCTCTACAATTCTTGTTTTTATGTCAAAGCATAATTTGCAATAAAAATATGAGTTTAGTGGAGTTGAAGTTGAAAAACATAAAAAATTACAATTTTCAACGTCAAAAAAGGGCAAAAAGTGTTTCCCAACTTCACATTTTCACCCACTACATGCCACAGAGTACAAGAAAAGTGAGAGTTGGAATTTACGTCAAACATCATAGTTATTATGTAACCATTCCACCCTTGTTGTTTTCTCCATGTATTTGGCATCTGCAATCCACTCCATCGATTTTAATTATGTGCTATATTAGCCTCCATGTTCTCCTTTACAATATGCCACTCATTTATTCTTAACTTAGCTCTAAAGCCAATTATTGGGTTGTATTTAACATTGAGTTACTTAATTAATTAACGCTAGAGTAACAATTTCCGTACATGGGTTGATGGAAATAGAGACCTGCAACAACTCAAGGGATGAATCCATGACTTTCTATTGGTACTAGATGGTATTAGAGGTTGTATATCATATCCAAGGGAAAATAGATTTGTAGAGGTTAAAGAGTTAGTTAGGTAGAACTTAGCTTAAAAGAAGGAGGTGGTGGATGAATGGCCTAAAACATTTCAATCATCAAATATTTGAGTACAACTATAAAGTAATGATGTACAACTCATAGAAATTATTTTAATATATTAGTGTAAGTGTCTGATTCTTTTATTCTATTCTATAAAATTAAATACAAAAATTATTATTAATAGATTTATTATAAACCTCATGTTTATATTTGTTAAATATCTAACCATTCAATAAATTAGTTTTAAATTTGTAAATAATTGTATATAAATTATTATCATAATAATCTTCAACTCATAAAAAATATTGTTTTTTGCAACAAAGTTGTCCATTATTTATTTATTTTAATAGAGCAAAAGCATATAGTAGGATTTGCAAATACTACTTGAAGTTGTTTAGAGCCAGTTTAGAGGCAGCTTTTTGTTTTATTTTTCATAGACACACACACCCATATATATATAACACTTCATCATATTTTACAGAAATACCATCTGTTTGCAACCTTGTTTATAAAAATGAGTATTTAATATGGTAATTTTCCTTTACATATTCAATATACATCAACAATTTATTTTGCAATTTAAATCATTTTATTGCATTGGAAAAAAAAATCAAAATTAAATATCAAATATGATAATTTTCTATACATTATGAATCATAATATCCTTATTCAGTATATATCAATGATCTGTTTTGGGTCCAACAAATATCGAAAATTTAAATCGTTTTATTGCTTTTAAAAAAAAATTAAAAAAAATCTTGCAACACAGTTCCAAAACCGTTTCCATTGATGGAATCCAATTGGACAACTTCATATTTCACCAAATTTGTTTATTCAATTTACAAAAGCTTTCAACAAAAATAAATAAATTGTAATAGTGCATCAAATATAAGTTTGCAATCTCGTTTATAAAAAAATATTGAATATAATAATTTTCTTATACATTATGAATCATAAAATCCTTATTCAGTTGTAATCTATTTTGCTGTATAGCCAATAAAAAAAATTAAATAATTGGAAAAAAAATCTTACGACACAGTTCCAAAACCGCCAAAAAGTTTCTATGAACAAACTGAACCACAATCCAATTCCACAACCCTCACACAAAAACCAATTCCACATCCCTCACACAAAATGGACAAAAATGGAGTTGTACAGCCATGATTTTTCCATCCAATTCCACAACCCTCACACAAAACCAATTCCACATCCCTCACACAAAATGGACAAAAATGGAGTTGTACAGCCATGATTTTTCCATCCAATTCCACAACCCTCACACAAAAACCAATTATACATCCCTCACACAAAATGGACAGAAATGGAGTTGTACAGCCATGAATATATATCTAGAAAGGTTCCTAATTGCAATCTTTGGTGCAAATGATTAAGCTAGCAAATACAATCCCATCTAATGCGCTCAATTTTGGTTAAATAGTTAATAACATTTCAATCATCTATACAATCCCATATAATATTTATAACATGGAAGCTCTACCATCCATCTAATATTATTATGTACTGCTCTTCACTGAAAATGGTGTTGATTTAGGATTTTGAGGAGCCCGAGCCACATTTGGTGATCGTCTTTGGGCTACTGCCTTTGGCTGTCCAGCCTCCCGCTTTTGTAATGTTGTTAGCTTTTCAGGTGTTACCATTGTTTTTTCGTTTTCATGAACCACAACACCAACACCAGCATTTGGTTTTGGATTTACATTCGCCGCTCCATTTCGTTTGGGAAAAACTGGCTTTTGTAATGTTGTTGTTGTTCGCTTTTCAGGTGTGATGAGCATTGATTTTTGGTGGTTTTCATGAAGAACACCACCACCACCATTTGGTTTTGGATTTTCATTCAGCGCACCATTTCGTTTTGGAACAAGTGGCTTTCGCACTGTTCGCTTTTCAGGTGTAACCGTTGATTCTTCTTTTTCATTTGATTTGGAGATGGGAGTCTCGTTCAATGAAACATTTCCTTTTGGCGTTCCAAATTTCGCTCCAGGAACAACTGGAATTCTGGAGGGAGGTTGACGTTCGGACATCAATTTCTGCAGACGATTGTCTTTGGTTTCAATATCCTTCTTCTTCAGAGATTCCACCGCCATTTCCAATTCCCCTACTGTTTTCTGAAGACGGATATTCTCTTCGGAAACCATTCTACATCTGTCGATTTCAGTGAGCAGAGACTCATTTTTGTTCTCGAGGCACCTTTTGGCCTCTACAACTTCTGAATGCCGATTCTGTAAATCAACAAACAACCTATCTTTTTCCCATGCATTGGCCCTAGAGGATTCAAGCTCCTTGTCGAGAGAATTGAAGGTTATTTGTAACTCCCTCACTCTGCCTTCAAGTATTACCTTCTCTTCCTCTGCAACTAATGTTCTTCGATCCAGTTCAGTTTGTAAGGACTTGTTTTCCACCTCAAGGATTTTTTTTCCCTCAGCAATAGATGAAAGTTGATCTTCTAAACTCTCTAACTGCCTCTTCTTCTCCTCTGCCATGACCGAAAGCTGTCCCTGTATATCTGAGACAACACCTTCCAAATTATGCTTTTCAGCAGCCCACAAATGCGTGTCTTGTTCAAATTTTCTGAGCAGATCCTGAGTCTTTGCCTTGGAATCATTCAAGCTGCATAGCAAACCAGCAGTTTCTGTTCTATACTGTTGTAGAGCCCTCTCATTTTGAACCTTTTCATCTTGCATTTGAGCTATTCTCGTGATATTCTCATTCAACTGGGTCTTCAGGAAGTCTACTTCAGCACTCAGCGCTCTATTTTTCTGACACAGCAATTCGCCTTCAGTAGCCAGAGAATCAATCTTCGTTTGCATATCTGCGGCATTGCCTTTCAATTTTTGCTTTTCAGAGTCCCACAAATGTCTCTCATATTCGAGATTTTCAAGTAATTCTCGAGTCCTTTCCTTGGATTCATTCAATTGGGATTCCAGATTATTCTTTTCAGCATCCCACAAATGCGTGTCGTCTTCAATTTTCCTGAGAAGATCCCGAGTCTTTGATTTTGAATCATTCAAGCTGGATTGCAAATCAACATTTTTTGCTATATACTGTTGCAGAACCCTCTCATTTTGAACCCTTTCATCTTGCATTCCAGCTATTCTCGTGATCTTCTCATTCAACTGGGCCTTCAAGGACTCTACTTCAGCACTCAGCGATCTATTTTCCTGACAGAGCAATCCGCCTTCAGTAGCCATACAATCAATCTTCGCTTGCAACTCCGCTGCATTGCAATGCAATTCTTGCTTTTCAGATTCCCACAAATGCCTGTCATCTTCTAGTTTTTCCAGTAATTCCCGAGTCCTTTGCTTGGATTCGTTCAATTGGGATTCCAAATTATTCTTTTCAGCGTCCCACAAATGCGTGTCTTCTTCAATTTTCCTGAGCAGATCCTGAGTCTTTGCCTCGGAATCATTCAAGCTGGATTGCAAATCAACATTTTTTGTTCTATACTGTTGTATAACCCCCTCATTTTGAACCCTTTCATCTTGCATTTGAGCCATACTCGTGATATTCTCATTCAACTGGGTCTTCAAGGACTCTACTTCAGAACTCAGCTCTGTATTTTTCTGACAGAGCAATCCGCCTTCAGTAGCCATAGAATCAATCTTCGTTTGCAGCTCCTCAGCATTACCTTGCAATTCTTGCTTTTCAGAATCCCACAAATGTCTGTCATCTTCAAGTTTTTCAAGTAATTCCCGAGTCCTTTCCTTGGAATCATTCAATTGAGATTCCAACTCAGTCTTTTCACATAAAGCCCTTTGGTTCAGTGCACAAATATCTTCAATTTTTTTCTCATATGTCCTGCCTAAGGAAGACAAAAGGTTCTCCTTATCTGTATTCCAGGCTTGCTCTGCAATTAATCGACTTTCAGCCATCTCCTCAGTCTCCTTTCGTGCTGATGCAATCTGTAAGAAAAGCCCATTCTTTTCGAGTTCCCATGCTTTACGTGCGGCCTCAAATTCGCCAGATATGATCTTAATTTTGTCTGTCAACTGCAAAACACTACTTTCCAGAGTTTGTTTATCAGAAAACACTGCTCTGCAGTTATTTTCTTTCTCAGAAATTTGTCTTGCGAATCTCTCCTCGGCTTCCTGCAATTGATGCCAAGCATTAGAAATCCCAGCGTCGTATTCCTCGTCTCTCTTTGCCAGCTGTTGTCTGAATTCCTTATCAATTTCCATCAACTGGTCACTGAATTGTTCCCCAATTTTAACTTCTTGAAGGAATTGATTATCGATCTTGGACTCCAAATTTGTTGAGGCCGCTTGAAGAATATGAATCTGTGATTCCATTTCCTCTACCTTGTGTGAGAAACAGGCCTTCAAATCCTGTCGAGCGGTATTGATATCTTTAATAAGCCGTCCATTAAGATCCCTCAACTTGAACATTTCGTCTTCACATCTTTTGCAGGGCTGCGAGATTTGAGAGATTTTGCAGGGCTGCAAGATCTTCTTTTCATCTTTGCCGTTGCAGGGCTCCATGGAAGATGATGAGTTTTTTCCCCTTAGCCTGCTGCCTTTGCCCATCTCGGTGTTCAACAACTACAACCAGAAGCACCTGCCACAAACACAAACGAAAATAGTACCAATGCTTAGATAGTGACGTTAAATAGCAGGTCGAAGAATTATGTGAAAATATTGAAATTCAGAAAACGCAGCGAAACGAATGCATCTGAAATTGAATTGGTGGACATAAATACCTCTACGCTCTACTCGTCTGCAAGCGAACAGAATGAATGCAGAGCTGTTTCCTCTTGGGGCAGAGCCTGCAATTCAATAAAGCCTTTTTGTGGCTCAACAGGAAGCTAATTTTTTCTTCTGAAACTACCTACAACTTCTCGTCGTGCTGTACTCTTAACGTCAAGTAACCGACGACAACTTGTTCCGAGTTATCAAGGAATGTGAGGAGGTGCAGGGTTTGTAAATAAATAATGATCCATGGCAACATATGGACGTATGAGGGCCGACTCTTCAAAACTGAAATTTCAATCGAAACTGTCGGAGTCAGCCATATGACCCAAGAGCTTGTGGGGGCTTTGTGGTAACTTAACTCGTTATGAAGGAAGGAGTAAAGCTTCTTTTGGTATTGTCGAGCATTCTTGGCGGTACAACCATTCTCATTCTCATTGCTTTTTTGGTAATTGGTTAAAGGTTTTTCATAATTTCTGTTTTTCTATTGGTGGGGTTTGATTAGCGCTTTTTTATGAAATCACCGTGAGTAAAGCTAGGTTTTTCATAATTTTGAGAATATTTTCAATAACCTAAAATTGGTTGTGGTTTCCAAGTCTGGCATAGGAGTAAAAAATTATTTTTTTGTTTTCTTTTTATTTTTCTGACATGTTTTGCTGATGCTAAGATATAAAGCTTTTAATCATTGTATTTGCATCCATATTAGGTTATATATTTATTTAAGAAAATTCATTAAATTTAATGTATAATGTTCACAAATGCTTTTTTTTTGTGTGATGTGTTGTGTGTGTTTCATTGCATTTTTTTCACAAGTTCAAATTCAACATTTGATATCAAAGCAATTCGGTTTCAAGAGGATGGCTTTGTGGCCAAGAGATTCATCTCGAGCTTGATATGGAAAACCTTGTTATAGATGGATAACTATGGTATATGTTCTTGTAGTGTTAATGGAAATGCATAGTAGTTTAAAGGTAGAGATTGAGAAATTCAATAGCCAGATTTTTGAGCCACTAAATTTCAAAATGGAAAATCTATTAGTGGATAAAAATTAATATCTTGTTGTGGATCTAGTTACTACAATCAAGGACAAGAGGACAATACAATTGTGTCTCTCAGATTCACTATTATCAATTACTTTAGGAAAAGCTATAGTGAAGGGATTATGGAACAAGATAGTTGTTGTGTATCACTCTAAGCCCTTGGTGAATTGACTGTTCTTCCAAAAGAAGCTATATAACCTATGGATGAAAGATGGAGACTCATTGATAGAGAATGTAAACACCTTTAATACTATGGCAAGTCATTTTAGATAAATATAAGTTACTGTTTTTTTTCTTCTTCTTTTCCAAACTCGTGGGATAGCATAATTGTTTCCATAAGTAGTAATGCAACTACTTTAAGTTTTGATTAAATGGTTTCATTCTTGTTATTGGAAGAGATGAGATGGAAAAACATGGAAAGTTAGAACATAGATTCTTTATTTATAAGAGGAAATTCCTAGAATATAAATATAAATCATTCCTGAAGTTGGAGATCTATATCTATGGGAAGATCTAATTCTTTACTACAATCTGTAAAGGTATGTTGAAAACGTGGAAAAGAAGGGCATTACAAGAAATATTATAGGTCGAAAAGTGTTGAGAAAACGAAAGGATATAACGATGTTAGTTCTACAAAAGAAAAAACCTCATCAAATTAGAAGGATGGGGTGTGTACTTGGCTTCTTTAAGTACGCATGCATATAACGAGGAATAGTTAATAAACACATATGCATATTTTCATATGACTCTTCATAGGGAATGGTTTTGCAAGTGTGGAAGGTATGATGGTGGTGATATTTTTCTAGGAGATGACTCAAAAATTGGAATTAGGATAAGGAAAAGTCAAGTTGAAGATCATAGATGGAAGATTTAGAAAATTCACTTTTGTTCTACACATCCTAGGATTGGGCAGAATTTTCTTTTCATAAGCAATATGAGTGATGTATGTGGAAAAACAATGTTTGAAAAGGATATTTGCAGGCTCGAGGGCATCACTAGGGGAAAAATACCATACCACATGCATTCATATTGAGGGATATATATTGAGGAAAAGATGACATAATATATTAGGCATATATTAGGGGGTAAATGGTTTTTATATTGGCAGGTATAAGATATGGGTCTCAAAGTTAATGAAAAATATACTTTGAGAAAAAATGTGAAGTTAGGTTACAATTTTTGCCCTTTCTTGAGGAAAAAATTTCAATTTTTTCTATTCTTCAACTTTCTGCAAACCAAAACAATTTTTTTGTTTAGAATTTCATTTTGCAATAAAAATAAAAGTTGTCAAGAATTTTATTAGCTTTCTATTACTTATTTTTTGGAATTTTTTTATACACATTTGATACATCAACTTAGCGTTTCTTTGAGTGTGTTTTTTTTTACAATCAAAGGATTCATAAAAAGTCATGTTCAAACGCGTTGGTGTATTCTTTGAAAACTTTGTCTTTTTGAGAAACAAAATATGTTACAACAATTTAGACAAAGTCTACTTTATTTTCGTTATATTTACGAAACCAACTTATGCATATCATAATTACTAGAATTTTTTGAACTGGTTCAATATGAAAAAACCACATATTTTGAATATGTTTCGGTGCACACAAAATTTCTCAACATATAAGTTATAAACTAAAAATCTAAAAACTACCCATTACAGATGGCAAACTAATGTAATGCACCATAATTGTTTCATTTTTTTTACAGTGTATTTTGGAAGATATATAATATTGATTTCACTGAATCATAATGACCTTCAGAAATTGTTTGCACCCGTTTTATTACAAAATTAATTAAAATGAGTAAATATTTATGAAATTCGATAAAAGCTATATTTCCTGAGAGTAGATTGAATTATGCAAATGCTTGTCTTAGTTCTGACAGTTAATTCACAAAGTTTCATGGAGTTTAATCAGTACAAATTTGAAGAAATATGTTCAGATCTCGGCTCTGCGTAATTGCAGATGTGTTAGTTCGGGCAAACTTATAAAAAAAGTTTGGTCGAATTGTTTTTTGCCTCGACGGCCCGTCAAGTCTAACGACACAAAATTTCGGCCTAATTTTTTACAAAATTTCGGTCGAACTTTTAATGGACTTTACGTCGGCCGGAAAATTTAACAAAGCCCCTCCAAAAAAACATTTCGCGGCAATATAAATAGACGTAAATAGATTCATTATTTTCGCATAATTTCGCACATTTCTTCATTTGGTTTGATTTTGCAAAGGTTTTTTTTGGGCTTAAGGACTCTTTTAGGCTTAACATTCAAAGGACATTTCTTGGAGGTATGTGATACATTTTTTGGATGTTTTTGGGCTTAATTTTCAAATGAAATTTTTTTGAAGGTATTATGTTTTTAGAGGTTTTGGGCTTAATTTTTAAAGGATATTTTTTTGGATGTGTTTTGTTTTTAGAGGTTTTTTCGGCTTAACTTCTAGATATAAAAAATGTTAATAAAAAATGGATACCTACAACATATAGTGAAAGTAGGGGTTTTTTAAATTGGGAAGGTATATTGGGTTAGTATTTGTAGGGGGTTAAATAATGTGCTTTTTAGAAGTATTTTCCAATATGCTGTCAAATAAAGGGTATTTTTTAGTATGCCATGAAAGCATGCGATATGTCAGTGGTTCATTGATTAAATTCGTCATGTGTGCAGGATAGTTTAAAGAACTATAACACAACCCCTTATCCATTCCAATAACCAGAGGTGGTTATTATGCTAACCTCATTCCCAATGTACAATTAGGAGAATGGGATACAAAAGTTTCACTTTTTTTTGTTGGTACTCTTATTCTCAACCCCCTTGTCATCATTACCCTTGAGTAGTAGCAACAATCATCAACAACTTTACTTCATGTGTAGAAGTAAACATGAACAAATGACTTTTAAATTTACCAAATGCTAGGAAGTCGTCACAAATATCATAATACTCTTATTATTGAAAGATTTTCCTAGGACCTTGAAAACTAATTAATTAACAAGACTGTTGTAGTCTTCATATGGAAATAAGTATAAGAGATCAAGACAAAAGTCTAACGAACCAAAGGAGGTCTCTTGAGAAAGGTGCACTACAAAGACAAAAATTGTTGGAATTCATGGCTTGTCGAATGCATTTAGACAAGAGTGTAAAGCTTGTTGGAAATCATTTATTCAGATCAGAAAAGGGACTTGTTGATTTAAAAGATAGGAGACATCAAGGGAAATATTTGGTAGATAATTGTTCTGGCCTTAATAAAATGGTACAAAATTTTGAAACACACTGTGGATCTCTATCCTAGTATGCCATGAAACACATGCATGCTCTAGAAAATATATGCAATGAAGGTCTCAACATGGACACTTACCACAAGGGATCAAATTCCTAGTAATTGCACAAAGTAAAAAAGTAATATTCTTAACTCTATACATAGGAAATATTGATTTCTTCCTTGTAATGATGTTATCATCATGGGTATCCTTCCTCCTAAATAATATCAATCTAGGTAGCATCCAAATCTCTACTTGAACTATAAAAGTTTAGAACTTTTCAACCCAAGATTAAGCACGTGTGCTACTTTTCTCTAGTTTCCCATATGTTCCTTATACAAGTGAGATATATCCAATTCCAATTATTCCAAGCCCGTGGCCACAACTTCCATCGTGGCCTTCCATTACTCTTCTTCTGCACCATCTAATTCACACATAGGCATGTCAAAAGAATTTACGCTGAAATCACTTTCCACAATAGTAATAGTAGTGAAGAGCACCAAAATGTCACCAAATTATGTGTGGAACCACCTGTTATCACTCAAAAAATTCAAACATCATTTTGGCAAGGTCAAATAGGTTCATGAGTCAAAATAGGGTTGTAGGATTCATTTTTAAGTTTGGTCAAGGGAAATGTTAAATTTTTATGGTTTAAGTTTACCCTAAGGTCCAAACCCACTCATGTTCAAACTCCTTCAAGTCAAATCTTTCATCATTTTCCAATTCTTTTCATTTTCTAAAGTTTTTTGTACCGAAAGTGTCAAATTAGTGAATAATCCCTGTTTTTGTAGCGCATCCAGTGTAAAAAAGGTAGAAAGCACTACGAAACTGCTGAAAGTTATGAAGCAAAAACTCTGTTTTCTGGTTTTTAGTAGTAAAATTCAAAGGAGGTTTTCGAGCAAAAAACATGGTATTTTAAGAAACTGAGAGAGGTTATTTTCAAAAAAATATCAAATAACAATAACCTCTCTCACTTTTTTCACATGTGTTATCAGTTGGGAGATACAAGTCTTTCTTTGCAGCCCTATTTTCAGAAAACATAGTTTTCTTGTTTTACACATGTTTTTCAAAGGCAGTTTCTGGACAGGAGGAGACGTATTTCAAAAACCCAAGAGACATTTTTATTCAAGACATAATGGCCTACAAAAACCTCCTACATTTGATCAAAATACATCATGGAGGAAGAGATATAGGCTCTGTCCCAAGATCTACTTTTAAGGAAAAAACAGAAAAAACCAATACGCCAACCTATTGCAAATGAAGAAGAAATGCCTCAAAAAATCTAAAATGAAGTTAGTATATGGCTGTTATGGTTTTTCGATGACAAGATAAGTAATATTTTGAGTTTTGGGGCAATAATACTTTTCACATGGAAAAATTTTGGGAAAAACTGCATACTCAGCAGTTTCGTAGCGCATTTAGTGTAAAAAAGCAGAAAAGCGCTACGAAACTGTTGTAGCTACCTTTTCTGCTCCTTTTGATCTATTTTCAAGGGTTTAAAGAATGAGTTAAGAGTTGTAATTGTCATGGAAGATGTATTGAAGGATGATTAAAATGTTTCATAAGGAAAGAACTAAGTTTTTGAAGAAAAAAAGGTTGAAATGGCAACGTTACAAAGGGCACTACAAAACTATTGTGTTTTCGTAGCGCCATAAATTACAGCCTTTGAACAAGTTTTACAGTGGTTTTTGGACATCTGGAGGCTAGGGATGAGTGATGAGACATGTTAAGACAATCTCCAACAGCCAAGGACCATGAGATAAAGTTTAAATGATGGTCAGAATGTTCAAAGAAGGAAAAGAATCTTGTGTCTAAAAAACAGGGTTTGGTTTCCTGCTTTTGTGGAGGTCAGCAAAGTGGTCATGAAGAACTGAATCCCATCATCCAAATTTGACCATGTGATGATACACTTGGAAAATGATGTAATTACAAATAGATAAGGTTGTTAGGATTAGGTTTTTAAAGATATTAATGAAGAGTTTGAGTCCTAGTTGAAATAGGACTATCAAGTAGGATAGGTGTTTGTTTGTCATAAATTTGATGTTTTATGGTTATGAAAGGTGTCAAGAGTTATAAATTCGAGGTATCTAGCCTAAGATGAGATCATCTCATATTTTAAATGGTCTATTAAAGGCCATTGGGTTGAATTAGCAAAGGGTTGGAGACATTTTAGCAAAACTGTTGCTTTATGTAATGAACTGTGATCAGTAATGTAGAGAGGTTTTCATCTTAACAGACTTGGGATTCTTAGTGTATTTCAATGAGTTTTATGTCCTCTCTTTGAATGTTTTCCTTCCATAGTCTTAATTCTTATTACTCATAATTCATGGATGTTCATGCTCTGACTTTCTTTAAGTACTAAACTATGGTCAAATGAGTTTTAGGTCCTATCTTTGAAAGGTTTTCTTCAATATCTTAATGCTTATTACTCAGAATTCATGGTTATTCATGCTTTGACTTCCTTTAAGTATTGATTTATGGTGATTTTCTTTTAATATTTCCTTTTCAATACCTTGATGTCTCATAACTCATAATTCATATATCACATGCTCTGATTTCTTTGGAAACTCAAATTATTGGGTTTTTCCTGAATGTGTTACTCTTTCATTGAAGTATATACAAGCCTTAGCTTCTACAAGGAAATTCTTTGTTATTGAGAGCACTATTCACTGACTCAATAGCCCAATGGTAGTAAGCTTTGATACTTTCAACTACAAACATATAAAACCAATACATAAAACCTAGAGTTAGCCATCTATCTACATCTTTATTCAATACTATTAACCCTTGAGAGAGCCCTCTCAGACTGAGGAGGCTAAGCCTCAGTCACGAGATTGCTTTGAAATAATTACACTAAAATTTTCTGATCAACAGCCAATCAGGTACGATTTTGGTGATAACACCACCCATCATGGTAATGAAAATGGCGAAGAGCATCAAAACTTCTACTATGATTCCTCCCGTTATATGCCATTTTTTCCCAAATTTTTATTTTCAAACTTGAGTTCCACCCAAGTCTAGTTCCACCCAAGTCTATTTTGGCACCCTAGGTCATGTACCACTACCTTGCGTTGGCTCTAGGGTCTTGGCCAAATGACTCCCACTACAACCAAAATACAAATCTTTAGTTAAGGTCTACCCATATTATCTCCTTATGCTACAAAAAGACAGATGTATAGCTAAGTCTAAAACAACCTAGTTCACTAACAAAATGTGTGCATCCAATTGTATCCTTAAACATCCCAATAGTACTTAACACATAGCCAATATAAACACATACCAGATACATAGTAATGCAAGGAATAAAAAAATTCAATAATAAAGAGTAATCCATGACACACATGTATAAATAAAACCTATTGTAATTACCTTAAATTTTATTATATGAATAATGTTACAATGTAACATAGAGGAGTATGGCCAATTGCCTACAACTTATATACATACTAAAATTACACTTAGGAAAATAACTTACAATAATTATCATTCCAACTTCTAAATTAACTGTAAGCATATATCTATAGGTCATTTCTTCTTCTTCTTCTTCTTCTTCATCTCTCTCTTCCAATGTATTTTTTCCCATTGTTCCCAACCCTAAACTTAGCAAGGCAATTGACCTCCTTGCACTCTTGGTGAATCACTTAGCACTTCTTGTCTATCTCTTATGCCTTAGCACATTTTATGTATCATTCTTTTATACAGGGCATTCTATGCACCTACAAGCACTTGATTCCAAGGTGGATCCAAGTCTCCACATAGTTGACTTGTTTTATTGGTGACTTTTTTGTCGATCATCCATCTCGAATAAGTGCACCCAATTGTGCACCTAATTCTACCCAAGTGTGCCCAAGTCATCCCAAGTGTACCTAATTTTTCAATCCAAATCATTTTGAGTTTGTTTACTTCATCTTTTTGAATATATTCATTTAACTCATCTCATTATTTCCATGGAACTAAGTATCACTCAACCTACTTCACATATTTATGCTTGGATTTATTGGAATCCATTTGTTTATGCCCAAGTTTCCTCGGAAATTCCTAAAGTGCATTTGGTAGATATGTGCTCAATGGATGCATTCTCAATGGTGTGCACCCAACGAGTGTGTTTCATTATTGTGATCCATGGGTACTTGTTTCTAGAGGAAGTTCAATTGTCTTTCATAACCCTTGCATGTGGATTTCCCAACTTTGTTGGTCCATATATATTTTGGGCACCCAATTCATAATGCTTGTTATGCCTATTTAAATTGGCAACAAGAAAGGCTTATAATTTAATTTCCCTTAATTAAATTAGATGGAAATTGTAATTACACATCACATGATAGCTTGTACGAGTTAACTGAGTCAAGAGGACTTAGTTAGCTCAGTTAATTCGAGTTAAGGGTCAAACTGGAGGCATGTACAGTTCACTCTAATTTTTAGGGGTCCAATTGCAGTTTATTTTGTGTTGCAATTAGTTAACTCAATTATTTGAGTTAAAATCAATTTAACTAGTTCTAACTGATGGAGGAGATAGTGATAGGTCCAATGAATTAAATATTATTTAATTCATATGCAGTGATCAATAAGATAACAGACAATTAGCTACAAATTTGTTGAGTGTCAGTTATAAGGAAGGCCCAGTTGAGTTTGGAGTTAAAGGGAAGAGAACTATCAATTGTATAATTAGAAAATTGTACAAGTCATGCATGAAGTCAGTAGGACGCCTTCGATGAATTGAAAAATAATTTTTTTGGAATTTCCTAATTAATAGAGGCAAAATTCCTCCAATAATTCATAAGAAAAGCTAAGAAACCCAAAGGTGGGAAACTGGTTAAGTATCAAATCATTCTTGT
Organism: Pinus albicaulis; assembly: GCA_034641835.2. Classification (NCBI taxonomy): domain Eukaryota; kingdom Viridiplantae; phylum Streptophyta; class Pinopsida; order Pinales; family Pinaceae; genus Pinus; species Pinus albicaulis. The sequence continues at coordinate 457,157,716 of CM076576.1, read as the reverse complement.
TGGGATCTGAGTGAGACAGTCAAAGATAGTGTAGAGGTTTTTTTTTTTTTTTTTTTTACAAATTTGGTTGCTATCAGTATTCAAAAAAGAGGAGTCAAGGCTCCAAGATTACAAGATGCAGATCATAAGGTATGGAGAAGGGTGTGACATTAGGAACTGCTACAGCCCTTTTCCTTCTAACTTCCCTAAGAAACTAAAATACAGAAGGCGCATAGATTTGGAAAAACTGAAACAATAATAAGATGAAATTACATGACATGCTTAATATATATTAATATGGCTGATCTGTCGTGCAATGGAGCCTTCAGGGTTGGCATCTATGCCCAGGTTCTTGAGATTTGTAGAGCTGGAGCTAGGAGCGTTGTTCTTTTCCACCATGTACTTCATAATTTGGATTGATTCCTCAACATGAGCGCATTTGTTGGAAAGCTCATTGAATTGTTCCTAAAGAGAAGAAAACCTGTGGAGAAAAATATTGAGATCAGCTTCATGTTTCTCATCAGCCATCTTAGCCTGGGATTTGAGTTTGTCATCCAGGATCTTCTGGTGGGCTCGAATCTGTTCCAATTCCACTTGGAGGTCAGCGCAGTGAAAGCAATCTTCGCTCCTCACCATCCTGGGCTACAGAAGCAAGTTCCCTAAAATCAAGAGCTGATGCACAGTATGTGGTTGAAGAAAGTAGAGCTTCAAATTACTGTATTCGAAACAGGGCAAGAGGGCGAATATGTGACTGATACAGGAGAAAAGGGGACCCAAAGCTGGGGGGGTGAGAAAGCAAGGAGCTCCAGCTGAGAATGGAGACCGTCGAGGGAGGAAATAGTAGAACGAAGGGCGAAGGGGAAGTAGAGAATTGTCGACAAAACAACTTGTGAATGGAGTGAATGCCGATGAGGAAGGGAGGGCATATAAATAGGAAGAAGCAACAAGAGGGGGAGGGCAGTGCCTGTCCATAAAAAAATCACAGGATTAAAGAGGGATGTGACAAGTGCAAGATCACAAGGAGCAGAGTCCTCTGATGAACATATCTTGAGCAGGTGAAGAAGATTCAAAAACAAAGGATTGGGATTTGATATCATGGAAGATAAGATAGTAATAGAATCTTGCACAGGCTCATAAGGCACTCCAAATCCAAGAATGACCGATACATCTACTGGGAATCCAATTGCGTATAATCATAGTAGAAGGAGATGGGGTTTGACATCATTGTAGGAGAGGCACCTGATGTTTCTATTGCAGGCCCTGTTGGCATGGAGGTCCGCCTCCTTGTTGAGGTGGAGAAGGATATGGTAGAAGCTGATACCTCGCATATTAGCAATAAGATTTTGACATCGGCTGGTGATTTGTTGCAACGCCACATTAGAAGCTACACGATTGTGAATCATTGTGCTGATAATTATAGCCAAATCCCCAAATATCATGGCATTATTTATACCAAGTTTTTTTAATTGAGATATACCCTGGAACGAGGCCAGACCTTTGGCCCTGTTATTGGAGGAAAGAATGGCACCATCTGATAGTGTAAAGGTTTCTTAGGAAGGGAAATAGAATTGTATTGATTCATATTATTGACTTAATGCAATATACAGATAGTGCGGTTTTTATCTGAGGCTTTCAACAGAAAAATATTTGTGTTTTATGATTGTAATTCTTTATTTTTCTTCTTCATGTGATTGTGTGATTGTAATTGGTTTCCACAATTTGTAGAATTGATTCAGTATTTTGTTTTAGAATATTACAAGATTAGTTGAATATAAGGGCTTGGCCAACAGACTCCCACTACAACCAAATTACACCTCTATAGTTAAGGTCTACCCATATCGTTTCCTTATGTTACAACAAGATGGATGTATAGCTAAGTCTAAAACAACCTAGTTCACCAAAAAAAGGCATGCATCCAATTGTATCCTTAAAACATCCCTATAATACTTACAATGTAGCCAATATAAACACATACCTGATACATAGTAATGCAATGAACAACAAAATTCAATGATAAAAAGTAATCCACAACACACATGTATGAATAACACCTATTGTAAGTACCTTAAAAATTATTATATGAAGAAGATTACAATGTAACAGAGGGGTTTGGTCAATTTCCTACGACTTATTTACATACTACAATTACAGTTAGGAAACTAGCCTATAATAATTGTCATTCCAACTTCTAAAGTAACTATAAGCATATCTATATAGGGAATTTATTCTTATTCTTCTTATTCTTCTTCCTCTTCTTCTTATTCCCTCTCTACCAATGTAATTTTTCCCATTGTTCCCAACCTTAAACTTAGCACTCTTGGTGAATTACTTAACACTTCTTGTCTATTGCTTATGCCTTAGCACATTTGAGGCATCCTTCTTTTATACAGGACTTTCTATGCATCTACAAGCCCTTGCCATTCCAAGGTGGATCCAAATTACCACATAGTTGACTTTTTTGATTGGTGACTGTTATAGCATCATTTCTCACTTTGACATGATTCATGATTGCTTTATGGCTTTTTGGGCACCCATTCCTACAGACTTGGACAAATTCACTTAAAACCAGTGGAAAATCCTCCATACGCGACTATGCCCGTGTTTTTCCGCGTGTATACGCGAGTACAGCTAGACTTTTCCGCGTATGCCATTAAAATGATTAAAAAATATATAAAAAATCCCTAATTTCGCGCCGGGTTGATGGTTACTCAGGTAGTTCAACCACCCCAGCCCGTGGCCAACTGTTTCCAACTGCTGAAACTACTTGGAGGGACTATAAAAAGCCCTCATGTGTATGGCCTAAGGGAGAGAGAGAAGTATTGATATTATAGTCTTTTGGTATTCCCTATCCAAGTCCGATTCCCCGTGCCTCCTGCACTTTCCCAGTTCATTGTAGGAAACCCTTGTTTCCTTGAGATACACATCCCTTTATATGTTATCTCGTATGCACCAGTTTGGAAGGAGTCTTAGCGAGGCAAGGGCTGGACGGATACGGACGACGGTCTGCGAAGGCCTTGGAAGGATCAGGTGATCTCTCCTCTTGATTACTTTTGTACGTACTATTTATAATACATAAGTATCATGCTGTTCCCGAAATAAACGTGTTAGTGTATGCTTTAATGTATGAAGAATATTTGTTATACAAGCATCCATTATGATTTATTTAATGTTTTATATGAATCACACTAACATATAGAGTAGAAATATCCTGTACAACTTGTCCTTTGTGCTGGTTTCTTCTTGTATTTCAGGTTAAGGAGGAAGGACGGTTGCAGGGAGTTTGGACTCCACGTGGATCTACTTCAAACGTAGGACCAACGGGTAAACCTCTCATTCTGCTCTATTTAGTTTTTATGAATGTGCATGATTGTGTGAGTCTCTGTTAAGTAGTACGCCCCTGCTCTGTGGAGGTTGAATCCCAACCAACCTCTAGGGTGTTAATTCCCGAAACAGTGACTTTTCTATCGATCACCCATCTCCAACAAGTGCACATAGTAGTGCACCTAAGTCTACTCAATTGTGCCCAAGTCATCACAACTATACCTATTTTGTGCATCCAAGTCATTTTGAGTTTGTATACTCCATATTTTTTAATATATTCATTTAACGCATCTCATTATGTCCATGGAACTGGGTCTCACTCAACCTAGTTCACATATTTATTCTTGGATATATCTAAATCCATTTGGCTATGCCCAAGTTTTCTTGGAAATTCCCAAATTATGTTTGGTATATGTGTGCTCAATGGATGCATGCTCAATGGTGTACACCCAATGAGTGTGTTCCATGATTTTGATCCATGGATATTTGTTCCTAGAGGAAGTTCAATTTTCTTTGATAACCCTTGTGTGTGGATTTCCCAACTTTGTTGGTCTATATATATTTTGGGCATCCAATTCATAATGCTTGTTATGCCATGCTTGCCTATCATGCAAAGTGCATGTCTATATGTATGGATGAAACCAGTGGTAGGTAACTTAAACTTTATTCTATGAATAATGTTACAATTTACCATAGAGGAGTGTGGCCAATTTCCTATGACTTATTTACAAACTGAAATTATACTGGTGGGGTTAATTGGTACATCGACTTCCCGAGGTCGTATATTTGGCATATGATATTCATTTGACGCATACGATACCTCATTATAAATATATATTTGAGGACAAAAACTTTGAACCACATACCCATGCTGTCGCCATGGGTTTTCTGTTTTCCAAAAAAACGTCGTTTATGGCCTTAAAGTGGCTATAGAAGTTTAGGACCAGAAAAACCTCCAAAAATACTAAACCATGTTAGAAATTAGGAAACTAAAAGGAAATAGCATTGGGAGTCCAAGTGGAATAGGTAGGTGGTGTATAAATTAAGTTATAGATTTGCAACCAACCTAGTCTACTACTTTGTGGACACTAATGTACATTTTAGAACAAAATCTTAGACATATAATAAGAAATAAAACACACGTAATACGTACTTTTATTTGGGGAACGAAATCTGCTAAAAATCCCAATCCCTCTTTCATTAATTAAAATGAATAGGTATGTATTACAATTTATTTTCTCAATGGAGCTCACACTACAAGTGCACAACCTATCTCTTTGCTCACTGAAGGCCTCTGACCAAGACTTAATCAAAATTTTCCTATTCTTGAGCTCTTATTACCTTGTGTTGTTCCTTGAGGAATTAGGCCCCTATTATTTAGGAAATTCCTCAAATGGAATTACGAAATTCTTGAGTCTAATTATTTGAATGCATGAAACACATGTACACTCAAGACTAGTCTACAACTGATGTTACACTACCTTAGAATCTTCGCCTGGCTAGGGGAACTCAAATTCTCTACGTGCACTAGCTATTTTGGGTTGATTTATCAGTTAACTAGATGATCAATGAGTTTGACTGATGTGCCACTCCACAACTTAAACCTCCACTAGTTCCTCCAATAGTTTAAACTAGTTTAACTGAAAACAACCTTAGATAATTGACCTTGATTGCTACAAATTAGCAATCAGACATTCTTAACTAGACTCTAACTCCTCCAAATCAAATTTACTAAGTAAAATGGGTGACACAATCCATTTCAAACAAGTTAACATCATCCAAGTTGTCTGCTGATGTGGAAATTTGAATTTTCTCAATTTAATCAAGGCAAAATCAAATTTAGAATTTCTTGCTACATTTTTCAACACTCCCTCTCAACAAGAAAGGGATTATCAACAACCCCTATCCTGCACATGTGGAACTTGAACTTACCTTTGGACAAGGCCTTTTCAAAATGTCAACATGTTGTTCCTTTGTGGGAATGAATTGTAACAACATTATCCGCCTCTACACAAAGTCTCATAGATGGTGATACCAGATATCTATATGCTTGGATCCATCATGAAAAATGACATTCTCGGAGAGCTTGATGCAACTCTGATTTTCATAGTATATCATAGTTGGATCCATCATATAACCAAACAATCCAACAAGTGTCTTTCTCATCCAGATCACCTCACATGCTTCTTGACTGGAAGCTATGTATCCTGCTTCTGCTAAGTTGAGTGCCACAGATCTTTACTTCCCGTTGTATCAAGAAACCTCTATGGACCCAACACCAAAAATTACACAAGATGTACTCTTTCGACCTGATAGACTCTGTTATGGTCTCGTGATTTAGCTGATTGGCAAGCCAAATGACAGTGTAACATCAAACCAATATTTGGAGCCCAAGGACCTAGCCTTCCTGGACTCAGAGAGGGCTCTCTCTATTTCTGTAAGGGATATTTGTGTGTTTGCTTTTTATGTTTCTGATTTTAGGCTAGTTATGATGTAGGTGTTTGGTTTTGGTTTTTATGTTTGTGAGGGATGAACTGATCAAAGAATAAGATAGGTAAAAAGATGTTCGATCAACTGGGCTATGGGGTCGAAAAGGTCAAGAAAGCTTCATATGGTGATACAATGTTGTTGAAGGGCCGATTTGATTCGAGGTAAAATGGATCTTTGGGTAAAATGGAGTGGGATGGACACTAAATTTGTGAAGAACAAAGGATTTCAAACATCAATAGTTTAAATAGCTGATATAAACATGGTAGGGCTAACCATTAATCATGAGCAATGTAACTATAAATTGATCCATGCATAGAAATAAACATTCAAGCAATACATAGAGATATATGACTCTCTAACTTTAGGAAATTGCTATCAAACTTTGGGGAAATATATTTAAGACAAACAAACAACTCAAATCACTATGAGGAAATGCCTAAGCATAGTATTTCAAGTTATTGGGCACTTTGAAAGCAAGATTTCATAGTTTTAGGCAAAGGGAAAGATCAGTACAAGACCTCATTGGTTCAACAAATGACAATCAAACAGTCAAAGAAAAGTTTCAGAGGTGGAGCTATGACTAGCCATGAGTAAGCAGGGCATACCGTGAATCATACTTAGCATGCATAAAACCATAAATGAAACAAGCAAACAATTTCTTCAATTATCAAAGAGCAATCAAGGATTCTTTGATATGACTAAGAAGGAAGAAAACATAGAAGCTATAAAGAAACAGGAAATTTGAGGTGCCTCCAAGGGCATGTCTCAAATATATTCTCTACTGTCTTATAGCAAGCAAGAACATGGAATTATGAATGAAAACTAAGAAGCATAACAGAGAGGGACACTATACCATTTTACCAAGTCAAGGAATCCAACAACAATCCTCTTTCATCATCCAAAAGCACTCAAGAAACTTTCCAATGCATGAGACAAGTATTTCTTCCAAGCTTGTATAACCATATATTTCTCTAAAACATCAAGTTCAGCCTTATTTACAATGAAGTCTCTTGGAATATATAGGCTAAGATGAGGGAAAACCTCCTAGTGCAACTTGCAATCTCAATGGCCCATCAAAAATATTTGATTTTGTCCTTGAGGCTTTGCAAAGCCCAAGGCACAAAATCTCCCATAAAATATCTCAAAAATGCTAAAAAAGGAAAATATATTGACTTTTCATAACTAACTATGCCCAAAAATAGCTAAACGCACATTAGGAAAAGCCACTTCAGAAAAGTGTATATTTCTCAAAAATACTTAAGAAATATATCAACAGAAAGTCCTCTGTCTTGTGGACATCTTTTGGATGCCTTCCCGATGTCAAAACGAGGCCTGTGATGGCTTGTTGGAAAGATCTAAATGTTTATTTTCTGAAAATTCTTATTTTAATCCAAAATTATCACTATAAATCTCTAAAAAACTGACCTATGTGTAAAAACCCAAAAAATAGACCTTGTTGATAAACGGGGCAGAGTGTGAAAAAGGTAAGTGTTTTTCGCCATTTTGGGAGAGAAAATCATCTTCAATTGATATGAAAATCACTGAGTATATGCCCCTGAAATTATGGCATCGAATGATAAAATTTTCATCCTTTGAGGATGCCTCAAACGGAAATGGCGATGCCCATGAGTTTTAGCCAAAAACCCAAAAATGACAAAAAACCAAAACTTGTTGAATTTCGTCCAATTTTGGCAAGCATGACCCTCAAGGGTTTTTAGAAACATGCTGTGAAGCTGAGGCCAAAATTTGGAGCTTTGATGTGTCTTTCTTCAATTTTGGTGCCGAGCGCCTCCTTTGATCTTCCTTGAGTTTTCCCAGTGTGGCCTTCAATTTCTGCCGGGCGAACTGATTGAGCTTCTTATAGTGCCCGGTCATCCTCCTTTGAGGTCCAAATATCTATTGGCCTTCTCCAACCTCTTTTACAAGTGATCATTCACCCTCTCGAGCCATGCTTCTCAATTTTTCTCTATCTCTTGGGTGAACAAAGTAGCGAGAGGAATATATTGGAGAAGGGCAACTTCTTCCTCCTTTTGTTTCTCAAGGGCTCTTCTAAGTCCCATGGTTCTTGGCCTCTTTCTCCTAGGCTGATCTTCATCTTTGCTATAATTGAACTCACCCATGAGTTCTTCCAATTTAAATTGCGCTTTGGAGGCATCCTTTTTATATTTGATGGCCCGTGTCTCATATACCGCCATGTGGACACTCATCTGTTTATTTTATGTTTGCAAAAAGTGATTGAAGTTTCTAGCCCTCTCTAGATATGTCCTCAAAGCATCAATTCGTTTTTCTCTATTGATCAAGAGAGTCTCTAGGATACAGGCCTCATTGTTGCTACCATCACTTTGGATTTGAATTATGTCAAAGTCCCTCTCCTTTTCATGGCTGCTTTCTTATTTCTCCTTTCCCTTTCTTTGGGTGGCTCTCTTGGTCTTCCTCCTCTTGGGTAATTCGACAATGGGCTACTTGGGCAATTTCTCCTTGCTTCGGAGGGCCCTAGTAACATTTGGAGTTATAGTTTTAGGCACCCTTTTCCTTGATGTCCGGGGCTTGGCCACTTTTGGAGAAGAAAGCATGGTCCCTTACCTAGGAGAGGCAGCTAGCACATGCTCTATTGGCTCTTTTCCCTTATTACTTTCCTCTTCATCCTTGCCACTGTTTTGAGTTTGTTCATGGCGCTGATCTTCATCACTGTGCTATATATTATCACTGTGATGCTCTTCACTTTTCTGCCTTTCTTCATCATGCTCTTTTTCCCCTTGCTGTCCTTCTTCATCATGCTGTTGTTCCTCATGTTGCTGCTATTAATCATCATGTTGCTGCTCATCATGTTCTTCTTCCCCTTGCTGCCCTTCCTCATGATGCTGTTCCTGCTCCTCATCATGTTGTTCCTCCTCTTCATCATGCTACTATTCATCATGTTCTTCTTCCCCTTCATGCTCTTCTTCTTGTTCAGTTACAGGAAATTTGAGCTTCTTGGGAATGGGCTTGCTTGAAGAAGGCGAAGGATGGTGAGTGGAAGGTGAAGGAGATGCATGGAATGAAGGAACAGTGGCAAAATCTGTATGTGCAATGAAAGTGTCTAAAGATATTTCCTTCTTCTCAAGCTGATGAAAAATGACAACCTTGATGAGGGAATGATGGAAAAGGCAAGCTGACTGCTAAGAAGGAGGTTTTTTCTGAACAGTGGAGGCCATTTTTTCAATAATTCTATGGAGGAAGAAGGGGAGATTTAACAATTTGGCTCTTGTGAAATTCATGAGCAACCGGACATGGTAAGCATAGACCCAGGAGAATCTTCCCTCGCATGTGAAATATTTCATGATTATCTTCATGAGGGGAGCATAACTTGTCAACAGATATAAGAAAGGAAAAATGGATGGACATGTATCTCTATGCTTAGGCTTCAAAAAGGGTTTGTATTGTTCTGAGTCTAGGTGGCTCTGTTCGAGCCACTTCTCTCTGACATAAGGGATTTTGGTGGCCTTGGAAATGGATCTAGGAGAAAACTTGAAATCCAAGCCTGCTAGCTGAAAGTGTTTCGCTTGAAATATCAAAGCACAAATATGTGTCAAGGGGGAATATATTTTCACCTCCTGCACCCTTTAACAAAACTCTAGACAACCAACCTCATGAAATTTAAACAGGACTGATGGATGAGCATTTACCTCTTCAGTTGAAACATGCTCAAACCTCCTATGAAGGCCACTTCTACTGTCCTGCCTGGGAGGCATTTTGTTTTGGATACTCTTTACAAAAATAGGCTGCCTCAAATGGTCCTTGAAATGGTTTCTCAAACAACACCCCTATCCTCCTTATAAGTCCCTGTTTAATCCTCTTTGATGCCAATCAACAAGTGTTTGCCACATGAAAAGAAAAAAATCAATTTATTACTGTGCTTGGGCAAAGGTCTTGAAAAGAAGTGTGTTGGTGGTCTCTTGGTGAAGAAGGGACTCTTGTGTTTTGAAAAAAACAAACACCCTTCCCTCAAACAATGTTCTTTTGTTTATTCACTGTTTCTTTTACAAAAGTAGACAAAACACCCTTAACTGATTTGAAAAGCCTTTCACACACTTTGCTTTTGGAACTATAGAGGCTGCACAATGTTCACTATTTCACCATATAGAGAGGCCACTTTAAAAGGACAAGCTTTCGGATTATGATCACTTTTTTTTTCCCCTTTGAGTTTTAAACAAAGTCTGCTTCCTGTTTTAACTGTGGGCTATCACTATTATTAAAGGCAGTTAAGTTCCTTTAATATTGTTAAAAACATTCACCTAACTCTATACTAATATTTAGCATTCATCAACAAAACTCTTTAATTTTGGACCAAAACCCCACCCCTTAATCGTTGCTTTGTTTTCTTGTGCTTTTTAAATGAAAAACTACCCTTAAAGCCACTGTTTAAGAAACTGTCCAACTTGATTTGAGACCTCTAATACATAAGAAAACTTTCTTCAGCTTTGACTAGAACTCTGTCTCCTTAACATTGCCTATCTCATGTTTTTTAAATGGTGAAATGGTTTCAAAATCACTATTTCCTTCTCAAGGAAAAAACAAAGCAAACACCCTTTCAATCTTTGAATTTTTCCAAGAGAAGTAGAATATCTTGAAGAAAATCTTAAAGACCTTGTTTGATTGATTGGGGTAGCTCCACAGAGTTTTTTGAAGGTGTTTGGGTGAGCGGCACATTCACAAAGAAGAGCGCTGCGCAATGGAAAGGCAGTCGGGTCGGCCTCGGGCGGTGTTTGAATGGGCACTACAGGCGTGCCGCGCGATCGTTATAACCCTTTGTATTTCCTCTCCCAGGCACACCGCACGATCGTTATAACCCTTTGTATTTCCTCTCCCATGCGTGCCGCGCGATCGTTATAACCCTTTGTAATTCCTCTCCCAGGCGCGCCGCGCGCTTTTGTAGGCACACCTCGTAGGCTTGAGGGCCTTAAAAACTCTAAAAAATGTTGAAATCACTTGCTTCTCCAATGAACAGCCAAGGGAGCACTTGGTTAGTGTTTTGAAATTGCACAGTGGGACTTTGCAATGGTCTCATCCACCTTTAAATGATGAAAAATCCAACAACCTTTTGAACATCCTCGTGAAGGTTTGAATGCCCTTTGAAAAAGGCTTTTGTTATATAAAACTCAACATGCCATTTTTTATCCTTTCATCACCTTTTAGATATCATGAAGCCTTCTTTTCGAACAAGTTTATGACAAATGCTATGAATGATATTTTGAAAGTCTTCATAGATATGACCCTTCCCAATGTGAAGAATTCATCTCAAGGCTAAAATATTTTTCATTGTCTCTCTATTAAGGCAGCAACCCTGTCACTGTTTGTCCATATCTGTTCCTTAAAAGAAAAACTTCACAAAGTCATATCAGGGATTTTAGATGCACCCTTACAATGATATTTATTTTTTACTGTGGGTAACACCCAAGTTGTATTTGCTTAGGCTTGACAAACATCTGTTTACCAAAAAGAAGATCCTTTAAAAACCCTTCCTACAGTCATATGCGATAGCAATGGCCTTTTCACATGCTTCATAACAAGGTCTTTGTTTATGACAGTAGTATGTTTCATTTGCTTTGAGTTTTGTCTCTGAATTTAAAACACATGCCATACATTTTTCTTCACACATACTGTCCCTGTGTGTTTATTTACAAAGTCCCCTTCAGAAGCAAGGCTTAGACTACCTTCTTGTCAATTCAGTGAGTTTTTTAAAAAGATCTTCATGGATAGGAATAGCAAAGCTTCTTTGAACATCAATATGTCACTACTTGACCATCTGCTTAACAAAATTTTATACTCATAATCAACCAATTGTTTCCCACTGCATTTAAACTCTAATTTTCAATTAGTGAAACCATATAATCAATCCTTGAAACACCACTGTTGTGTTAGTTGTTTCATCTATTGGAGAAAAAGGTGGAAAACAAGTTTTTAAGGTTGTTTGCAGCATTGTTAGCCTTTTTCCCTTTGAATGAGGCCATACCTCTATTCCTAGCCCTCTTCTAGTTAAATGAAGGAGGCCTTCATCACATTTTCAAACCCTCTGCTTGTTAAATGAAGGAGGTTTTCAACCATTGACCTAACCATCTGCTCATATTTGGAGAAGGTTTTACAACAAGTGACCCAACCCTCTGCTCATGTTTGGAGGAGGTTTTATACAGTCACATTTCATCTATTTTCAAACTGTGTCAGTCTTTCCTTTCACTGCATATCTCTACTTAGTACATCACAATAAGTAATAAAAAGTGAAAAATTAACAAAATTCCATGAGGGGCATGCTCTGAGATGTGTATTTCTGTTTGATAGAATACCCTTATGCATCTTTAGAAAAAAAGAGCAATCCTGACCTATGTCTGTAGAATATTACTTGCTAGTCATAGGTCACTAACCTTTTTACTGTATTTGCATGAATTCATTGAATTACCTCTTTGACTAGTACTTGCATCCCAGGCTCAAAATCACATGAGAAGCAGCTGTCTTCTCATGTTAAGTTTAATAATGTCTTTTGGAACACTGGTACACTTCTGCTTTTGAAAGAAACATTGAAACACTTTAAATCCACCTAATATCAGTTTGACTTGTGGCATATGCACTGCTGAGACATCAAGGCTTGTTAGTGGTGCGAGTTAAGGGTGTATCAAGCTTTATTTGTAGAATAGGAAGGTCAGCTATGACTAGTTGATAATAGATAAAGGTTCTTCTGGCTTAGGATAGCTTTTCAAGGCAAGATCGCCTAAAGCGCCAATACCTAACTTAGGGGAGACTTTTTTGACAGATTTGGAGTATTCTCTTTGGAGCTGATGGATACAAGTTTGTATGACTGAGACTAGATAGGGCTTGACAATTAGGTTTTATCTCATCATGGGCTTATTTTAAAAGGTAGGAGAGAAAAAATGTTTATGGGTGTTTTATAGCTGGCAAATTTGACAAATTGGAGATCAGCTGCTAGAAAACTTGGCTTTAACAACTAGTCTTCATCAACAGGTGAAAAATATTGATGACTAACAGTGGCTCCATTTGGGGTGGGCAACTCCTTTTTCGGAGGTGTCCAGAATTTCAGATCTCGATTCTTTGAAGACCAGTGCCTTTATCCACTGGCACAAATTTCTTTCTTCTGTGATGCTATTTCTGACAATTGATAGCATGATTAGCATCAAAGACATTTCTACCTACCCTGTTACATTTCCTATCATTTTTTCTTCTTTCGGGTGCATTTGGACTAGCAACCCTTTAACATAATATTTTTGAAAAATGACACTATCTAACTCTACACTTATATCCGCCGGGAGTTCAGATTAAGCTGATGAACTCCTTTGTTTCTCTACCTATGCTGGATCGAATTTCAAGGTTAAGCTGTTTGACAGGATTTATTCTCTAATCTAAAACATGAAATTGAAAAATGACCAAATCAGGATTAGACAGTTTGATTTGTCATGTACTTGTGGCGTGAAAGACAAGCTGCACACAAATATTATTTTGCATAAAATGAAATTTAGAAAATCAGGGCTAGGATACACAATTTGTTTTTTCATCCCTGCTTTCCTCTTTGGTTCTGTTTTGAGCATGTGGAACTAGTATCTTTTCCTAATCTATTTTCTTTGATAAGTCAAGCTTACACAATGTTGACTATCTTTCCTCTCACTAACTTATCAACAAATAAATTTAATACATGTTCAGTTATGATTAGGCTAGATAACTGAACAATACATTTGAGCACTAGTAGTGGAATTTAGACTTGCGCACTTTCAAAACGACTATTTTTTGGAACATGGGGCTTTGTTTCTATTTTTCAAACCACCCTCTTTTTCTAGTTTTCTATTGTTTTTGAATTTGTTGTTTTTTGATTTATTTTTCAAACAATGGTATATACAATGATTGAAAATGTTTTAAAATTGCAGCTCTTGACAAAAATAATGCTTTAATGTCCTGCCATTCACAGGACCTCCAAAAGTTTCAGTCCCATCAAGTTCTTGCAGGAAAAAGGAATTGTTTCCGCTAACTGAGCTAATGATGAAAGGCCCCTTCCATAAGTTTTCAAACTTGCCATGTTTACCTTTGTTTTCTCTTCTAGAATCCCATTTTAACACTTTCCCAATCTGAAAATCATTTTCCTTGGTCCTTCTGTCAAAAATTTGTTTTATTTTGTCTTGTGCTAACTGAGCCTTTTGGTAAACTTCTTCTCTTGTTTGTTGTAAATGGATAGTCTTATTTACCCTCCTTTGCATGTCATTTTATTCTATTTGAACTTATTGCAATAGCTTCATTACTGGAACCCCTAAAGATGTCGAGAAAATGGCATCCATGTCATATACTAGTTGGTAGAGAGACATACCTATTGATTTTTTGGTGGTTAGTCTACTAGCCCATAGTGCATGTACTAGTTTTCCATGCCATGCTTTTTGATTTTGTTCCAGAAGTTTCTTTATGATGTTGACTAGGCTTTTGTTAGAGGACTCAGCTAAACCATTACCTTGAGGGTAATAAGCTATGGAATGTCCTAATGAAATGTGATATTTGTAACAGAAGTCGACCATTCTTTTGGAGGAAAAGGCAACAGCGTTATCCGTAATGATCTTTCTAGGACAACCGAATCTAGATAGGATGTTGGTTTCTAGGAACTTAATGATGACTGAATCGGTGGCATTCCTGGAGGGTATGGCTTCTATCCATTTGGTAAAGTAATCAGTGGCTCTAAGGATCCATTTATGTTGAGCGGACAAAGAAGGGTGAATTTCCCCAATAAAATCTAGACCCCATTGCTAGAAAGGTCCTTCAACTATGATGGGATGTAAGGGCAAGGGTAAAAGTTTTTTCTTGCCATAAAAAAATTGGCACTTATGGCATGTCATAACTAGTTTGTGAGTGTCAGAAAATAAGGTAGGCAAATAATAACCGGCTCTAAGGATTTTGTTCACTATGGTTTTCCAGTAGAGATGACCTCCACATTCCCCTTTGTGCATAATTTTCTCTGCATCATACTCAAGCAAACATTTAAGCAGCATACCAGTGGGATTTTTCCAATATAGAACTCCATCTATAATGCAAAACTTTAGATATTTTTGTTTAAGGAATCTTGCTTTTGCTTTTGATAAAGTCGGAGGAGCATTTAGATAAAATAACACATAAATAATATCTGCATACCAAGGTGAATTTAAAAACACTTGTTCAACATGAGGGGCTGTGCATTCTTCCTATTCTTCTAAGGTGTCAACAAAATTTATATCTAATGATTGGAGGTTAGTTTCAGCCATTAGTCTTGCAAGTCCCTGTCCTTTAACCAGTTTGGTGGGTCGGATTTCTAAGTCATATTCTAAGATGATAGCAATCCATTTTCCCCTTTTACCATAGGGATCTTGGTTTAATATGTCTTTGACGATGGCATTAGGAACAAAAGAAATGATATGAGAATGCAAGATGTAAACTCGAAAATCTTTCAATGCTTTTACCAATGTGAATGCCTGTTTTTCCATGATGTTATATTTCAAGGGAGCAACTCTTAGGGATTTGCTAAAAAAGGCAATGGGCTGTTCTTGCCCTGCTGCATTCTTTTGTAACAACACAGTCGCTATCGTGTGTTCCGAGGAAAATGAAAAAATGTTAAAATCTTTGGTGAAATCAGGACTTATCAGTACAAGTGTTTCAGTTAGGGCTTTTTTAACTAATTCAAAAGATTTTTTGGCTTCCATAGTCCATTTAACCTCGACCTATTTTTTCAACATGTTTGTGATATCTCTCAGAAGTTTGGCAAGATTTGGGATGAATCTTCTTAAGAAATTAATCTTTTTGATAAAGGATTGCAGCTCCTTTATGTTTCTGGGGTGACTTAATTGTAATATGCCTTCAATTCTCTGGGGATCAATTTTTATTCCTTATTCCGAGATGATGTGACCTAGGAGTTTTCCTTCTTCGAGACCGAAAAGTGTTTTCTTGGGGTTTAGGGATAAAACATATTTTCTACATTTGTTAAAAACCTTTCTTAAGTGAATCAGGTGCTCTTCATTTGATTTGGAATATACCGTGATATCGTCGAGATATATGACTATGAAATAACCTATGTCTTCTGAGAAGGCTATGTCCATGGCTCTTTGGAATGTGGCGCCAACATTCATCAATCCAAAAGGCATTTTAATGTACATGAAAGTGCCCCAAGGTGTGGTGAAAGTAGTTTTGTGTTGATCAGTGGGGTAAACCAACACTTGGTTGTAACCAGAGAAACCATCAAGTAATGAGATCCTTTTAGCACCTACTACCTTTTGAAGTATGTGGTCGATTTTGGGCAATGGATAGTTGTCTTTTAGACAGGCTCTATTCAGTTTTCAGAAATCGATACAAAGTCTGATCTCACCAGTGTTTTTCCTAACTGATACTAGATTTGAAACCCACTCATAGTACCTGAGGGACACTATTATCCCAGCATCATACATCTTTTTGATTTCCTTTTCAACCAAAGGTAGTAACACTGGGTTTATTCTTCTTAACTTCTGTTTGAAAGGCTTTTGGTTTTCTTTGAGGGGAATCTTATGTTGAATGATGCTTGTGTCATATGATTTCAAATCTTGGTATCCCCATGCGAACACATCTTTAAATTATTTAAACAACTTGATTTACTTCTGTTTTATGTGAGGAGGGAGGGTTTTGGATAGTTTGATCTTTCTTGGTTCTTCTGAGCTTCCTATGTTATATTCTTCTATGTCGACATCAAAAGATTCCATTTTTGGCTTTTTGGCCACATCGTTAAAATCAAACAATTCCTCTAAAGGCACAAGCCCTCTGGGTATGGTGTCATTTTCACAGTGTAAGACTTCAAGTTCTCTTTGGTCTATGTCCTCTTCTATCTCAGTTCCATATGAATGATTTACCAAGTTTAGATCTATCCAAGAAGGTAAATTTGGCTCTTGATCTTGATTTTTGCTAGGATTCTTTTCTTCATTTTTTGAGTCTGTTTTGGTTATTTCAAATTCATTCCTAGATTGTAAAAAATCATCAATTTGATCATCATCTTTGAATATTTGCCAATGGTCAAGATTGTCTGATACTGTAGGGAAATTTTTGACCTGAATACTATATTGCTCGTTTAGACATGGTATTTGGCCATTTCTTGCAGCAAAGGCGAGCTCATTGGCTAGGCTATTTTGAACCCTAGGAATATAAGTGAGTTCATATTTTTTGAAGGTTTTGAGGATGTCTAAAGTTGCATTCCTGTATTCTCTTAGTCTTGGGCTTTTTGCCGAATATTCACATTTGATTTGTCTGATTACAAGTTCTGAATCTCCCTAGGCTTATATTTTCTTAGTGCCTAAGTCCTTAAGTATGTGCAGGCCAAGGAGAAGGGCTTCATATTCCGCAATGTTATTATTACATTGGAATTCTATTCTGAAAGAATGAACTTCATTATTGTTTTGTATCCAGACACCGGTCCCCAAACCAGTTTTTCCACAAGAACCGTCAAAGCTTACACTCCAAAGAGTCTCTTTTTCATACATGATACTAAGTTGTTTTTCAGGTTTCTTGGAGCTTTGGTAATTATTTTCTTCATTTGGGGATGGGAAGTGTTGTTGTGATGGTTTGAGATCCTCTTCATTTTCTTTTATCTGCTCACTTATATCAATTTCATTGTATAAGATAAAATAATCCAAATCGGAGTGAATAGAATAAATGGGAGTGTTGTTTGGCCTATCCCAGTTGCTAACCATGTATTTCATGTGAGTTTCTCGGTACAGCCTCCTAGTTTGGTTGAAAACCAGGATGGTAGCGAATGACATATCCATTTGAAGGTTACCTTGTATTTTGGCAGCCCATGATCTTGATAAAAAAATTCCATACTTAGGAGGAATATCAGCCACTACCACGTCCATGACTAGGTTTTTCGCTGGTAATTGTGTTAAGGAAAAACCTAGGTTCTTTATTAGGCCTAAGCATCTGACCCGACTTGAATCAAATGAGTACAGGTATTTGTAAGTTTTAGTTACCTCTAGACTTAGATTCTCCATGACTGCTTTAGGCATGAGGTTATGGGAGGCACCAGAATCTAACATGGCATTATGTAATATCTTATCCTGGATGTTCAAACTTACATAGAAAGGGGAAACAGTTCCTTCTTGGTATTCACCTTCTATTTCGGGACCGAATAAAAGCTCGGGTTTGTCATCCATCAGATTTAAAGTGTCTGCCTTATTTCCTATGTTAAAAACTTTGCAGATTTGAGATCTATACCTATCTATAGTTATTAGTTCAGTAAGGGGTATGGTTATTTTTATTTTGGAAATTTCCCCTTCAAAACTAAATGGCGCTTGTAGTTTGGATAGGTTTGTTTCAGTTTTTTCAGCCATGATATTCTCTATGTTCTTAATTTGTTGACTTTGGTTTGTGATTTTTTTCGTCATGACCATCTCGAGAATCTTGGTGGAGGTACTAGGAGAATATGAACCAAAACTTTTCTGAATAGCTTTACCTTTGTTTTGGTCAGTTTTCTTAACCACGATTTTGTTGCTATCCATTGCTTTTTTAAGGATATTATCAAGGATTTTAGTAATAGCAGTGTCTGAGTTACCTCTGTTGGAGCTGTCTTGGTTTTTTCTACTCCTGAGATCATACTGCCTGCGAGCTTCTATTATGGCATTCTGAAACTCTATAGCAGGATCTTCGGGACCTTCATAGTTGGCTTCATTTTGATTCGGAGAGAAGAAAGCTTGTTCTTCTTTTGTGAGGTAAACCTCACTCTCGTTATCGGAACCTATACGGTTCAAATGATTTTCATCAATGGGTTCTGTATCCCTCTCATCCTCATTAACATAGTTTTCATTAAAGGATTGCCTACTTTGTTGGTCAGTTTCCTTTGGTTTGTTTTGAGGCTGTTCTCTCCTAAAGTTTTGGTTCTGGTTTCTATTTGGAGGGTTTGGCTGGTTGTCCCTAAGAGGTGTCTTTTCACTTATTTTTTCCCACATTTTCACCATGGTTTTAACCAGGCCATCTATTCTAGGGTCTAAGCCAGATACTGAAGGGGAAACTTTATCACGGTATGTGACCTTCTTCTCTGATTTCATCCTAGCTCTCTTTTCAACTAAATTGGCTTCTACATTTATGGCCACTTTTTGCATTTCCTCTAAGGTAGGGGGGTCCTTGTCTCTTAGTTGATAAGTCATGTCTGGGTCGAAGCCTTCGGGGAACTTTGCTAAGGCTGAGCCAAGTGGAGGTTTGAAGTGAGGTGGGAGGGCGTTATACACACTTTTGAACCTATTTCAATATTCTTGGACACTTTCCCCATTTTCCCTTTTTAGATTGTTATATTCCGACGGGATTTGAATGGGATTCTTTCTGATTTCCCACTTATTTATGAAGGTTTGATAGAGTTCTAGGAGATCGTGTATGCTATTTGGAGTTAAGCTCTTAAACCATTTTTTGGGTTCTCCGCCCAGGCTTTGGGTGAACATCCTCATTCTTATGGTATCATCCTCTATTTCCATGTATTCAAAGGCATCGCTAATTCTATCTACATGTTGTTGAGCAGTAGTAGCCTCAACTCCAATAAAGTGTGGGATTTTGGATTGATAGTCATTTTGTAAAGGAGCCAAAGTGTGTGGCAATACCAAGGGTGCATACCAGGCTGCCATGGTAGGAGCTAATGGATGATGTAAAAAATGAGGGCTTGTAGGATGAGCTGAGGTGATTTGAACAGTAGTGGTTTGGATGGGTGTGGCGGATGTACTTGGGATAGTGATCTGATTTTGAAAAGATCTGGGGTGGTAGGAGCCAAAGTGATGGAAAAGCTAAAATTTGGGAGGTGTAGTAGGTGAGGCTTCTCTACTAGGACTCTATGGCAGATCTAGGGGCTCAAGATCATCAAAGTTTACCTTACTTTGTGACTTGCTTCTAAAAAGGGTTTTTGTTGATTTTAAGTCAAATGGGGAACCCTGCAAGGATGTGAGGTGTTCGGGTACTGATCTTGCTTTACAGATGGACCTATCGATAGCTAGGTTGCCAGTTTTGGAAGCTTGCCACAAAATCTTCTCTGGGTCATCTACTATGATAGGGGGATTTGGGTCTGGATGAGATCTGGTATTGATTCTTCGTGAAGCCAGATTTCGAATTCAGAGTTTAGAGAGGATGGTATTGGTGATTGTTTTGGATGAATGGCCTCTCTAGGGGTTTTGCTAATGTGAAGGATGGTCAAAACAAAAATGAGGGCTAGTGGAGTCGCCAGGTGGATTTCTTTGAGAACCATGGTCCACCAACAAAACTATCAAAGATGCTTTCGGAAAAAAAGTTTTTTCTAGCAAAATTTGAGGCGAGGACTTGCAAGAAAGAGTTACTACTTGGTTTCAACAATTTTCTAGGCTGTTTGGATAAGATAATAGTTCTATTTGCAAGTTTATTTCTATTTATCTCCTATGTTTAGGTGAATTTTTTTGAATCACTAAGCTATAATTAGTTTGTTACTGATCACAGAGTTTGCACCATGAGTTTTAAGCTTTGGAAAGGATGAGTCAATAGAAAGGTATGGTTTATGAATTTTTTGGTTTTTAATGGAGTTTTTTAGGCCTACTGGAGGCTAGTGAAGTCGCTAGGTGGAACTTGGTTGTTTTTGTAGAGATGTAGCTATGGTCCACCACCAATAACTAGGGAAAAGCCAATCTGGGAATGTATTGAGGTTTTCTGAGTTTTTGTGTAGCCTATGAGGTTTGGAAGAGTTTCCTATAACTGAATCATCATTTTGCTAAGATGGTGAAAAAGCTAGCTTCTAATCTTAAAAAAAAACTTAAGTTTTCTAAGTTTGATTGAGACTTTGGGAGTTAATAAGGAGTACTTATATTGTCACTAACTCGGAAGGTCCCACCGTGATCACCATTATGTTAGGGAGCGGTGGGATAATTCAATCAGATAGTATTCCTAAGTCTGCTAGAATGTTTAGGGAATATAAGTTTTTTTATCACTCAGGGTCCCATCGTGATCGCCATTATGTTAGTGTGGCGATGAGGTGGCTAAATATTATAGTGCATTTTAGTTCAAAAAGGGGCTTGTCGTGAGTCTTGAAATATATTCAGATTAACATGAACTCAGAAAATTCCCACCGTGATTTCCATTATGTTAAGGTCCCGTGATTTGGCTGATTGGCAAGCCAAATGACAGTGTAACATCAAACCAATGTTTGGAGCCCAAGGACCTAGCCTTCCTGGACTCAGAGAGGGCTCTCTCTATTTGTGTAAGGGATATCTATGTGTTTGCTTCTTGTGGTTTTGATTTTAGGCTGGTTATGAAGTAGGTGTTTGGTTTTGGTTTTTAGGTTTGTGAGGGATGAACTGATCAAAGACTAAGATAGGTAAAAAGATGTTCGATCAACTGGGCTATGGGGTCGAAAATGTCAGGAAAGCTTCATATGGTGATACAAGGTTGTTGAAGGGCTGATTTGATTCGAGGTAAAATGGATCTTTGGGTAAAATGGAGTGGGATGGACACTAAATTTGTGAAGAACAAATGATTTCAAACATAAATAGTTTAAATAGCTGACATAAACATGGTATGGCTAACCATTAATCATGAGAAATGTAACTATAAATTGATCCATGCATAGAAATAAACATTCAAGAAATACATAGAGATATATGACTCTCTAACTTTAGGAAATTGCTATTAGACTTTGGGGAGATAAATTTAAGACAAAAAAACAACTCAAATCACTATGAGGAAATGCCTAAGCATAGTATTTCAAGCTATTGGGCACTTTTAAAACAAGATTTCATAGTTTTAGGCAAAGGGAAAGATCATAACAAGACCTCCTTGGTTCAACAAATGACAATCAAACAATCAAAGAAAAGTTTCAGAGGTGGAGCTATGACTAGCCATGAGTAAGCATGGCATACCGTGAATCATACTTAACATGCATAAAACCATAAATGAAACAAGCAAACAATTTCTTCAGTTATCAAAGAGCAATCAAGGATTCTTTGATATGACTAAGAAGGAAGAAAACATAGAAGCTATAAAGAAACAGGAAATTTGAGGTGCCTCCAAGGGCATGTCTCAAATCTATTCTCTATTGTCTTATAACAAACAAGAACATGGAATTATGAATGAAAACTAAGAAGCATAACAGAGAGGGACACTATACCATTTTACCAAGTCAAGGAATCCAACAACAATCCTCTTTCATCATCCAAAAGAACTCAGGAAACTCTCCAATGCATGAGACAAGTATTTCTTCCAAGCTTGTATAACCATATATTGCTCTAAAACATCAAGTTCAGCCTTATTTACAATGAAGTCTCTTGGAATATATAGGCTAAGATGAGGGAAAACCTCCTAGTGCAACTTGCAATCTCATTGGCCCATAAAAAATATCTGATTTTGTCCTTGAGGTTTTGCAAAGCCCAAAGCACAAAATATCTCATAAAATATCTCAAAAATGCTAAAAAAGGAAAATATATTGACTTTTCATAAGTAAATATGCCCAAAAATAGCTAAATGCACATTAGGAAAAGCCACTTCAGAAAAGTGTATTTTTCTCAAAAATACTTAAGAAATATATCAGCAGAAAGTCCTCTGTCTTGCGGACAGGTTTTGGATGCCTTCCCGATGTCAAAACGAGGCCTGTGACAACTCGTTGGAAAGCTATGAATTTCTATTTTCTTAAAATTCTTATTTTCCGCTAAAATAATCACTTAAAGTCTCTCAAAAACCGATCTATGCATAAAAACCCAAAAAATAGACCTTGCTGATAAACAGGGCAGAGTGTGAAAAAAGTAAGTGTTTTTCACCATTTTGGGAGAGCAAATCATCTTCAATTGATTTGAAAATTTCTGAGTATATGACCCTAAAATTATGGCATCCAATGATACCATTTTCATCCTTTGAGGATGCCTCAAACAGAAACGGTGATGCCCATGAGTTTTAGCCAAAAACCCAAAAATGACAAAAAACCAAAACTTGTTGAATTTCATCCAATTTTGGCAAGCATGACCCTCAAGGGTTTTTAGAAACATGTTGTGAAGCTGAGGCCAATTTTTGAGCTTTGAGGTGTCTTTCATCAATTTTGGTGTCGGGTGCCTCTTTTGAGCTTCCTTGAGTTTTCCCTGTGTGGCCTTGAATTTCCACCGGGCAAACTGATTGAGCTTCTTATAGTGCCCGGTCATCCTCCTTTGAAGGTCCAAATCTATATTGGCCTTCTCCAGCCTCTTTTCCAAGTGATCATTCACCCTCTCGAGCCGTGCTTCTCGATTGTTCTCTATCTCTTGGGTGAACAAAGTTGTGAGAGGAATAGATTGGAGAAGGGCAACTTCTTCCTCCTTTTGTTTCTCAAGGGCTCTTCTGAGGCCCATTTTTCTTGGCCTCTTTCTCCTGGGATGATCTTCATATTCGCTATCATTGAACTCACCCATGAGTTCTTCCAATTTAACTTGTGCTTTGGAGGCCTCATTTTTATATTTGATGGCCCGTGTCTCATATACCGCCATGTGGACACTCATCTGTTTATTTTGTGTTTGCAAAAAGTGATTGAACTTTCTAGCCCTCTCTAGATTTGTCCTCAAAGCATCAATTTGTTTTTCTCTATTGATCAAGAGAGTCTCTAGGATATGGGCCTCATTGTCGCTATCATCACTTTGGATTTGAATTATGTCAAAGTCCCTCTCCTTTTCATGGCTGCTTTCTTCTTTCTCCTTTCCCTTGCTTTGGGTGGCTCTCTTGGTCTTCCTCCTCTTGGGTAATTTGACAATGGGCTGCTTGGGAAATTTCCCCTTACTTCGGAGGGCCCTAGTAAAATTTGGAGTTGTAGTTTTAGGCACCCTTTTCCTTGATGTCTAGGGCTTGACCACTTTTGGAGAAGAAAGCATGGCCCCTTGCCTAGGAGAGGTAGCTAGCACATGCTCTATTGGCTCTTTTCCCTTGTTACTTTCCTCATCATCCTTGCCACTGTTTTGAGTTTTTTCATGGCACTGCTCTTCATCACTGTGCTGCATATTATCACTGTGATGCTCTTCACTTTGCTGCCCTTCTTCATCATGCTCTTTTTCCCCTTGCTTCCCTTCTTCATCATGCTGTTGTTCCTCATGTTTCTATTGTTCATCATCATGTTGCTGCTCATCATGTTATTCTTCCCCTTGTTGCCCTTACTCATCATGCTGTTCCTCTTCCTCATCATGCTATTCCTCCTCTTCATCATGCTGTTGTTCATCATGTTCTTCTTCCCTTTCATGCTCTTCTTCTTGTTCAATTACTGAAATTTGAGCTTCTTAGGAATGGGCTTGCTTGAAGAAGGCGAGGGATGGTGAGTGGAAGGTGAAGGAGATGCATGGAATGAAGTAAAAGTGGTGAAATCCAGATGTGTAATGAAAGTGTCCCAAGAGATTTCCTTCTTCTCAAGCTGATGAAGAATGACAACCTTGATGAGGAAATGATGGAAGAGGCAAGCTGACTGTTGAGAAGGAGGTTTTTTCTGAACAGTGGAGGCCATTTTTTCAATACTTCTATGGAGGAAGAAGGAGAGATTTAAAAATTTGGCTCTTGTGAAATGCATGAGCAACCGGACATGGTAAGCATAGACTCGGGAGAATCTTCCCTCACATGTGAAATATTTCATGATTATCTTCATGAGGGGAGCATAACTTGTCATTAGATATGAGAAAAGAAAAATGGATGGACATGTATCTCTATGCTCAGGCTTCAAAAAGGGTTTGTATTGTTCTGAGTCCAGGTCGCTCTGTTTGAACCACTTCTCTCTGACATAAGGGATTTTGGTGGCCTTGGAAATGGATCTAGGAGAAAACTTGAATTCCAATCCTGCCAGTTGAAAGTGTTTCCCTTGAAATCTCAAAGCACAAAGATGTGTCAAGGGGGAATAGCTTTTCACCTCCTGCACCCTTTGGCAAAACTATAGACACCCAACCTCATGAAAGTTAAATAGGACTGATGGATGAGAATTTACCTCTTCAGTTGAAACAGGCTCAAACCTCCTGTGAAGGCCACTTCTACTGTCCTACCTAGGAGGCATTTTGTTTTGGATAATCTTTGCAAAAATAGGCTGCCTCAAATGGTCCTTGAAAGGGTTTCTCAAACAACACCCTTTGTCCTCCTTATAAGTCCCTGTTTAATCCTCTTTGATGCCAATCAACAAGTGTTTGTCACATGAAAAGAAAATAGTCAATTTATTACTATGCTTGGGCAAAGGTCTTGACAAGAAGTGTGTTGGTGGTCTCTTGGTGAAGAAGGGACTCTTGTGTTTTGAAAAAAACAAACACCCTTCCCTCAAACAATGTTCTTTTGTTTATTCATTGTTTCTTTTACAAAAGTAGACAAAACACCCTCAGCTGATTTGAAAAGCCTTTCACACACTCTACTTTTGGAACTATAGAGCCTGCACAATGTTCACTATTTCACCATACAGAGAGGCCACTTTAAAATGACAAAGTTTCGGATTATGATCACTTTTTTTTTCTCCTTTGAGTTTTAAACAAAGTCTGCTTCCTGTTTTAACTGTGGGCTATCAC
Organism: Pinus albicaulis; assembly: GCA_034641835.2. Taxonomy (NCBI): domain Eukaryota; kingdom Viridiplantae; phylum Streptophyta; class Pinopsida; order Pinales; family Pinaceae; genus Pinus; species Pinus albicaulis. The sequence goes on along the minus strand of CM076576.1, from coordinate 457,132,439 downwards.
TGTTCTTAAAGGTAGTTAAGGTCCTTTAAGATTGTTAAAAACATCCACCTAACTCTATACTAATCTTTGGCCTTCATAGCAACAAAATTCTTTAATTTTGGACCAAAACCCCACCCTTTAATCATTTCTTTGTTTTCTTGTGCTTTTTAAATGAAAAACTGCCCTTAGAGCCACTGTTTAAGACACTGTCCAACTTGATTTGAGACCTCTAATACATAAGAAATCTTTCTTCAGCTTTGACTAGAACTCTTTCTCCTTAACACTACCTATCTCATGTTTTTTAAATGTTGAAATGGTTTCAAAATAACTATTTCCTTCTCAAGGAAAAAACACAACAAACACCCTTTCAATATTTGAATTTTTCCAAGAGGAGAAGTAGAATACCTCGAAGAAAAGCTTAAAGACCTTGTTTGATTGGTTGGGGCAGCTCCACAGAGTTTTTTGAAGGTGTTTGGGTGAGCGGCACGTTCACAAAGAAGAGCGTCGCGCAATGGAAAAGCAGTCGGGTCGGCCTCGGGCGGTGTTTGAATGGGCGCTACAGGTGCGCCGCGCGATCGTTATAACCCTTTTTATTTCCTCTCCCAGGCATGCCACGCACTTTTATAGGTGCGCCGTGCAAGCTTGAGGGCCTTAAAAACTCTGAAAAACACTGAAATCACTTGCTTCTCCAATGAACAGCCAGGGGAGCACTTGGTTAGTGTTTTGAAATTGCACATTGGGACTTTGCAATAGTCTCATCCACCTTTAAATGACAAAAAATCCAACAACCTTTTGAACATAATTGTGAGGGTTTGAATGCCCTTTGAAAAAGGCTTTTGTTATATAAAACTCAACATGCTATTTTTTATCCTTTCATCACCTTTTAGATATCATGAAGCCTTATTTTCGAACAAGTTTATGACAAATGTTGTGAATGCTATTTTGAAATTCTTCATAGATATGATCCTTCCCAATGCAAAGAAGTCATCTCAAGGCTAAAATATTTTTCATTGTCTCTCTATTAAGGCAACAACCCTGTCACTCTTTGTCCATATCTGTTCCTTAAAAGAAAAACTTCACAAAGTCATATCAGGGATTGTAGATGAACCCTTACAATGATATTTCTTTTTGATTGTGGGTAACAACCAAGTTGTATTTGCCTAGGCTTGACAAACATCTGTTTACGAAAAATAAGATCCTCTAAAAACCTTTCCTACAATCATATGCGATAGCAATGGCCTTTTCACATGCTTCATAACAAGGTCTTTGTTTATGACAGTAGTGTCTACTCAACTTAGTGTTCCTAAATTGATGTCATAAATTGTCAACTAGGGCTAGTAAACTGTTGAAGTGAAGTGCACTATATGTACCTAGGTATCTTCTTCCTACGTCATTGCATTTAGTGTTTTTCTAGTGTTTTTTGTTTTGTCTTTTTGTGTTAAGAGGAAAAGAACTAAATTGTTGGCAAAGAGAAGTTACTGATCACACTAAAACAGAACAAAATCTACTCTAAACTGTGTATGACACCTTAGAACAGAAAATGCTAATTCAAAAATTGCAAAGCTTGACAAGGAAAGTAACTCATAACATTAACTAAGTCCAATTCATTTCATCAGAGGTATGTTGGAACAACTTGAGAAAATGATAAGTTTGATGCAATGAGGTTCTCTTTAATAAAAAACAACTTACAATATCACAGAGAAAATCTTATCCAGGGTTAGAAATTTGTTGGAACACTTTGAGAAAAGATTATCTGCAATTTAGTAAGGAATCCTATGCTAACATAACTTATGATACTAGAATTAACACACTCTGCAACTCAAAATATTACTATTAAGCCTCATTCAAGGGTTAGAGATCTCTTGAAATAGCTTTGGAAAAAGGGTTGTTTGTAAAATTTATGAGAAATTGCAGAATAGTCAAGAAATTCAAAATGATATAACTAATTCTTGTCCATATGATGATGACGTGTTAAAATAAATTAAGAACAAGAGAAATTTGTAAATAATGAAGGCCTTTAAGTCTAATTTAACAGAACTAGAATACAACTAGCTAATAAAACTTGAATTACAATGAATAGAACTGAACTATAATGCAATTAACCTTCGAAGTATTATAGCTCTATCTCATTCACGTGTTAGTGATATATTGGAACAGTTCATAAGAATTATATTGACTATAACATTCGATGTAAGTGAACATAAAACATGAAGTTCATAAAACTGCCTAAAATAGGAACAAAACAGAGCTAAAGTCACTTATCTAAAAAATATGCACAAAGCATTTCAGACAGTAGGGGCCCTCTACCATCGGATTGGCACAAGAATCTCCTCAAAATTGCTTCAGATCATGCATTGAAGTTGTTCTTCTTTCATTAAAGGAGAATGCTTTAGAAACAGAGTATCACAGTTTTGGAAAACTTAACAACAAAACATCAACTAGCTAACTGTCTCTCGGTTCACCGAGTTATTTTTATAAGCAAAATACATAGCTGTCATTGAGAAGAAATAGGTATAGGTGTCTTTTTCAATCAAAATCGAATTAGAACTCTTGTTGAGGCCTCTTACTTTGCTGAAGACATCTGCAGAGTCCTTGTCCTGGTAGAAGTCTACTTCTTAGTTTTGGTTTCCTCCACGTGCATAACCACTTGCGGATTTTTGCTCAAACTTCGTAGAGGGAAATGAATGATGTAGGTGAGTTCTGGAATTCAACCATATGCATTTTTCCTTTAAGTGACACCTGTAACCTGTTGGAACATAAAGATAGCTACAGAATATGCGACTAGCTACAGAATGGCTGCATTATGTAGCTAAGTCTAGTAAAAAATCACTACAACAACAAGACCACAAAATTTTAGTAAGTCAGTTATTGCATGCATTCTTAAAGTAAATTTAATCATTCCTATTGATATTTTAAGCCTATAATTAACAGAGGATAAATGGAATGAAGTGAAATTTGGTGAAAGGAAATGACATCTTTTGGGCTCAACATACCCCCACTGCAAAGCTTTTGCATGTCCTCATGCAATCAATCCATGTATTCTGAAACTTCTGCTAGGACATCTAGCTTCATTTTTCTGCTTTTCTTGATGTTTAATGGCATCCTAGGCTTCCTTATGACCAATTTGAACCTCAGATTTATAAGTGCCCTGCTCAACTTTTTGTTTTTCTTCTTCAGCTTCTCACTAGCCTTGTAAAATTTTTCCATTTGTAGAGAGAGTTGTGTTCATATCACTTTTCAGCTTGACTTGCTCCCTTAAAATTTCATTTTCATTTTTTATATGCCTATTAAGTATTTCCAATTCATATTTATCTCTTCTGAGCACTTCAATTGGAGATTTTTGTGGGCTAGGAGTTCTTCCTCTGCTTTCTGAGGCTCTCTTTTCTAATGACTCAACATAATTATAGATTTGTTGTTGGGTTGGGTCTACCTCCGGAGTTACTCCATCAAGATCCTCTTCGTACTGGTATTCAGGAGATCTGTCAGTTGGTGTATCTTCATCTTCAATATCTATGATTCCTGTTTGTTTAACTCCAATCTTCGTCAATATGCCTTTAAGCCTATGGCTTCTTCTTAGTTTAGATGGTCCCTCATCTCTCTCCTTAGCATACTTCCTTATTATCTTCTCCTTTTTAAGCTGTTTTTTGATTTCGGCCAATTTTTCAGAGATAATCTCCTCACTATCCTCTTGTATGGATTTACTAGTTTTAATTTCAATAGATTTGGAAATTTTCCCTCTCCTGCTTCTTCTTGCAAGTTTGCCTTCAAATGGAGTTTCTTTAGGTTCTTCAAAATGATTCCTCAAGAGGAACTCATCCCAACTGTCTCCCACCTTTTTCAAATGATGCTCAATTAGGATTTTAACTAGGCCATGGTGATACAAGGTAGTTTCCAAAAACTGAACCCTCTTTTGGACATTAGAAGCCATTCTCTTTAGGCTATGAAGTAAGTAAAAGGGTAAATTGATTTCTTCATCTAGAAAATGCATCATAAGTCGAATGTGATAAACATATAGGGTACCAAACCTTCCCTCACAAGTTACAATTTTTTGCAGAATTAACAGCATATTTCGCCACTTATTCTTTAAGGCTGTACTAGGAATGCCTTTCTTGAAAACTGAGATATCCATACCTAGTGTTTTGAGCATCTGCCTCCATGCTTCATTGTGAAATTCCTTGTTTTTGAACCATCATTCACCTTGCCTTGGAAATTCTGCTACTTCTGCAATGAAGGATTCTGTGATAATGAATTTTACATCACCTATTTCAACTTCTGACCAGTTGAAGGACCGGGAAAATGTCTTGGTAACCTCCTTATGGAATCCATTGAAATTTTCCAAAAACTGTAGCCACCCAACCAGCTGTAACATCTCTCTAATCTGTGGGTAACCCTCTAGGTATTTGGTTCTGACTGGTTTGAACCTTACAATGAGTCCCATGGCTTCTTTTCTCTATCTTCAATTTACTACTCCATTACTGCTCTCCTATTCAAGGTAAAAATGGCTGTAGAGAGTTGTTTTCACCCCAAAGATGACTTCTCTGTTTTTGCAGACAGGAATTGGCTACGGAAAAATGACATGAAGTGGTTATGGAATGAGTGAAATATGGCGAGGGTAAATTACATGAATAAATGAGTTTGAGAGCTGTCATGGAGTGGAAGACCGCGGAAAAATATCGTGATAATTTCAAAATTATCACTGAATACTTCGGGTTAGTGACGTGACCTAATAGGTCACTTCAAGTACTAACCATTAATTTTTAATAAATGATGATTTGATATGGTGGAATGGAAGGGATTTGTCCATGAATTTTATGATAGGCTTGATAGGCTTGATCAATATGAAAAATCAAAATAACTTTATGAAACATACATATAACTTAACCATACTATAACTTTCATAATTTGTTATCATAATAATTTCACAAGTTACCTTAGCCCTTCTTTTGATTTTTTTTTTTGTGGTTTTTAATATGCTTTGTCTTTCTTTGAAAATCATGGATCTTTCAGTCTTCATAATCCCTTTGATTTTTCTTGTTGACATAGGTGTGTAGGATCAATTTGCTACTAAACAAGTGGTTGCTGGATAGTTGCCTGTAGGATATCCGGTTGCAGAATGTCTGGCTGCAGAATATACTTGTAGAAGCTTTGAAACATGAAATGAAATAATTTGAAACATGGATGGAATGTAGTATGAAATAAAATAAAATGGATCATGAAATATGGTGGAATGAAGCATGGGTGAAGTGAAATATGATGGAATGAAATGGATCATAAATGTGAAGTGGAATGAAATATGAAAAGTGGCCTGCAACTTATGATTTGTAATACTCAATTGTAGAAAGAGATCAAATTTGAAATAAAAATGAGATGGTCCATGAAATGGAGTGAATGAAGTATAGATGAATGGACTGAATGAAATATGAATGAAGTGAGATATGATGAAGTGAAATGGATCATAAGTGGAATGTGATATGTAAAGTGGGCCTGCACTTATGATTTTATGATAGTTGCTTGCAGGAAAAGAACAATTTTGAAAAGGTAAAGTGTCAGAAAGATTTTGATTTTCACTTTATATTTTCTGTATAAACATACTAATCAATGATTAGTTTTCATGTTTATACTTTTTTTTTATGCATCTGATTTCAGAAAATACAATTAAGTTGATGAAGAAGAAGGATTCTTCTTCATTAACTTCACATCACTGTTCTCTTGGAATATCTTGACAAATTCTTCTCTTGAAAGTGGCTTATGATACAGTTTCAATCTATGACCATTTACAAGAAAAGTGACCTCATCTTCATCTACTATCCTAATTTTTATTGCTCCATTGTAAAAAAATTTCACAATTTCATATGGCCCAAGCCAATGTGTTTGGAATTTATCTTGAAAATATTTGAAATTTGAATCAAACAAGAGGGCCCAATCACCTTCTTTGAATTTATTTTCCTTAATGTAATTATCATGCCATCTAGTCCTTTGCTGCTGGACTATATTTTTTCTCTAGACTGCATCCTGTCTGATCTCATCCAATTCATTAATCTGCTCCAACCTATGCTTTTGCGCTTCTGCTAGATCAAGTCCTAGCTGGACTACCATTTTAAAAGTTTGAATCTGAAACTCTATGGGAAACAAGACTTGTTTTCCATAAACAAGTTCATAAGGATTATGACCTGTTGTGCTTCTCCATGTAGTTCTATAGGCCCACAAGGCTTCAGGAAGCTTTTCTGCCCAATATCTTCTATGTAAATGAACAGTCTTTGTTAGGATCCCTTCAATGACCTTATTAGTAGATTCCACTTGACCATTTTCTTGTGGATGATAGGGAGTAGATTTTCTATGTATGATTTTGTACCTCTCCATCATTTGTTCCACTAGCCTTGAAGTGAATTGAGCTCCTTGATCTGTAACAATTTCTCTTGGGACACCAAAACGAGTAAAAATATCCTCAAAAAGAAAATTAACTACAGATGCTTCAGTAGCAGAAAGTAATGGCTTGGTCTCTAGCCATTTGGTAACATAATCAGTGCAAACTAATATATATTTCTTTTGTCTTGATGGAGGACTAATAGGTCCTACAAAATCTAAAGCCCATTTCTCAAAAGGTTCAATATGTACCTGAGGCTGCAATGGCATCTCACTGAAGGAGAAGGTTTACCTACCCTTTAGCCACTGTCACACCTTTTGACATATTCTTTAGCATCTTTAAAAAGGGATGGCCAATAGTATCCTAAATGAAGGACCTTATAAGCTGTCCTTTTATCAGCAAAGTGTTCGCCACAAGGTTCATCATGACATGCCTTGAGAATATCAGACATCTCATCTTCTCGAACACATCTCCTAATGATAAAGTCTGGACCTATTTTGTATAACTCATTAGCAACCCATGAATATTTTGCACTGTCATAAATGATCTTTCTTTTGTCTCTTGCATTCATTATTGAAGGAAATTTCCCTGAAACTAAATAATTAGCAATCTCAGCAAACCAAGGAGTTTGAGTAGAAATTGCAAAAAGATATTCATCAGGGAATTGATCTTCAACTGGAGTATTATCTTTGATGTTTTGGAGTCTAGATAGGAAATCAACTACTGTAATTTGTTTCCTAGGCCTATCTAGAATGGTAATGTTGAATTCCTGTAAAATCAATAACCATCTTATGACTCTGCCATTAGTAATTGATTTGTTCATTAGATATTTAATTGCAGAGTGATCTGTGTGAACAAAAGTTTCATAGCCTGTTATATAGTGTCTGAATTTATTTATGGCATGAACAACAGCTAAGAACTCTTTTTCAGTTACAGCATAATTTAACTCTGAAGGAGTCAAATTTTTACTTGTATAGTAGATGGCGCAAGGAATCAGGTCTTTTTGTCCCAATACTTCTCCTAAAGCTGTATTCGAGGCATCTGTTGAAATATGAAAAGGTAATTTCCAGTTAGGTCCCCTTAAAATAGGTGCTTCAAAGATTTTTGTTTTCAGGGTCTCAAAGGCTAACTGGCAATCAGGATTCCACTTGAATTCATAGTCCTTGGTAAATAATTTGAAAAGTGGAGATGCTATCTTGGTGAAGTTTTCTATAAACCTTCGATAATATCCTGTAAATCCTATAAAACTCCTAACATCTTTTTGACAACTTGGAACAGATAAGTTAGAGATGAATTCAACTTTTAACTCATCAACTCTAATCCCATCCCCTAAAATGTGATGCCCCAAAAAAATTCCTTCAGTAAACATCATAAAACACTTCTCATGACTTAGTGAAAGATTTGCTTCTTTACATATTTTTAAATTTTTTCCAAGTTTGCTAAGGCTTCTTCAAATGTGTTTCCATAGACTGTGAAATCATCCATATATACCTCTACACAATCATGTATTAGATCTGAAAATATTCCTAGTACTGCTTTTTGAAATGTTGCAAGTGCATTGCATAGTCCTAATGGCAATACTCGGTAAGCATAGGTACCCCAAGGACAGGTAAATGTGGTTTTGTCTTGATCTTCAAGTGCTACTTGAATTTGGTTATAACCACTAAACCCATCTAAAAATGAGAAGTACTTTTTTCCAGCTAATGTATATAACACCTGATTTATGAAAGGTAGGGGAAAATTATATTTAAGAGTAGCTTTGTTTAATTCCCGGTATTCAATACATACCCTCCATTTACCATTTTTCTTTGGCACAATTACCAAAGGATAAACCCACTGACTATCTGAAATGGGATAGATAAAGTTGACATTTAACAATTTCTGCAATTCTTCTTAAACAATCCCCCTAAGATTTGGATTCATCCGTCTCTGAGGTTGTTTGATTGGTTTACAATTTTCCTCTATGTAGATGTGATGAGTGCAAGTATTAGGGCTTATCCCTTTCATATCAGTGTACTCCCATGCATATGCAGAAGAATGTCTCTGTAGTATCTTGACTAGCTTTTCTTGTTGAGATTTCTCTAGGTTCTTGTTTATGTTTAAAGTTTTACCTGGAAATATCTCAATTGCAGAGCTGCCAAATTTATCCATGGAATAAAGAGACATATGTCTTGATGATAAAATCTCAATGTTGGATTCTTCTTGAAATTGCTCATGTTTGTAATCCGAAGAGGATTCAAAATTTTCTAAGGTATTTAGAATCTAGCTATCTTCACTAATTTCTGAAATTGTGAAGAGAGGTTGTATGTCTTCTTCATCCTCAATCCATTGAGTATCATCTAATTCTGTAATTGTTTTTTCTGGAGGATACAAGGTAAATTTATTGGTTGAAATACCATCAAAGATGTACATATCACCGAATCTACAGCTAATGAAAGCATCAACTGTATCTAACCAAGGTCTTCCTAATATAATAGGATGTCCTCCTAGATTATTCTTAGGAGTTAGGATCATAAAATCCACAAGATACTCCCAAGAATCTAGGGACACTGGAATGTCTTCTATTACCCCATCAGGTTTGATCACAGATCTGTCTGCAATCAATAATGTGGGTGTAAAAAGAAGATTAGGAAGTTTTAGTTTATCCATGATTTGTCTACTCATGATATTGATTGCTGCTCCTAAATCAATAAGTGTGTTTTGGATCTCAGTTCCAATGATGTGTATTTTAACAACTGGATTTACTGGGTCTAGATACTTTGGAATGGCAATCTTACCCATCATGATATTTGCTATTTTTCCTACCAATTGAATTTTCTTTATCTCTTTAATTCTTTTTCCTATTTTTTTCATGCTCAAATCCTTTATTGTTTTTTCTAAGATTGGAATTTCTTTGATAGCTTGTAATAATGGGATCTTAATACAAACATTCCTTAGCTCATCTAGGAAATCATAATTAGGCACAATACTTTGTTTTTCTACACCCCTATCAATTTGTAATCTTTCTGGAAAGGGAGGTGTAGAGGTGGATATTGATGGCTGCTCTAATATAGGAGTTGAAATTATTGGTTCTTTTTGTTTTGATTTTTCAATGTTTGGGGCTTGAAAAGATGTGTTCTCTTCAAGACTTTTATTTACCCGTAAAGAATCTTCCTTAGAGTTGTTTTGCTCTTGTATGATTACATAAGGTTTCTTCTTTTCAAGTATTCTTCCAGACCTAAGTTGAACATAATTAAGGTCTAAAGGAGTAATCAAATAGGTTGGAAACTATTGGCCTTCTATCATGTATGTGTTCTGAGGATTTTTATTGTTGGGGTTTGGTATGGGTTGGGCAGGTAACTGATTTTCTTTCTGAGGTAATGGTAATGGAAGTGGTGAATTTGATGTTGTGGATTTTGATGATTTTGTTGAGGAGGGAAATTTGGATATGGTGGATAGGATGGTAGATATTGATAGTACTGAGAGTATCTTCCATAGGGATTTTGTGCTCCTTGTGCCCAAGTTTGAGATTTATTTTGGAATTGGGGCCAAGGTTGCTGCAAATAATTCCAATTTGGTGGGGGTTGATTATACAGCTGATCATGGAATCCTTGTGTTTGAGGTCCTTGCCAAGGCCTTCTAGAGACAAAATTGAGAGATTCTGTGGAATTTTTAAGGGTTTCTTCTTGAAAGACAACTTTAAGACCAGGAAGTGAAGGACAACTCTTGGTCTCATGTTTTTCTAAACAAATTACACAAGTATCTACTACTTTTGCATCCAAAGGGCACTCTCTCAAGGCATGCTTCTTTCTACATTTGGGACAAAAGATTGCTAAGGCATAAGATTCAGATTTTTGCTTGTTTTGTAACTTGAGGGTGTCTATTTTCTCACTAAGATTCTCTAAAATGTCAAATTTGAATTCATCAAGCATATATCCTATTTCTGCCCTACTTACTATCCCAGAAGCAGACTTACTTTCCCTTGCAAGAGCATGGTCTCTTGGTCCTTTTACAGTTTTAGATTTCCCTCTTGAAAGGTTGATACATAATTCAGCTATTTCAGGTAATGTGAGCTGAGATATATCCCCTTTTCCCATCATATTAAGGATATCTAACCATTCATCCCTAATTGTCTTCAACAAGAGAGCTTTCAAAGTATCTTGGTCTAAGTTTTCCATTTTTTCTCTCTTGATGTTATAGTTAAACCTCTCCAACAAATCTTCTAGATTTTCATCCTCTTTTTGTAGCATTTTAAACACTTCCTCCTTATGGTTGACTGACATATAGTAATCCAAATACCTCTCTAGAAATGCATGTTTCATGTCTTCCCATGTCCTAATAGAACTGTTGATCAAACTCATAAACCATTTTAGTGTTGCTCCCTTCAATGGTAGTATGGCTACTAATTAAAGCAAGAGTGTATAGTATAGTTACAACGATTCAGGCTATTACAACAAGGCTAGTTTCCCCCAGTCTAATGTAGTCATAGTTGAGCAACAAGTTAATGTAGCTAGTTTATGCCAGGGGGGCGCGATCCAACATTGGAAACAACCTTAGTCCCTAGTCTTCTTGATTAGTTCAAATAAAAAGCCTGTAGTCTCCGTTAAGTTCCATGGACGACACCACTTTGAGACTTAGAGTGCAGCCTTTTAAACAGAGACACTAGCCCATAGTCCAATGCACTACTTATGGGTGGTAAGTCCCGGTGTCCACTAATAAGAGGAGATAGGGTATATAAGTGATAGATGTAATTATTCCATTATATGCCATTATATGCCATGGGTATACGTATGGGAACATACTAATTGTAGTGGCTAGTAGGGCTTAGTAAGTAGTACAGCTTGGAAGCTAATAGTATCCTATTGGGAATAATCCATAAGTGCCCAGGATATCATTGCTACTAGCCGGTCAGCCACTAATTAATAGCCAGTGTATCCCAGTAACATTGTCATAAGGTCCCCTTGCTGTACAGCCGATACTCGCATATAGACGTTTCACTTTGCCAGTGTAAGTAAATAGAATATGGCAATGGCCCATCCCCGGCATAGAAACGAGACAGCAGCAGGGACCTATGTTGAAGGGAATAGTTTAAGTTTTTGGGCATCTTGTAAGTAATCATAGGTTCTACATAGGACTTCAAATTCAAATAGGAAGGTTTCAGGATCTTCACTTTTGAGTCCATAAAAGTTTGGAAGGAAAGAGGGTGAAATTTTTTTCATAGTTGCATTGGTTTCTTCATCTACTATAGGAAACCCAAAAGAGCTTCCCAATTCCCTTCTACCTCCTTCTCCTTCTGCACCTCTACCTCCTTCTCC
>CM076576.1:456819321-457120702 GCA_034641835.2 Pinus albicaulis | reverse complement strand
TCATCCCTAATTATCTTCAACAAGAGAGTGTTCAAAGTATCTTGGCCTAAGTTTTCCTTTTTTTCCCTCTTGATGTTATAGTTAAACCTCTCCAACAAATCTTCCGGATTTTCATCCTCTTTTTTAGCATTTTAAACACTTCCTCCTTATGGTTGACTAGCATACAGTAATCCAAATACCTCTCTAGAAATGCTTGTTTCATGTCTTCCCATGTCCTAGTAGAACTGTTGATCAAACTCATAAACCATTTTAATGCTTCTCCTTTCAGTTTTGAAGGGAATAGTTTAAGTTGTTGGGCATCTTGTAAGTAATCATAGGTTCTACACAGGACTTCAAATTCAAATAGAAAGGTTTCAGGATCTTCACTTTTAAGTCCATAGAAGTTTGGAGGGACAGAGGGTGAAATATTTTTCATAGTTGCATTGGTTTCTTCATCTACTATAGGAAACCCAAAAAGAGCTTCCCATTTCCCTTCTACCTCTTCCTCTGCCTCCTTCTTCACCTCTACCTCCTTCTCCTTCGTCACCTCTACCTCTTTCTCCTCTACCTCTACCTCTACCCCCTCCAAATAGTGTGTGTTCTCCATTAAAGACTCCTCCTCCCCCTTCTTCTGCCATAGTTGATTCTTCTATGGAAGTGGAAAATTTTATGTCTCTAACACGGGTCCTTGAATCTTCTTCTAGGAAAGGTTTAGTGGATGAAGTGGAAGGTCTTTCTGATGGAATATCTGATCTTAAGTCTTCTGGAAGTCTATGATCTAAAAAGCATGGGATGTGGGTTTGAGTTGGAGGTGTGCTACCTCTTGGTCTTGGTGGAACAAGTGGTGTTCTAGAAATCAAGCTTCTGCTTCTTATGAATCTACCCCTTGAGTCTCTTTCTCTACGCATATCATTGTTTTTGGGAGGTAAGAAACAAGGCTACCTAGTTACACTTCCCCAGCAACGGCGCCAAAATGTCTTCTCAACTTAATGTTCCTAAATTGATGTCATAAATTGTCAACCAGGGCTAGTAAACTATTGAAGTGAAGTGCACTATATGTGCCTAGGTATCTTCTTCCTACTTCGTTGTGTTTAGTGTTTTTCTAGTGTTTTTGGTTTTGTCTTTTTGTGTTAAGAGGAAAAGAACTAAATTGTTGGCAAAGAGAAGTTACTGATCACACTAAAACAGAACAAAATCTACTCTAAACTGTGTATGACACCTAAGAACAGAAAATTCTAATTCAAAAATTGCAAATCTTGACAAGGAAAGTAACTCATAACATTAACTCAGTCCAATTCATTTCATTAGAGGTATGTTGGAACAACTTGAGAAAAGGATAAGTTTGATGTAATGAGGTTCTCTTTAATAAACAACAACTTACAATATCACAGAGAAAATCTTATCCAGGGTTAGAAATTTGTTGGAACACTTTGAGAAAAGATTATCTGCAATTTAGTAAGGAATCCTATGCTAACATAACTTATGATACTAGACTTAACCCACTCTACAACTCAAAATATTACTATTAAGCCTCATTCAAGGGTTAGAGATCTCTTGGAATAGCTTTGGAAAAAGGGTTGTTTGTAAAATTTATGAGAAATTGCAGAATAGTCAAGAACTTCTGATATAACTAATTCTTGTCCATATGATGATGATGTGTTAAAATAAATTAAGAACAAGAGCAGTTTGTAAATAATGAAGGCCTTTAAGTCTAATTTAACAGAACTAGAATACAACTAGCTAATAAAACTTGAAATATAATGAATAGAACTGAACTAAAATGCAATTAACCTCCGAAGTATTATAGCTCTATCTCATTCACGTGTTAGTGCTATATTGGAACAATTCATAAGAATGAGATTGACTGTAACATTTGATGTAAGTGAACATAAAACATGAAGTTCATAAAACTGCCTAAATTAGGAACAAAACATAGCTAAAGTCACTTATCTAAAAACTATGCACAAAGCCTTTCGGACAGTAGGGGCCCTCTACCATCGGATTGGCACATGAATCTCATCAAAATTGCTTCAGATCATGCATTAAATTTGTACTTATTTCATTAAAGGAGAACGCTTCAGAAACATAGTATCACAGTTTTGGAAAACTTAACAACAAAACATCAACTAGCTGTCTGTCTCTCGGTTCACTGAGTTATTTTTATAAGAAAAATACATAACTGTCATTGAGAAGAAATAGGGATAGGTATATTTTTCAATCAAAATCGAATTAGAACTCCTGTTGAGGCCTCGTACTTTGCTGAAGACATCTGCAGAGTCCTTGTCCTGGTAGAAGTATACTTCTTAGTTTTGGTTTCCTCCACGTGCATAACCACTTGCAGATTTTTGCTCAGACTTCGTAGAGGGCAAGGAATGATGTAGGTGAGTTTTGGAATTCAACCATATGTGTTTTTCCTTTAAGTGACACATGTAACCTGTGTGAACATAAAGATAGCTGCAGAATATGCGACTAGCTACAGAATGGCTGCATTCTCTAGCTAAGTCTAGTAAAAAATCACTACAACAACAAGACCACAAAAGTTTAGTAAGTCAGTTATTGCATGCATTATTAAAGTAACTTTAATCATTCCTATTGATATTTTAAGCCTATAATTAACAGAGGATAAATGGAATGAAGTGAAATTTGGTGAAAGGAAAGGACATCTTTGGGGCTCAACAAGTAGTATGTTTCATTTGCTTTGAGTGTTGTCTCTGAATTTAAAACACATGCCATACCTTTTTCTTCACACATGCTGTCTCTGTGTGTTTATTTAAAAATTCCCCTTCAGAAGCAAGGCATAGACTACCTTCTTGTCAATTCAATGAGTTTTTAAAAAATATCTTCATGGACAGGAAGAGCAAAGCTTCTTTGAACATCAATATGTCACTGCTTGACCATCTGCTTAACAACATTTTCTACTCATAATCAACCAATTGTTTCCCACTGCATTTAAACTCTACTTTTCAAGTAGTGAAACCATATAATCAATCCTTGAAACACCACTGCTGTGTTAGTGGTTTCATTTATTGGAGAAAAAGGTGGAAAACAAGTTTTTAAGGCTGTTTGCAGCATTGTTAGCCTTGTGCCCTTTGAATGAGGCCATACCTCTATTTCTAGCCCTCTGCTTGTTAAATGAAGGAGGCCTTTATCACATTGCCAAACCCTCTGCTTGTTAAATGAAGGAGGTTTTCAACCAATGACCTAACCATATGCTCATATTTGGAGGAGGTTTTACAACAAGTGACCCAACCCTCTGCTCATGTTTGGAGGAGGTTTTACACAGTCACATTTCATTTGTTTTTAAACTGTGTCAATCTTTCCTTTCACTGCATATCTCTGCTTAGTATATCATAATAAGTAATAAAAAGTGAAAATTTGACAAAATTCCATGAGGGGCATGCTCTGAGATGTGTATTTCTGTTTGATAGAATGCCCTTATGCATCTTTAGAAAACAGGAGCAATCTTGACCTATGTCTATAGAATATTACTTGCTAGTCATAGGTCACTAACCTTTTGACTGTGTTTGCGGGAATTCATTGAATTACCTCTCTGACTAGTACTTGCATCCTAGGCTCAAAACCACATGAGAAGTAGCTGTCTTCTCATGTTAATTTTAATAATGTCTTCTGGAACACTGCTACACTTCTGCTTTTGAAAGAAACATTGAAACACTGTAAATCCACCTAATATCAGTTTGACTTGTGGCATATGCACTGCCAAGACATCAAGGCTTGTTAATGGTGTGACTTAAGGGTGTATCAAGATTTATTTGTAGAATAGGAAGGTTATCTATGACTGGTTGATAATAGACAGAGGTTCTTCTTGCTTAGGATAGTTTGTCAAGGGAAGATTGCCTAAAGCGCCACTACCGAACTCAGGGGAGACTTTTTTGACAGATTTGGAGTATTATCTTTGGAGCTGATGGACAAGTTTGTATGAATGAGACTATATAGGGCTTGAAAATTAGGTTTTATCTCATCATGGGATGATTTTAAAAGGTAGGAGGGAAAAAATGTTTATGGGTGTTTTCTAGCTAGAAAATTTGACAAATTGGAGATCAGCTGCTAGAAAAATTGGCTTTAACAACTAGTCATCATCAATAGGTGAAAAATACTGATGACTAATAGACTCCCCACCCAATTTGCATCTGTGAAGCCATGCAACTTCACTCCCTCTGCCCATATGTACCATAGTCCAAACTCGGTAGTTCCTCAGAGGTATCGTAGATCATGCTTAGTTTCCCTCCAAAATAAGTTGGTTGGCCTAACCATAGCTTGGATCAATTGGTTGACTGCATAGCACATATATTCATGTGTGTTAGTGAACCCACTAATTATCAATAAGTAGTGGCATCCAGTTCCTCACTTGAAGTGGAAACCTCCTTCCTCTAATTGGTAGTTAGATGAGTATGCATGGGTGTGGCAACCTCCTTCCTCCAATTAGTAGTTAATGTTTATAATTGTTTTTATTTTAGTAATTTCATTAAGATTCTTGTTGCGTGATTTTTTAATTGTGAATATGCTTAACTTATATTATAATTTTTTTTATAAATCTTCTAGGAGTGTTTCTGTAATATTCCAAAATGGGGAATGCAACAATATATGAACAAAACATTGAAAATAGCAGTGTAAATCAACTTATGAACATTGGAGACCAATATGGAGACAAAAAATCATGTATTAGATCAGAAAATCATCATAAATAGTGATGCATAAACCATGTACAATGAAGGAACAAGCCTCCCCTAAACAATCACTCCACAAATGAGCTGCTGTCACAATACAAAAATGCTGGAAGACTGCTACAACGCAGTTAAAAAAACAATGCTACAACAAAAGAATGTACAAAATATGTAGGGCTATTATATGCCTCAAAAGATATGCCCAATACAGATCTAAGCTTAATACAAACTCCTACAAATAATCCGGAAAGGGTTGTCAGAAATACACTCTATACAAGATGGGATCAAAAGCCCAATGGCTAAATATTCACTGTAAATTGAAGAACATGAGTGTATAAGGCTGAAATATAATAGTTCTGATGTAGTTCCCCTCAAATTTATCCTCCCATGAAAGGTTTAACCCCTCAATCACAAGAAAACACTCCAAAAGAGCCACAAGATCCCTCACTGAAGTTTCCCTCCAAAATAACACAATCCCTAGTTGGAACATCGTTGTAAATGATGGTAAATAGTTGGCATGATGCCAAATATATGAAATGTGCCCAAGATCTCTTCAAACTGATCTCCCAAGAGAAGGAAACCTTCCTCCTATGAGAAAATAGCTCAGAAAGTGGGTTTCTAAACCCTCCACTGCAACACCTTGCAACACAGCAAAATAACCTGCAAATCTACGTTGATGAAGAAAGTCGTAGCTTGGCCTAAAAACTAGAATGTGGAAATGTATACAATACTCTTCCAAGAGGCCTCTTAAGGAAAGAGGTGGGATTCCTGCTCAGGAACACCCGATGCTAAATAGCACAACAACCCTACTAAACAGCAAAGCAATGCAAAGTCTAAGCAGACCAATATCAAAATAATAATCCAAAACATGAGCTCATATGGCTGCCATCCTGTTCCTTAAATAGAATATGAGCTTACTTGCCCTTGGCCCCACTCAATTAGTTCATTTCCTTCATGAGATCCATCTCCCTCCAAAACTGCTTTGTTCTTCAATTAATCTCCACTCCTCCATGACAACATTGTTGACTTGGTCAAAGTTGATTGAATCAACATGATCCAACCCTTGTTCATACTTGGAGGTGATTTATTAGCTGCTAAAAAGGTCTCCTTTCACACTTGAAGTGATTTTATTGCTGCTTAGGAGACTTATGGGCCTTCCTACCCATTTATTCACCTACCTAGTGATAAAACAAACTATAATATTCCATTTAGCTGAAGGCTAAATTTTGGAATATTATAGTTTCAAACTACCAAGTGTAGTTCATCATCAGGAGAATGGACTAGCTCTATAATTTATATTATAATTATTAAAATTGTAATTCAACTATATGACATCTTAGCTATAGTTATTGGAAAATTAAACATCATGTTATATGACTTTAAAATGAAAATGATGATCCAAATTTCAAACTTTGCCATTACATACAAATATGTTTTCCACATAAAGATAATTTTCTTATTTTTTGAAAAAATCACAAAATTACATTTTCGATATATTCTGGGATATGACACGATATAGATAGCTACAAATTAAATAATCCTACTAGAAATCATAGTAGCTAAAGCTATCATGAAGCAATTAAAGTTATCTAAAGCTGTTGTGACTAGAAAATTTAATGTCTTAATCCAACACACGATATAAGATATAATGATAAGAAACTTTATCTTGATTTTCAATTACACTATATAAAGTTGTCATAGTGATTTTGATGTTCAAATTCAAGTGTTTTCATAAAATTACTATAACCAATTGAGGATTTTTTTTTTTTTTTGTGATTGACATGTATTCTTGGTCAATGAAATTGGGCATGCAATTTTCAATGGAAGGATAAAAAGAAAGGTTTATTCTCATGTTATTGATCTGTAAAATTCCATAGATATCCCACAGAGGTTCTTTATGTGCCACTTTTAAAAAAGGTGAGATGTATATATAAGCTTTGTTTCCAATGGGAAAAGGGGCATTCCGATGATTCATTCTTGGTTGACGTTAGAGACTAGAGTGGGTGTGTCAGTCAAGAGTGTTATTGATACCCTCTATCCTAGTAAACCATATGAATCTTATTGGTTTTAACCCTATGTATTTAATTGCTACAAATATATTCTTTATTAAAACAAAAAACACACAATTGTATCTATGCACACACACACACACATTAACACAAGTATTTTTACCCTGTAAATCCAAATTGAGAAAACCATAAATATTTTTTAGTATCTTATATTTATAAAATGTTACAAGACAATATGTATATCCCGAAGCATCCATAAACTCCGAATCCATTAACCCCCGACTATAATACAATTGTACTTCCTTAATTATAATTACAAAACCATTGGATGAACCACCATTTGACCATTAAAAGTGCTAAAAACCACCAAAAAAAAACAAAAACACCACACAATTTTGTTTTTTTGGGGGCTCCACACTCCCTCCTCCCCGACCCCCTCTATGATAGCCCCACTACATCTATAAAAACATATCATGCCTGGGGTTGGTCATGCAAATAATATAACACATACTTAAACATTATCCCACTTGTTTTTTTTTCATACTGGATTTCCAGGGAGTGCATGATAAACAATCCAAAATATTAATGTCCACTGTTTCCCTACACCAAGAGAACTTATCAGTGCTTATAATCTTTGTTAAGAAATCTACAACATTCTTCAATGTGTTCACCTTTATTAGCAACACCATCTTGTCTTAAATCACGACTCTAAAAATGATTTTGAACATCAATATGTGATACAAACTTAGAGAAGAACAAAAAAAATATAGAGATAACCATAAATACATAATGTAGCAGAAATAACACTTCATTTCATTAATATCAAAGAACTGAAATATGCTTACAGGTAGAATGGAAATAAACTAGCTCGGTTGATGGAAGCTTATCTCTGAGAGGAGATGTCGTGGATACATGCCTCTGAACCGTGTTAAAATGAGGTTCAAGGGACTATTTATTATTGAGAAACAATGAAAGATCACAAACATCCAAAAACCTAACCCTAGGAGATGAATTACCAAATTTGAGGGCCCCATTGGGAAAAATTGGCACATCAACTTCTCGGGCTGTAACTTTGGCATGAAATCTCTGTTTGAATTGAAGAATACCTCATTAGAAATATCTATCTGAGGACTACAAATTTAAACTACAAACATGATCCAAACATTTCTGTTTTCTCGTTTTCCAAAAAAATGTCGTTTAGGGCCTCAAAATGGCTCTGGAAGTTCAGGACCTGAAAAAATGCAAAAAATAGTAAATTGTGTTATAATTAAGGGAATCGAAAAATTGAAAGAAAAAATGGTGTGGGTCCAAGTGGAATAGGTGGGTGGTCACCAAATATCAACCTAGATTAGTCCTGCCCCCTTAGGAAGAAATGGTCCCCATTTCATTGAGTGCCTCCATGAGATGGGAAAACTTCTGCTGAACTTGGTCCCTGGTGAGCCACTTTCCTTAGTGCAGGAGTTGGCCAAATTTGACAACCCAATACAGTTGGATCTTCTGCTTGTGATTGTTATTAATCTGCGTGTCCATGATCTAATCAGTTGTGGCTTGTGCAAAGCAGTCTGGGTTCAACTTCGTTGGAGTGAGTTGTTCCGCAATGTCGGATGTGTCCAGTAGTGGTTGAAATTTTGGTTGAATGAGGTTCGCATTGAACACTATGTGTAGGCCAAGGAATGGTGGAATTCCAAGCTTGAAGTCATTATCCCCTACATCCTTAGTGATTCATTATGGTCCATATCAGAGAAGGCAAAGCTTGCAATATGGCATACCAAGGTGCTCCTTCTGCAAATCTAGGCAAACTTTGTCACCCACCTGGAACTTGTGTGGCACCTGATGCTGATCATGTTGCTTCTTGTACTTGGAATTGGATCTATCCAATATGTCATGGACTTGTTGGAAGAAGTGTTGAATGCACTCAATGAAGTTATTTTCCTTGTCAGCTTTGGACTGGACATGAGCCGAATCTTCCTGAGTAGCTGCAAATGGTATGGCCACATAAATGGAACATAATGGTTGGAATCCTATACCCACTTGAAAGGAACTGCGACCATTAAAGCTATGGAGAGCTCTATTGGGTAGAGGTGCTCTGGGAGTCAGATTTATCGAATGCTTGACCTGACAGTCCAAGACTAACCATGTGGGTGAGGAGAAGATGTCACTATATTCTTCCAAGACCTTATCCACTTGCTTCTTCTGTGTGGAGGAACCCTTCCTGGGGGCCATGGATGTGGCCAAGATCTTCCCCTTACTTTGAGAGTGAAACAAAAATTAAAAAAATTCCAAGTATGGGAGATGATATTACTGCATTTCTTAGCAAAGATCAAAGAGATGGCGGTAGGCGATGTTACCTTCAGTATCCTGTATAACTTAGTTCCCAAATAAATAATAACATTTTGAGGCCTCAACTCATACATGACATGACACTTCCACAAGTATGGTTGGCCTAATATTACATCAAAAATTTCAAGAGGAGAAACATCACACAATACCTCATCCGTGAAGGGCTTGATGTTGTAGGGAAGGCGACACTTCGGGCTGATGCAGAGATCTCATCCTTGGTGAAGCCAACCGATTGTGTATGACTGTGGGTCTGGTGTGGTCGGTAGGCCTAACCACTTCATGACCTCTACTGAAATGATTTTTTTTTGGCTCCCACTGGCAGCAATAATTTGTAACGGTGAACCCTTCACCCACATCTGTGAGTGAAATAGGTGCTGCCCCTCCTCTTGATCTTCATGTTCTTCCTTTTGGAGCTTGATGGTGGCTACAATCGCAGTGGGTTCTCTACCAATGACCTGATTAATCTTGTTTTTTTTTCTTGTTGGCTTTCAACTTAGAATGAGAGCATGCAACTATCTCTGAGTCTTTCAGCTCAGGCACGAGTGCCTGATTTGCACGGAATTAATTCGTGTTGCAAGTGGGAGTTTTATGGAACTCACACCACTTTCCAGTGTTATTATTTTCCTTCCCATCACCTTTGGCTTCTGGATTTGATGAGTTTCCTGGGGGGTATTGGCTGGGATCTCTCCTTTCTCTACTTTAGGTTTAAAGATCCAAAGTCTCGCTTCTTCTGTTTCAATTTTTTCTTGATCTTGGCAGCATATCAGTATGTTGCACCAAGTGAGGAGATGTCGAAGAACTATAATTCCTCGTGAATGTATATATACAAAGAACTTTGGTACTCAAGCCCCAAGTGTTTCTCCAAATCTTTGATACCCAACTTGTTGCAGAAGGTATGGAAATTTTTTTTCATCTCATGCACATCTTGATTCCTTTCTTGCTGTAGCATAGTCCATTGTATGTACTTGTCCCAATTGTTGTTTTATTTTCCACACAGGGGGTCAAAGGAGAGCTTAGTCATTGGTCCAGCCCTAAAATGGCCATTGCTTCTCTACACCAAGAAAAAATTCTCAGTTCCCATAGACTTTGTTAATTTATCTGCACATTGTTCAAAGCGTCCACCTTTACTAGCAACACCTTTTTGTCCTCAACCATATCCCTCACAAAGTGACACTGAACATTAATGTGTTTTTTATTTGAATGATAATTAGGGTTCTTTGCCAAGAAAATTGCACTTTGGCTGTCACAATCTATCTTTATAGCTCATTGTACCAACCCCATACTTGAACACAATCTCTGCAACCAAACTTATACCTTGCTTGCATGAGTTGCTGCCATGTATTTAGCCTCTATGGTTGAAAGAGCCACTACAAACTCTATTTCTCTCATCTAAATGGATTCTCCTCCAAATAGGTTAAACACATACCCACTTGCAGACCTTGTTTGATCTATATCTCCAGCCCAGTCTACATCAACAAAGGCACAAATGTCCAACACTCTATCCAATCATGGTATTCCTTGGTAGCACAGATCTACCATAATCACTAGTTCCACACAAATACCTAAAAACTCACTTCATTGTTTTTCAATGCTCCTTCCTTGGTTTTGAAATAAACCTACTCAATACTCCCACTACATGTGCAATGTTTGGTCTAGTATAGACCATTGCATCCATCAAGCTACCAATTGCACTTACATATGGAGCATGGGACATTTCCTCTTCCTCTTGTGTATTGGGACACTATTCAATAGGTAACTTTACACCTACAGGAATAGGAGCCTTCATCAGTTTACTATCCTGCATATTAAACCTCTACAGTGTTGTCTCTATTAATATCCGATAGTCATAATGATAAAATTGAATCTTTTCATTGTAGCTAGATTCTTATGGTCAAATTGTTATATTTTAAAATAAAGTTTGACACCTATCTTGGTTTTCAAATGGTCAAGTCATTGTCTAAGTGTTATTTTTTACCCTCATGTCATGGTCATCAAGGTCAAATCATAATGAGTTTCATGAATCATTTAGTCACCATAGGTCATTTTTCCTTTGTTAAGTCTCATTATTTATAAATCTGGAAAGGAAGAGTCATGGTGTCATAAGGTTTATCATGAGAGTGTCATGAGTGTCATCATATTCTCATTTGGAGTCATGTCATCCTCATCCAAACTAGTAAAGTTTCATGAGAGTTATCACTTAGGGAATAAATCACATCGTAAAGTCATTTGTTTAAAGTACATAATGTCACTCCACTAACAAGCCAAAATAAAGTTTTTGAGTTATAAGGGGACATCAAAGCATTTCAAAACTTCATTCCATCCTTCCAAAAGTTTCAATAGCTCCTCTCCATCAATTTGAAGAGCTGCCATAGCCACCAAAACTTCGAATTTTGTCCACTACTGCTCTTCCATCTGTTTGTTGTGTTTCTGGAGGGTGTTGTTGCGCTTTTGATTTGGAGGAAAAAGGGAGAAATAAAGGGTCCTATCATCATCTTAGGGCTTCAAAATTTCTTTAAAAAAGTAATTCTAACCTTGCAAATCCTTTGTGCAATTATTTTCTTCAGAAAATTGGTCAAATTCTATCACTAGGGTTTGTTGTGTTTTCTTGCTGCGTTTTCTCTCTTAGTGGTCTCTTGACTCTTTTTAGACAAAAAATCTTCGTTTTTGGGTCCCTACATACTTCAAAATCATCATTAAACATTCCCCACTCTTCCTTGTGTGTGTGTGTGTGTTTGTGTGTTGTGTGTTCCGTTGCATATTGTTTTAACTAAGAATCAATTTGTAGCAACTGATTGTACAGGTTCAAAACCAACATTTGATATCAAAGAAATTTGGTTTCAAGGGGATGCATTTTTGGATAAGGGATTCATCTCGAGCTTGATGGGTAAAACCTTGTTATAGAGTGATAACTATGGTATATGTTCTTGTAGTTTTAATGTAAATGTGGAGTAGTTCAAAGCTAGAGATTGAGAAATTCAATAGGTTGAGTTTTAAGCCACTAAATTTTAAAATGGAAGATCTTTTGGTGGATAAAGATTAATATATTGGCGTGGATCCAGTTACTACAATCAATGAAAAATATAGGACAATAATATTGTGTCTGTTAGATTCACTATTATTGATTACTTTAGGAGAAGCTATAGTGAAGGCATTATGGAACAATATATCGACTGTGTATCACTCTAAGCCCTTGTTGAATTTATTGTCCTTCCAAAAGAAGCTATATAACCTATGGATGAAATATGGAGACTCATTGATACAAAATGTAAATGCCTTTAATACTATGGAAATTCATTTTAGATAAATATAATTTATTATTATTTTTGTTCTTTTCCAAGCTCGTGGAATAGCATAGTTGTTTCCATATGTAGTAATGCAACTACTTTAAGTTTTGATGAAATGGTCTCATCCTTGTTATTGGAGAAGATGAGATGGAAAAAATGGAAATTTAGAACATAGGTTCTTTATCTACAAGAGGACATTCCTAGAATATAAATATAAATAAGTCCCAAAGTGGGAGATCTAAATCTATGGGAAGATCTAATTCTTTAGTACAATATGTAAAGGTATGTTGAAAACGTAGAAAAAAAAGGCATTACAAAAAATATTATAAGTCGAAAAGTGTTGATCAAGGAATGTGAGGAGGTGCAGGGTTTGTAAATAAAAAATGATCCATGGCAACATATGGACGTATAAGGGCCGACTCTTCAAAACTAAAATTTCAATCGAAACTGTCGGAGTCAGCCATATGACCCAAGAGCTTGTGGGTGCTTCGTGGTAACTTAACTCGTTATGAAGGAAGGAGTAAAGCTTCTTTTGGTTTTGTCAAGGATTCTTGGTGGTACAACCATTCTCATTCTCATTGCTCTTTTGGTTTTGTCGAGGATTCTTGGCGGTACAACCATTCTCATTCTCATTGCTTTTTTGTTAATTGGTTAAAGGTTTTTCATCATTTTGTTTTTTTATTGGTGGGGTTTGATTAGCGTTTTTCATAATTTTGTGAAATCACCATGAGTAAAGGTAGCCTTTTTATAATTTTGAGATTATTTTCAACAACTTAAAATTTGTTGTGGTTTCCAGGTTTGGCATAGGAGTAAAAAAATATTTGTTTGTTTTCTTTATTTTCTAACAAGCTTTGTTGATGCTAAGATATAGAGATTTTAATCATGGTATTTTCATCCATATTATGTTATATATTTATTTAAGAAAATTCATAAAATTTAATGTATAATGTTCACAAATGTTTTTTTTTTTTTCCAATCAGATATATGTGGTGTTGTGTGTGTTCCACTGCATTTTTTTAAACTAAAAATCTATTTGTAGAAATTAATTGTACACGTTCAAAACAAACATTTGATATCAAAGAAATTTGGTTTCAAGGGGATGGCTTTGTGGCTAAGGGATTTATCTCGAGCTTGATATGGAAAATCTTGTTATAGAGGGATAACTATGGTATATGTTCTTGTAGTGTTAATGGAAATGCAGAGTAGTTTAAAGGTAGAGATTGAGAAATTCAATAGCCAGATTTTTGAGCCACTAAATTTCAAAATGGAACATCTATTGGTGGACAAAAATTAATATATTGTTGTGGATCTAGTTACTACAATCAAGGAAAAGATAACAATACAATTGTGTCTCTTAGATTCACTCTTATTGATTACTTTAGGAGAAGCTATAGTGAAGGGATTATGGAACAAGATAGTTGTTGTGTATCACTCTAAGCCCTTGGTGAATTGATTTTTCTTCCAAAAGAAGCTATATAACCTATGGATGAAAGATGGAGACTCATTGATAGAGAATGTAAACACCTTTAATACTATGGCAAGTTATTTTAGATAAATATAAGTTATTGTTTTCTTTTTTCTTTTCCAAACTCATGGGATAACGTAGTTGTTTCCATAAGAAGTAATGCAACTACTTTAAGTTTTGATGAAATGGTCTCATCCTTATTATTGGAGAAGATGAGATGGAAAAGCATGGAAAATTAGAACATAGATTCTCTAAATATATGTGGACATTACCAGAATATAAATATAAATAAGTCCCAAAGATCTATATATATGGGAAGATCTAATTCTTTAGTACAATATGTAAAGGTATGCTGAAAATGCAGAAAAGAAGGGCATTACAAAAAATACTATAAGTCGAAAAGTGTTGAGAAAACAAAAGGATATAACGGTGTTAGTTCTAAAAAATAAAAAACCTTGTCAAATTAGAAGGATGGGGTGTGTACTTGGCTTCTTGAAGTACACATGCATATCATGAGGAATGGTTAATAAAATCATATGCATATTTTCATATGACTCCTCATAGGGAATGGTTTTGCGGGTGTGGAAGGTATGATGGTGGTGACGTTTTTCTAGGAGATGACTCAACAATTGGAATTAGGATAAGGAAAAGTTAAGTTGAAGATCATCGATGGAAGAATTAGAAAATTCCCTCATGTTCTACACATCCCAGGATTGGGTATAATTTCCATTTTGTAAGAAATATGAGCGATGCATGTGTAAAAAAAATGTTTGAAAAGGATATGTGCATGCACAGGGGTGTCACTAGGGGAGAAATACCATACCACATGCATTCATATTGGAGGATATATATTGAGGAAAAAATGACATAATATATTAGGCATATATTAGGGGTTAAAGGGTTTTGGTATTGGCAGGTACAAAAAATGGATCTCAAAGTTATGAAAAATATAAAGGGATATAAAAAATGTTAATGAAAAAATGGATACCTATAATATATAGTGAAAGTAGGGGTTTTTTAAATTGGGAAGGTGTATCGGGTTAGTATTGGTAGGGGGATAAATAATATGCTTTTTAGAGGTATTTTCAAATATGTTGTCAAATTAAGGGTATTTTTTAGTATGCCATGAACGCATGTGATATGTTAGAGGTTCATTGAGTGAAGCCCTCGTGTGTGCAGGATAGTTTAAAGAACTATAACACAACCCCTTATCCATTCCAATAACTAGAGGTGGTTATTATGCTAACCTGATTCCCAATGTACAATTATGAGAATGGGATATAAAATTTTCACTTTTTTTTTGTTGGTACTCTTCTTCTCAACACCCTTATCATCAATCCCTTGAGTAGTAGCAACAATCATCAACAAATTTACTTCATGTGAAGAAGTAAACATGAACAAATGAATTTTAAATTTACCAAATGCTAGGAAGTCATCACAAATATGATAATACTCTTATTATTGAAAGGTTTGCCTATGACCTTGGAAATTAATTAATTAACAAGAATGATGTAGTCTTCAAATGGAAACAAGTATAAGAGATCAAGACAAAATTCTAACGAACCAAAGGAGGTGTCTTGAGAAAGGTTCACTACAAAGACAAAAATTGTTGGAATTCATGGCTCATCTAATGCATTTAGACAAGAGTGTAAAGCTGGTTGGAAATCATTTATTTGGATCATAAAAGGGACTTGTTGATTTAAAAGTTATGAGACATCAAGGGAAATATTTGGTAGATAATTGTTCTGGTCTTAATAAATGGTACAAAATTTCGAAACACACTGTGGATCTATATCCTAGTATGCCATGAAACACATGCATGCTCTAGAAAATATATGTAATGAAGGTCTCAACATGGATAATTACCACAAGGGATCAAGTTCCTAGTAATTGCACAAAGTACACAAGTAATATTCTTAACTCTATGCATAGGAAATATTGATTTCTTCCTTGTAATGATGTTATCATCATGGGTATCCTTCCTCCTAAATAATCTCAATGTAGGTAGCATCAAAATCTCTACTTGAACTATAAAAGTTTAGAACTTTTCAACCCAATATTAAGCATGTGTGCTACTTTTCTCTAGTTTCCCCATATGTTCCTTATAAAATTGAGATATATCCATATCCAATTGTTCCAATCCTGTGGCCACAAATTCCATCTTGGCCTTCCATTACTCTTCTTATACACCATCTAATTCACACACAGGCATGTCAAAATACTTTACACTAAAATCACTTGCCACACTAGTGATAGTAGTGAAGAACACCAAAATGTCACCAAATTATGTGTGGAACCACCCATCATGGTACTGAAAATGGCGAAGAGCATCAAAAATTCTACTATGATTCCTCTTGTTATGTGCCATTTTTTCCCAACTTCTTTTTTTCAAACTTGAGTTCCACCCAAGTCTATTTTGGCACCCTAGGTTAGGTACGACTACCTTGAATTGGCTATAGGGGCTTGGCCAAATGACTCCCACTACAACCAAACTACACCTCTATAGTTAAGGTCTACCCATATCGTCTCCTTATGCTACAAAAAGACATATGTGTAGCTAAGTCTAAAACAACCTATTTCACCAAGAAAAGGCGTGCATCCAATTGTATCCTTAAAACATCCAAATAGTACTTAACACATAGCCAATATAAACACATACCAGATACATAGTAATGCAAGGAACAACAAAATTCAATAATGAAATGTAATCCACGAAACACATGTATAAATAACACCTATTGTAAGTACCTTACATTTATTATATGAAGAATGTTACAATGTAACATAGAGGAGTATGGGCAGTTGCCTATGACTTGTATACATACAACAATTACACTTAGGAAAATAACTTACAAGAATTATCATTCCAACTTATAAAGTAACTGTAAGCATATCTCTATAGATCATTTCTTCTTCTTCTTCTTCTTCTCTCTCTTCCAATGCATTTTTTCCCATTGTTCCCAACCCTAAAATTAGCATGAAAATTGACCTCCTTGCACTCTTGGTGAATGAATTAGCACTTCTTGTCTATCTATTATGCCTTAACACATTTTAGGTATCATTATTTTATACAGGACATTCTATGCACCTACAAGCACTTGATTCCAAGGTGGATTCAACTCTCCACATAGTTGACTTGTTTTATTGGTGACTTTTTGTCGATCATTCATCTCCAACAAGTGCACCCAATTTTTCACCTAAGTCTACCCCAGTGTGCCCAAGTCATCCCAAGTGTACCTAGTTTTTCAATCCAAATAATTTTGAGTTTTCTACTTCATCTTTTTGAATATATTCATTTAACTCATCTCATTATTTCCATGGAACTAAGTCTCAGTCAACCTACTTCACATATTTATGCTTGGATCTATTGGAATCCATTTGCTTCTGCCCAAGTTTCCTCGACAATGCCTAAAGTGCATTTGGTAGATATGTGCTCAATGGATGCATTCTCAATGGTGTTCACCCAATGAGTATGTTCCATTATTGTGATCCATGGATACTTGTTACTAGAGGAAGTTAAATTGTCTTTCATAACCCTTTCATGTGGATTTCCAAACTTTTTTGGTCCATATATATTTTGGGCACCCAATTCATAATGCTTGTTATGTCTGTTTAAATTGGCAACAAGAAAGGTTTCTAATTTAATTTCCCTTAATTAAATTAGAAGGAAATTGTAATTATACATCACATGAGAGCTTGTACGAGTTAACTGAGTCAGGAAGACTTAGTTAGCTTAGTTAATTCGAGTTAAGGGTCAAACTGAAGGCATGTAGTGTTCACTCTAATTTTTAGGGGGTCTAATTGCAGTTTATTTTGAGTTGTAATTAGTTAACTCAATTATTTGAGTTAAAATCAATTTCACTAGTTCTAACTGATGGAGGAGCCAGTGATAGGTACAGTGAATTAAATATGATTTAATTCACATGCAATGATCAATAAGATAAATGATAATTAGCTATAAAGTTGTTGCATGTTAGTTATAAGGAAGGCCCAGTTGATATTGGAGTTAAAGGGAAGAAAAATATAAATTTTATAATTAGAAAATTGTACAGGTCATGCATGAAGTCAGTAGGATGCCTTAAGTGAATTGCAAAATAATTTTTTGGGAATTTCCTAATTAATAGGGGAAAAATTCCTCCAAGAATGCATAAGCGAATATAAGAAACCTAGGGGCAGGAAATTGGTTAAGTATCAAACCATTATTGTAGGGATCAGAGTGAGACATCCAAAGATAGTGTAGAGGTTTCTTAGGAAGGGAAATAAAATTGTATTGATTCATATTATTAACTTAATGAAATATACATATAGTGTGGTTTTTATCTGAGGCTTTCCCTAGAAACATCTTTGTGTTGTACGATTGAATTTCTTTCTTTTTCATCTTCATGTGATTGTGTGATTGTAATTGATTTCCGCAATTTGTAGAATTGATTCAGTATTTTGTTTTAGAATATTATAATATCAGTTGAATATAAGGGCTTGGCCAACCGACTCCCACTACAAACAAATTACACCTCTATAGTTAAGGTCTACCCATATCATTTCGTTATGATACAACAAGATGGATGTATATCTAAGTCTAAAACAACCTAGTTCACCAACAAAGGGAATGCATCCAATTGCATCCTTAAAACATCCCAATAGTACTTATAACGTAGCCAATATAAACACATAACTAATACACAATAATGAAAGGAACAGAAAAATTAAATAATAAAATGTAATCCACAACACACATGTATGAATAAAAACTATTTTAACTACCTTAAAAATTATTATATGAAGAATGTTACAATGTAACATAGAGGGGTGTGGTCAATTTCCTACGACTTATTTACATACTACAATTACAGTTAGGAAACTAGACTATAATAATTATCATTCCAACTTCTAAAGTAACTGTAAGCATATCTCTATAGGACATTTCTTCTTCTTCTCTCTCTACCAATGTAATTTTTTCCATTATTCCCAACCTTAAACTTAACACTCTTGGTGAATGAATTAACACTTCTTGTCTATTTCTTAGCACATTTGAGGTGTCCTTCTTTTATACGGGACTTTCTATGCATCTACAACCCCTTGCCATTCCAAGGTGGATCCAACTTACCACATAGTTGAATTTTTTGATTGGCGACTTTTCTATCAATCACCCATCTCCAACAAGTGCACATAGTAGTGCACCCAATTGTGCACCTAAGTCTACTCAAGTGTGCCTGAGTCATCCCAAGTGTACCTAGTTTGTCCATCCAAGTCATTTTGAGTTTGTCTACTCCATATTTTTTAATATATTCATTTAACGCATCCCATTATGTCCTTTGAACTAAGTCTTGCTCAACCTAGTTCACATATTTATGCGTGGATATATCTAAATCCATTTGGCTACGCACAATTTTTCTTGGAAATTCCCAAATTGTGTTTGGTATATGTGTGCTCAATGGATGCATGCCCAATGGTGTAAACCCAATGAGTGTGTTCCATGTTTTTGATCCATGGATATTTGTTCCTAGAGGAAGTTCAATTTTCTTTAATAACCCTTGTGTGTGGATTTCCCAACTTTGTTGGTCTATATATATTTTGGGCACCCAATTTATAATGCTTGTTATGCCATGCTTTTCTATCATGAAAATTGTATGTCTATATGTATGGATGAGACCTATGGTAATTAACTTAAACTTTATTCTATGAATAATGTTACAATGTACCATAGAGGAGTGCGACCAATTTCCTATGACTTATTTACATAATTTAATTATACTTGTGGGGTTAATTGGTATATTAGTTTCCTAAAGTCATATATTTGGCATATGATATTTGTTTGACATGCACAATACCTCGTTAGAAATATATATTTGAGGACAAAAAATTTGAACCACATACCCATGCTGTGGCCATGGGCTTGTCGTTTTCCAAAAAGACATCGTTTATGGCCTCAAAGTGGCTCTGAAGTTCAGGACCAGTAAACCTCCAAAAATAGTAAATGGT
Organism: Pinus albicaulis; assembly: GCA_034641835.2. Classification (NCBI taxonomy): domain Eukaryota; kingdom Viridiplantae; phylum Streptophyta; class Pinopsida; order Pinales; family Pinaceae; genus Pinus; species Pinus albicaulis. Next base: position 457,100,964 of record CM076576.1, on the reverse strand, counting down.
GTTAGAAATTAGGAAACTAAAAGGAAATAGTGTTGGGATTCTAGGTGGAATAGGTAGGTGGTGTATAAATTAAGTTATAGATTTGTAACTAACCTAGTCTACTACTTTTTGGACACTAATGCACAATTTAGAACAAAAATATTATACATACAATAAGAAATAAAACACATGAAAGAAGTATTTTTATTCGGGGAACGAAATCTGCTAAAAATCCCAATGCCCTTTTCATTAATCAAAATTAATAAATATGTATTACAATTTCTTTTCTCAACAGAGCTCACACTACAAGTGCGCATATCTCTTTTCTCACTAAAGGCCTCTCACCAAGACTTAATCAAATTTTGTTTATTCTTGATCTCTTATTACCTTATGTTGTTCCTTGTGGAATAAGGCCCCTATTATTTCGGAAATTCCTGAAATGGAATTACGTAATTCCTTAGTCTAGTTATGTGGCTGCATGAAACACATGTAGACTCAAGACTAGTCTACAACTGATGTTACACTACCTTAGAATCTCCGCCTGGCTGGGGGAGCTCGAATCCTCTGCATGCACTAGCTATTTTGGGTTGATTGATCAGTTAATTGGATGATCACTGAGTTTGACTGATGTCCCACTGCACAACTTAACCCTCCACTAGTTCCTCCAATAGTTTGAACTAGTTTAACTAAAAGCACCTTATATAACTAACCTTGATTGCTTCAAATTAGCAATCACACATTATTAACTGAACTCTAACTCCTCCAAATCAAATTTACTGAGTAAAATGGGTGACACAAGCCATTTTGACCAATTTAGCATCATCCAAGTTGTCTCCTTATGTGGAAATTTGAATTTTCTCAATTTAATCAAGGCAAAATCAAATTTAGAATTTCTTGCTGCATTTTTCAATGCTCCCTCTCAGCAAGAAAGGGATTATAAACAACCCCTATCCTACACATGTGGAACTCGAAATTACCTTTAGACAAGGCCTTTGTCAAAATGTCAACATCTTGTTCCTTTGTGGGAATGCATTGTAACAACATTATCCAACTCTGCACAAAGTCTCGTAAATCGTGATACCATATATCTATATGCTTGGATCCATCGTGAAAAATGGGATTCTCGGAAGGCTTGATGCAACTCTGATTTTCACAGTATATCACAGTTGGGTCCATCATCTAACCAAACAATCCAACAAGTGTCTTTCTTATCCAGATTGCCTCACATGTTTCTTGACTGGAAGTCATGTATTCTGCTTTTGCTAAGTTGAATGCCGCAGATCTTTACCTCCCGCTGTATCAAGAAACCACTATGGACCCAACTCTAAAAATTACACATGATGTACTCTTTTGATCTGATGGACTCCCTGCCCTATCTTCATTTGGGAAGCCATGCAACTTCACTCCCTCTTCCCATATATACCATAGTCCAAACTCAGTATTTCCTCCAAGGTACTGTACAACATGCTTAGCTGCCCTCCAAAATAATTTGGTTGGCCTAAAAATAGCTTGGATCAGTTGGTTGACTGCATATCACATATATTCATGTGTGTTCACAAGATACATTAGTGAACCCACTAATTATCGATAAATAGTAGCATCCACTTCCTCACTTGAAGTGGAAACCTCCTTCCTCCAATTAGTAGTTAGATGAGTATGCATGGGTGTGGCAACCTCTTTCCTCCAATTAGTAGTTAGATGAGTATGCATGGGTGTGGCAACCTCTTTCCTCCAATTGGTTAATGTTTATAATTGTTTTTATTTTAGTAATTTCATTAAGATTCTTGTTGCATGATTTTTTAATTGTAGATATTCTTAACTTATATTATAATTTTATTTATAAATCTTCTGGGAGTGTTTCAAACTACAAGTGTAATTCATCATCAGGAGAATGTACTAGCTCTATAATTTATATTATAATTATTAAAATTGTAATTCAATTATATGATATCTTAGATCTAGTTATTGGAAAATTAAAAATCATGTTATATGACTTTAAAATGAAAATGATGATCCAAATTTGAAACTTTTTCGTTACATACAAATGCCATTACATACAAATATGTTTTCCACATAAAGATAATTTTCTTATTTTTTTAAAAAATCAAAAAATTATATTTTCGGTATATTCTAGGATATGGCATGACATAGATAGCTACAACTTAAATAATCATAATATAAATCAAAGTAGCTAAATCTATAAGGAAGAAATTAAAGTTATCTAAAGCTATTGTGACTAGAATATTTAATGTCCTAATCCAACACACGATATAAGATATTATGATAAGAAACTTTATTTTTATTTTCAATTACACTATCGGAAGTTGTCATAGTGACTTTGATGTTCAAATTCAAGTGTTGTCATATAACTAGTATAAAAAATTGAGGATTTTATTATATTTTTGTGATTGACATGTATTCTTGGTCAATGAAATTGGGCATGCGGTTTTCAATGGAAGGATAGAAAGAAAGGATTCTTCTCATGTTATCGATCTGTAAAATTCCATGGATATCCCATAGAGTCTCTTTATGTGCCACTTGTCAAAAAGGCGAGATGTATATATAAGCTTTGTTTGCTATGGGAAAAGGGGCATTCCAATGATTTATTATTGGTTGAAGTTAGAGACTAGAGTGGGTGTGTGAGTGAAGAGTGTCATTGATACCCTTTATCCTAGTAAACCATATGAATATTATTTGTTTTAACCCTATGTATCTAATTGCTACAAATATATTCTTTATTAAAACAAAAAACACACAATTGTACGTCTGTGCACACACACACATTAACATAAGTATTTTTACCTTGTAAATCCAAATTGAGAAAACAATAAATATTTTTTAGTATCTTTTATTTCTACAATGTTACAAGACAATATGTATATCCCGAAGCATCCATAAACTCCCAATAAATTAGCCCCAGACTACAATGCAATTGTACTTCCTTAATTAGAATTACAAAACCATTGGATGAACCACCATGTGAGCTTTAACAGTGATAAAAACCACCAAAAACAAGAAAAAACACCACAAAATTTTGTTTTTTTGGGGGCTCCACACTCCCTCCTCCCCCACCCCCTCTATGATAGCCCCACTACATTTAGAAAAACATATCACACACGGGGTTGGTCATGCAAAGAATATAACACATACTTAAAAATTCTCCCACTTGTTTTCTTTTCATACTAGAGTTCCAGGGAGTGCATGATAAAAAATCCAAGGTAGTAATGATCATTGTTTCCCTACAATAAGAGAACTTCTCAGTGCTCATAATATTTGTTAAGGAATTTACAACATTCTTCGATTTGTTCACCTTTATTAGCAACACCATCTTGTCTTCAATCACGACTCTAAAAGTGAGTTTGAACATAAATATATGATCTGAACTTAGAAAAGAACCAAAATAATACAAATATAACCATAAATAAATAATGTAGTAGAAATAACACATCATTTCATTAATATAAAAGAACTGAAATATGCTTACAGATAGAATAGAAATAAACTAGCTTGGGTGATGGAAGCTTATCTATGGGAAGAGATGTGGTGGATACATGCCTCAGAACTATGTTACAATGAGGCTCAGGGCATATTTATTATTGATAAATAGTGAAAAATCACAAAAATCCAAAAACTTAACCCTAGGAGATGAATTTCCAAATTTTAGGGCCCCGTTGGGGTAAATTGGTACATCAAATTCTCAGGGTTGTAACTTTGGCATGCAATCTCTGTTTGAGGTGAATAATTACTCATTAGAAATATCTTTCCAAGGAATAAAAATTTTAATTGCAATCATGAGCCACATATTTCAATTTCCCCATTTTCCAAAAAAGCGTCTTTTAGGGCCTCAAAATGGCTCTGAAAGTTTAGGACCCAAAAAAATGCCAAAAATAGTAAACTGTGTTACAATTAAGGAAACTCAAAAATTGAAAGAAAAAATGGTTGGGGTCCAAGTGGAATAGGCGGGTGGTCACCAAATATCAACCTGGATCAGTCCTCCCCCCTTAGCAAGAAATGGTCCCCATTGCGTTGAGTGCCTCCATGAGATGGCGAGACTTCTGCTGAACTTGGTCCCTGGTGAGCCACTTGCCTTAGTGCATGAGTTGGCTGGATTTGACAACCTGATATAGTTGGATCTTATGCTGGTGATTGGTCTTAATTTGTGTGTCCATGATCTAATCATTTGTGGCTTGTTCCAAGCAGTCGGGGTTCAACTTGTTGGAGTGAGTTGTTTCGCAATGTGGGATGTGTCCAATAGTGGTGGAACGTTTGGTCGAAGGAGGTCCACATTGAACACTAGGTGCAGGCCAAGGAATGGTGGAGTGCTGAGCTCAAATTCATTATCCCTATAGCCTTAGTGATGAAGTATGACCCATATCGTAGTAGGAAAATCTTGCAGTATGACCTACCAAGGAGATCCTTCTGCAAATCTAGGCAAACTTTGTCACCCACCTAGAACTTGTGTGGCACCCGATCTTTATCATGTCACTACTTGTACTTGGAATTGGCTTTGTCCAATATGTCATGGACTTGTTGGAGGATGTGTTGAATGCATTCAATGAAGTTATTGTCCTTGTCAGCTTCAAACTGGACATGAGCCAAATCTGCCTGAGTAGCTTCAAATGGTATGGCCACATCAATGGAACATAATGGCTAGAATCTGTACCCACTTGAAAAGGACTGCTACCAATTGAGCTATGGAGAGCACTATTGGGTAGAAGTTCTCTAGGAGTCAGATCGATTGAATGCTTGAACTGACAGTGCAATATTACCCCTGTTGGTGAGGAGAAGATGTCCCTCTATTATTCCATGACCTTATCCACATGCTTCTGCTGTTTGGAGGAACCCTTCCCAGGGGCCATGGATGTGGCCACGATCTTCCCCTTACTTTGAGAATGAAACAAAAATAAAAAAAATTTCCTTGTATGGGAGATGATATTATTGCATTTCTTAGCAAAGATCAAAGAGATGGTGGTAAGCGGGCTTACCTTCAACATCATGTATAACTTAGTTCCAAAATAGATAATAACATTGTAAGGCCTCAACTCATACATGACATGACACTTCCACAAGTATGGTTGGCCTAATAATACATCAAAAATTTCAAGAGGAGAAACATCACACAATACCTCATCCGTGAAGGGCTTGATGTTGTAGGGAAGGTGACACTTCTGGCTGATGCGAATATCTCGTCCTTGGTGAAGCCAACTGATGGTGTATGACCGAGGGTGTAGTTTGGCGAGTAGGCCCAACCACTTCATGACCTCTACTAAAATGAGGTTCTTTTGTCTCCCACTATATACAATAATTTGTAGCGGTAAACCCTTCACCCACATCTTTGAGTGAAATAGGTGCTCCCCCTCATCTCGATATTCATGTTATTCCTTTTGCAGCTTGATCATGGCTACCATCACTGTGGGTTCTCTGCCAACGACCTACTTACCCTTTTTTCTTTTTTTCTTTTCGGCTTCCAACTCAGAATGAGAGCATGCAACTGTCTCTGAGTCTTTCAGGTTAGGCACTAGTGCCTGATTTTCACAACATTAATTTGTGTTGTGAGTGGGAGTTTTATGGAACTCACACCACTTTATGGTGTCATTTTTTTCCTTCCCATCACCCTTGGCTTCTGGCTTGGATGAGTTTCACTGGGGGGTATTAGCTGGGCTCTCTCCTTTCTCTGCTTTAGGTTCAAAGATCCAAAGTCTCGCTTCTTCTGTTTCAATTTTTGCTCGATATTGGCAACATATCACTATGTTGCACCAAGCGAAGAGATGTCGAGGAACTCCATTTCCTCCTGAATGTATCTATGTAAGCAACTGTGGTACTTAAGCACCAAGTGTTTCTCCGAATATTTGATACTCAAATTGGTGCATAGGGTATGGAACAAATTCATCAGCTCATGAACATCTTGATACCTTTATTTCCATAGCGTAGTCCATTATATGTACTTGTCCCAATTGTTGTTTTATTTTCCACACAGGGGGTCAAAGGAGAGCTTAGTAATTGGTTCATCCCTACAATGCCCATTGCTTCTCTACACCAAGAAAACTTCTCAGTTCCCACAAAATTTGTTAATTTATCTGCACATTGTTCAAAGCGTCCATCTTTACTAGCAGCACCTTTTTGTCCTCAACCATATCCCTCACAAAGTGATACTGAACATTGATGTGTTTTGTATTTTAATGATAAGTAGGGTTATTTTCTAAGAAAATTGCACCTTTCCTGTCACCGTCTATCCTTATAGCTTGTTGTACCAACCCCATACTTGAACACAATCTATGCAACCAAACTACTACCTTTCTTGCATGAGTTACTACCATGTATTTAGCCTCTATGGTCGAAAGAGCCACTACAAACTCTATTTATCTAATTTAAATGGCTTCTCCTCCAAATAGGTTAAACACATACCCACTTGTAGATCTAATTTGATCTATATCTCCAACCCAGTGTACATCAACAAAGGCACAAATGTCCAAGACTCTGTCCAATCTTGGTATTCCTTGGTAGCACAGATCTACCATAATAACTAGTTCCACACAAATACCTGAAAACTCACTTCATTGTTTTCCAATGATCCTTCCTTGGTTTTGAAATAAACCTACTCAATTCTCCCACTGCATGTGCAATGTCTGGTCTAGTATATACCATTGCATACATCAGGCTACCGACTGCACTTACATATGGAGCATGGGACATTTCCTCTTCCTCTTGTGTATTGGGACATTATTCAATAGGTAAATTTACACCTATAGGAATAGGAACCTTCATCGTTTTACTATCTTGCATATTAAACCTCTATAGTATTGTCTTTGTTAGTATCCAATAGTCACAATGATCAAAATTGATTCTTTTCACTGTAGCTAGACTCTTATGGTCAAATTGTTATATTTTCAAATAAAATTTGACACCTCTCATGGTTTTAAAATGGTCAAGTCATTGTCTAATTTTTATTTTTACTCTCATGTCATGGTCATCAAGGTCAAATCATAATCAGTTTCATGAATCATTTAGTCACCATAGGTCATTTTTCCTTTGTAAAGTGTCATTATTTATAAATATGGAAAGGAAGAGTCATGGTGTCATAAGGTTTATCATGAGAGTTTCATGAGTGTCATCATATTTCCATTTGGAGTCATGTCATCCTCATCCAAACTAGTAAACTGTCATGAGAGTTATCACTTAGGGAATAAATCACATCATAAAGTCATTTGGTTAAAGTACATGATGTCACTCCACTAACAAGCCAAAATCAAGTTTTTGAGTTATAAAGGGACATAAAATCATTTCAAAACTTCATTCCATCCTTCCAAAAGTTTCAATAGCTCCTCTCCATTAATTTGAAGAGCTTCCATAGCCACCAAAACTTTGAATTTTGTCCACTACTGCTCTTCCATTCATTTGTTGTGTTTATGGAGGGTGTTGTTGCGCTTTTGATTTGGAGGAAAAAGGGAGAAAGAAAGGGTCCTATCATCATCTCAGGGCTTCAAAATTTCTTTAAAAAACTAATTCTAATCTTGCAAATCCTTTGTGCAATTATTTTCTTCAGAAAATTGGTCAAATTCTATCCTAGGGTTTGTTGTGTTTTCTTTCTACGTTTTCTCTCTTAGTGGTCTCCTAACTCTTTTGAGAGGAAACCTACATGTGTTTGGGTCCATACACACTTCACCATCCTCATTAAAAATTCCCCACTCTTCCTTTTGTGTGTGTGTTTGTGTTTTCAATTGCATATTTTTTAACTATGAATATATTTGTAGCAAGTGATTGTACAGGTTCAAAACCAACATTTGATATCAAAGAAATTTTGTTTCAAGGGGATGCCTTTGTGGCTAAGGGATTCATCTCGATCTTGACATGGAAAACCTTGTTATAGAGGGATAACTATGGTATATGTTCTTTTAGTGTTAATGTAAACCTGGAGTAGTTCAAAGGTAGAGACTGAGAAATTCAATAGGCTGAGTTTTGAGCCACTAAATTTCTAATTGGAAGATCTATTGGAGGATAAAGATTAAAATATTGGTGTGGATCTAGTTACTAAAATAAATGAAAAGGGGACAATACAATTGTGTCTCTTAGATTCACTATTATTAATTACTTTAGGAGAAGCTATAGTGAAGGGATTATGGAACAATATAGCAGTTGTGTATCACTCTAAGCCCTCGGTGAATTGATTGTTCTTCCCAAAGAAGCTATATAACCTATGGATTAAATATGGAGGCTCATTGATACAAAATGTAAACACATTTAATACTATGGAAATTCATTTTAGATAAATATAATTTATTATTTGTTTTTGTTCTTTTCCAAACTCGTGGGATAACATAATTGTTTTCATATGTAGTAATACAACTACTTTAAGTTTTGATGAAATGGTCTCATCCTTGTTATTGGAGAAGATGAGATGGAAAAACATGGAAATTTAGAACATAGGTTCTTTATCTATAAGAGGACATTCCTATAATATAAATATAAATAAGTCATGTTGTTGCTCTCATTCATTCCATCCACCCTCTACTTACCTTTAATTTTCCCAAACTCTGAACTCTAATGCTCTGAATCCCATTTAAACCTCAAGATATTTTTGGAAATATTACTTTATAAAACCCACTTATATTAAAAGTTCAGAAGTTTATTATCATAGCTCTGCCCACCCACTGGTAGTCATGTTATACAACATAAACCTTATCTCTTTCCTGCACTCCACAGCCTGCAAATTTTTATACCTTACCTCTTAAGACTTATGCTAAATCTTATTTTTCCGCCGATGTGATGAAGTGGGACCCATCATATTTTACCACATTGTCAAAACTACATGAAAACTTTGGTTCCGCCTTATTCCTTACCTTTTGCAGTTTCTCACTCCCTGACGCTTAAGTGCCCACAGATCGCACACCGCACATTCTTCCAATTAAATTTGAAGTCCCGATTACGATTTGCGATGCAATTGGCCTCACCATCCATCTCACTTAGCTATGAATACCACATTGCAAATCGAAAATTATATATATTCCATTTTCCGCCAAAAGTTAAACTTTGCAATCGCAGATTTGCAATATCGCATCGCACATATCTTAACGTTGCGCTCATCGTATTTCGTAGGAAATCAATTTTCCATCTCCGCCAACCTTTATCTTTTGAGATTGTTGATGTACGATATCAAATTGTGCATATTGTAACTTTCACTCCATTGCACTTTGCAAAATTTTAAGTTTAAATCATATTGCCAAAGGATATCCTGTTCCCATTATGATTTTTTGATGCGTTTTGGCCCCACCATAATACTCTGCTGACCACTAATACACCATTCCTTCGCCATCATCCCCATTCCATTACTCCACATCATCATCCTCCCACCACGTCACCTCCATACTTCGCATCGCATCACGGATTCCATTCCACACATCAGAAACTCTAAAATGTGAGATATGTGATATTCTCATGGATGCGATAAAGTTCAGAATTAAAATCTAAAGGTTTTCAGATCTGGGTATATGAGTTTTATGTCATTTTGTGAAGAAATAGGGTAAACGTGGCATAAAGGACTTATGGTGGAAATCAACCCCGACAAGGAAAGTAAGCAAAGGAGGTCGAATCGGGAAAAAATGGCATTCGTACAGAACAAATCAACACAATAACCCATCAATAAAAGTAGCCAGCGCTGCACGAGATTTGATTACCCAACATTGGTTTTCTGCAAAATAGAGCCAGATGTTAGAGCCACTATTGTTTGCCTCTTCGTGACCATCACAGCCACCTTCAAGCCTACTGTTTGATCTTACAAAGAGCCATCGAAGCATTTGGATCCCTGAAGAGATGACCAAAATTAATTCTACAAGTGGTGTTTGTGTAAGAGATTGTTGATCAGGCCTTGCATGGCCAAACTTGTCCATTTATGCTAAATTGTAATCAATGAAAGGTTTCCAAGCAAGGTATGGAACTGACTTAGTCTTTATATAAATGTTGCATGCCTCAGCAGTATCAAGGGTTGTAACTTGTTAGATTCTTCACATAGAAGATCATTGTATTAGAGCACTGTAACTATTTGAGCTAAGCATCAATAATAAGAGACCGTTCACAATATTCTTGAGCTATGTTAATTGTGATGTTCTTTCCTCTATGTTAATGTTTTTTCCTCTATCTTTTCATACTGTGCATCAATTTCTCTGATTACAAAACAGAAAATTTAGATTAATATTTTCTAAGAGAGAACCTTAATTCTGTCTGTGTTTGTTATCTTTATGTTTTCCACAAGTTTAGTTAAAGAATCCTTCATTTCTCTTTAGCTATTACTGAACTCACTACTTTCTCCCATTTCATATTCACACTGCCAGTAAGATCTAGTTTGCATAGTTTGCTTTCCATGTGAATTCCCTTGAAAAGTTGATGCAAAATTAAACCTTTATGACTCCATATCCCAATGGATTAAGTCTCACAGCTCTATCTATCCAACCACACAATCTGTTAGCCATCAATAAAATTTGTTATATAAGATGGCTAAGTAGTTCCTTAGATTTCCAAAAACAAACTTTTATAAAAAATTAGTGAGTTTTAGAAATCTCACTGTGTTCATTATCCTAAAGCCTGTCAGATCACTAAAAATCTTCATCCAAGCATCCTAAAAGATCAATCTTTTGTTAGGAAAGGCTTATTTTGGGTTATTTCCCCCCCTCATTTCACCCCCTCACTTTCATCCATTTCCATTTTCCTCCATAAAAACCCTTTTTTTTAAGGCTAAAAATCTGACCATTTGCAAATGAGCGGACTTTTTAGCCCTTTTTGGCTTAAAACCCCAGCCTCAGTTCTAATCTTCCTCCACAAGACCGCTTCTTCCACTTTACTCTTAGCCCCTTTTATCTATTTTTTTTTTCATCCCACCCCTTTGTTTTCCCTCAAAGAAATCCCCACCATTGATAAAGCTTGATCCAATAGTGTCTGAACTCCCACCCATCATCTCTTCTCCCAACCATACCCCTGCCTACTTTTTCTCAAAATAAATCACGACCGTAGGTCTACCTGATTTAATGGCCACCACCGCACTCCCACTTTTCCACCCCGCTCATATACATTCTGCTAACTGACAAGATAGCCGACGTCACTCCCGCTGGCCCACCTTCCACTGCTCTCCCGTTGGCTAATCTCCGCCTAACACCTGTCTTCCACTACCGCACCCGACCGATCATTTTCTCCCATTGGGAGTAACTCGCACCGTTGATCTGACTCCTTCAGATCCAACGACCCTTATTCCACATTGCATGTGATTCACTGTTGAGGTTTAACGCCCCATTTTTGCACAAAATTGATGGTTTTTCCCTGGACACGTGTCAAAAAATGTGTGGTATTGCATCCATTTACCCCAAAAACGCTTACTAGCCAATATTGACATGATAAAACTGTCAGTTTCCCAAAAACCACCCTTCCTCCATGTTCGCGCCAAATATTCAAAAATGCTTCTCCTCCTCCCGGTTCCACCCATGGAACCCCTCCCATGCATATTCCCTTCTTCTGCAATCACTCCTGATGCCTCATAAAACCCATGAAAGCTCTTTAAATCCAAATTCGAAGGTTTTAAAGTTAATAATTTGTTTATTGTTGTAGGTTTAATGGAAACCCATGGCCTAAAAGCCATCCCACAGTCAATTAAGTGGTGGAAGTCTCTTGATGACGATCCTAGAGACATAATAAAATGAAGAAAAAGGGACCCAGGGTTAAAACTAAAGGATAAATTGATGATTCATGACCATTGATCAAAATCAAAGAAACCCTTCGATACACAGAAAAATCCCTGCACACAGACAGTCAAAGAAAAACAGTTAGATCAGTGATGACAAAATGAAGAACAGAGGATAAAGGCTTAATCCAAGGATTAAAGAATAAGCATAAGATTAGCCTAAGAGATAATGATTAAGGATAAAGATAGAGGCTTGAAGGACAAAGAATAAAGGTCAAAACAATTATAAAGAAAAAAGACAGTGAAGGAGAACTATGAAGGCTAAATGCAGAATCAAGGCCTAAAACAGAGTTTAAAGCTACAGCCAAGACAAATCAGCCCAAAGACTGCTTCAAATGAAAAAATCAATGAAGCATTACTTCATCAAAGGGATAATTGCCACCTACCAGCATGCTTTTCCTAAAAAACATATATAATTTATTACAGTCAAAGATATTTTCAAGTAAGTAGCTCAATAGTTATTACATAGTTATCACTAAGCCTTAAAAGTAAAAAATTACAACTAAAGTAGCTTAGAAGTTAATACAGAATTCATTATGAAGAGTAAAAACCTTGGATATTTTTTCCTTGGGCCTTGCATGGTCTCAAAGGTAAAAAATCATTAACTCTGTCATAAATGAAACACATTAACCCTAGTTACATTTCACCTCCTCATTTGCTTATAAATGTTGCATGAGGACTTCATTTTAAAGGGTTGGTTGTAGTGGTTGTTGTGGTTTATTGGTTAGATTATTGTTGAGCTAGTTGAGGAATACTAGGCTGGATAGAGAAAGCTTTGAGCTGTAAAGACCCATTGTGATGGAGCATGTAACTGGTTTGAACATCAATAAAACAAGTTGATTCACAGGATCCTTGTCTATCTTAATGTTGATGTTTTTCCTCTCTGTTTTTGTTTCTTCTTATGTTTTACAATTTGTCCATTTTCTCTCATAAAGAACATAAAGTTTATATTAGGATTTACTGTCAAAGGTACCCTATTTCTGTCTGCAAACTTTATTTTTATGTTTTCTTTTGCAAGGTTGGAATTGGAGGATTCTTAAGTGCCCTCGAGTTTTATCTAGCTTGTTGTTTTAAGAATGACTCAATAGAGTATAACCAGGGAAATTTTGGTGAGCCCATGTCCTTAGAAGTAGAACTTGAGATTTTTTTTTTTTAAATATTTGAAGTATGCAAAGTAGAGTCTAAACCAGGGAAGTCTATGGTGTGCCATGTCCCCTGGCTAGTCTTGAAAAGTTGCTTTGAAATATCACTAGAGAGTTGGTCAAAAGCAGATTAGATTATTTATGTTTGATCTTAGCCCACCCTCATTGTTATCTTGCATGTTTTCTTTATCTGAAAGTAGTCTTAGGATTACTGGATTGTTGTCTTAAAAGTTTGCTTTAATAAAAGTATGTCCAAATAAGTCTATGGTTTTCCCTATCCTTTGGCTTACTTTAAACAATTACTTTGAAAGGCTTTTCTTGTTTTAGTAGAGCTAGTAGATTCTTAACTGACTATAGATTTGCTGCCTTTACAACACATTAATGTTTCATATCACAAATTAATCTAAATAGATCCATTTAATCTAGATAACTTGCCCTATGAAAACCCTTGAATAGTTGTTGAACAATTAAATCATTTTGTGACTCCATAACCCAATGGATTAATGTTGTCTCATAGTCTATCCTTCCAGCTGAAACATTCCCTCAATCTTCTCGAACCTTTAATCTTCCAAATAACCTTTTCATCAACTAAAACCGAAAAAAGTTCTCAAAGCTTCATAAACTAGCCTAATATCATAAAAAAAACATAAAAATATATCCTTTTATACACTTATATAGAGAGATCCCTCTCCAAATCCAAGAAGGCTAGATCCTAGGATTCCAAAGTGGTTCTGATGTGGCCCCTGCAATGTTTATTCTTGCCATTCTTATAAATCAGAAGGAGCCAACATAGTGGCGACCATACTAGGGAATACTGAGTAATAGAAAACTTCACAACTCAGAAAACCTCATTCTAAAATGAATCAAGTGTCTACCAAGAGTGGTTCCTGATTGTTGATGGTGGACAACAACTAGTCCTAGAAAATAAGTAAAAACCTTCCACCTAGTGACTCCACTAGTTTTCAGTAGGCCTAGTGACCCAATTGGTTTTCCAAAGACTCCACTGGGAAAACTTATTTTATCCTGAGAACATCACAAAACCCAGTCAAGAAAACTCTTTGGACTAAAGTTTTCTTATACAGATTAGTTTGCCTTTAAAGGTTGTCATACTGGGCTAACTTTTCTTATCCATGGGTCTAAATCCTGGCTTCTATAAGAATCCATACCATAGCCTATCTTGACCCAAATCCTCCTGAAATAGTTGATAATCTTGAAAGAATCCTTAGGAAGTCTCCTACATCCAAAGATCCAACTATTGTCAGACCAATCCACAGAGCAGACTATGTCCTTGAAAACCTTACAGCTCTGCAAGATACCCAAGTTGACTTACCCCTTATAAGAAACCTATCTAGAACTAAGTCACTAAGTGGTATAGATTAGATAGACTTTGAGCCTATAAACTCATCACAAATTAGCAGTAGAAAAGCCTCTCCTTCTACACCTCCTGATCTTCATTTCATTCATAACTTTGGCTTCTCTCATCCCAAATCTGCTCAACAGTACCTAGCTAGTCTAAGTACTTCTATTACACCCACCCACCTATCCACTGTTCAAACAAATTCAACTCATCATCCACCTCCTATCACTAATCCTCCACTTGTAAACCCCCATTGTTTCCACAAATCCATATCATGGCAACATGGTATGCTCCCTTAGTCCTTCTTTTGCCTTTAGCTATTCTACCATAAGATTATCAGTCCGAGATTCCTTTATATGATGCTAGTAGTTAAAATACCACTCAACAACATGTGGACAAAATGAATGACTACTTTGACAGATAAGAAATAGATGATGAAACCATTAAACTTAGGATTTTTGCTCAGAGCTTAGGGGGAGAAGCAAGAAAATGGTTCAAAGGCTTAACCCCTAATAGTATTAATGACATCCCTGCTTTTCATCAATTATTTTTAAACAAATGGGAAGTCAATAAGAACCCTCTCCAAATTTTATTAGAATATGAGAACATTAAGAGAAATGTTGGAGAACGAGTTCAAGAGTAATGCACTAGATTTAATAGTGTGTACAATCCCCTACCTGTCCATATGAAACCACCACAAGGCCTAGCTCTAAAGAAATTCCCTGATGGATTTGACCTTGAAATGGCCTACCAATTAAGAAAGAGAGAACCCCTCACCTTAGAAGATATGCAGAGGGGAGCAACAAGAGTAGAGGCAATTTTGATTGCCAAAAGAGCTAGGATGAAAAGTGAAAAAAGGGTGACATATAGAGATGAAGCTACACCCTCCACATCTGACACAAAACTTGATAATTTAGTCAAAAATATGGAGAGGATGATGGAGAGAATGAATGTAAATGAGAGGGCTTATCCCAGAGAAAATCAAACAGCCCCTCAAAACAGAAACCAAGCTCAAAATCAGAACCAAAACTTTAGGAGAAACCCTCCTCAAATTAGACAAAGAGGTCCTGATTAGTAGATCAGACCTCCCTTTCAAGAAAATTATGCTAATGAGGAGGAAAGAATAGCAGAGGAAATAGAGGAAAGTCACATAAAAATGTTGGGAGTAAATGATGAGGATATTGTTTTCCTCACTAAGAAATAACAAGTCATATATACACCTTATAAAGAAGAAAGCCTAGAGTCTGCAGACTACAAACAAGGCTTTGAAAATGCCATAATGTAAGTACACAAATAATATGACCTAAGAAGTAAAAAGAACCAATACACTCCCAAAAAGAAGACCTATGAAATTTCTTCTAAAACAGCCCTGTGAATATTTCCAAAAAGACAACAGAAAATAACAACACAGTGGCTGAGATTTCTGATAAAAACAAAGGAAAAAACACCCAAATTTATGAAAAACATAGTGGTGACCTTAGCAGCACTAGCACCTCAGCTAATGCTCCTAATAGAACCATTTTAACTGTTGTCCATAATAAAAACCAGTAAGCTGATTTTGCTGAGAAAAAAATGACTAAAATGTCTAAATTAAACATTGCAAAAAATCAGAATCCCTTTAGCATAGAGAGTGAAATTGCTAAAATTAAAATCTCTATTCCCCTCATTGAATTAGTCACTCTATATATATATAAATCTCAACTTTTAAGAGCTTTGAACATATGAGACAAAAATGACTCTATTAACTTAAATGATGACAAACCTGAGCTTATGTTTGGATCAGAAGTGGAAGGGAAATTTCAATAAGGAGGAGTTCATCCATTTTATGTCAGTCTAAACATCCATGATATCATTTTTCACAATGCTATGCTTGATTCAGGAGCATCACACAACATCATGCCCAAAGTAATAATGGAAATATTAGGCCTTGAGGTAACTAGGCCATACAAAGATTTATACTCCTTTGACTCTAGTAGAGTAAAATGTCTAGGCCTAATTAAAGATCTTTGTGTCAACTTGGCACAAATTCCATCCAAAAGCTTAGTGATGGACATATTAGTGGCTAATATACCTCCAAAGTATGGCATGCTCCTTTCAAGATCTTGGGGTGCTAAGCTTCAAGGTACCATGAAAATGGATATGACTTATGCCACCATCCCTGTCTTTAGTCAACCTAGAAGACTATATAGGGAAACACACATGAAATACATGGTGAGTAGTCAAGAAATACCAGAAAAATCCCCTCTTTATTATGTTCATACAGAACTTGACTCATTCATTCTTTATAATGATGAAAATTTTAATGAGCAAGGGATATAAAATGAAAATCCAGCCATAGATGAAGAGGAGAAGAAGGAGGAGTCACCCAAATAGTTTGCTAATTCAGAAAATCACAACAAACAGAGTGAAGGTAATGAGCAACAAAAAAACCATCAAATTATTACCAATCATGAGAAACAAAGAGAAAGTCCTCCACACATTGAAAAACTTGAGGAAGTAGACAAAAATAAACATAATGCATACCCTGAAGAAAAACATAGCGACATTCAAGACCAACAAAACAAAGAGAACAGAGATGAAATTAATGATAAATTTGAAACTAGTCCTCTTCGGAGTATGATTTTTGATGGGTCTTGTAGTAAAAATGGTGCAGGGGTAGGCATATGGGTGCATAACACAAAAAATAATCATGCTGAAGGCCATTCATACAAACTAAACTTTCAATGCACCAACAACGTAGCAGAGTATGAAGCACTCCTCTTAGGACTACATTTACTGAAAAATTAGGAGCCAAGAGGATAACTGTCCATGGAGATTCAGAATTGATAATTAAGAAATTAAATGGAGAATACATTGCCAAACATCCAAGACTAAGAGCCTATAGAGATGATGCCATGGACCTCTTGAAAACCTTCACAGAATATGAGCTCACCTTTGTCCCTAGAAATCAAAACATTCTTGCCAATGGTTTAGCCTTTGCTACTAGTGCATGTCTGAAACCTTATGAAAGAAAAAAATATACAATCCAAGTCAAATATAGATTAGCAGTCCCAGATAATGAAAGATACTGGCAAATTTTTGAAGGAGATAAACAAATAGAAGACTTCCTACAGTCAAGAAATGAGTTTGAAGTGCCAAATTTAGACTCGGAGTGTGAAGAAGAGTGCCCTACTAAGGAAAAATCCTGTAAATAAGAACCTCCTTCCACTACTGATATAAATCTGTTAACCCAAGGACATAATGTTGTGAAACCAGCTCCAAAAATAGAAGAAAAGAGATATCAACGCCTTAGAAATAAGCCACTTCGAGGGGGCAACCTCCAATACATTACATGAATGAACAATTATTGGATGATACAAATGACCAAAACTTCCTTCTATATATAGGAGTCCATGGGGCCATAATGTAATCCTAGTGGGGTCACAATGTAATCGTAGCTGACCTAACAATAATAATTTAAGGGCACAATAATAACAATATTGGGGTTACATGGGTACAACAATAACAATAAGGGGGGCTACACTAACATAATAAGGGACTACACTATTAATATAGGGACCTAACATGCCCCTCTCCTTCAAACAAGTGTTTTCCTCAATGCTTCAATAGCTCCGGGTGCTTTTGTATAAAATTCTCATCCTCCCTTGTAGAATCTTCAATGGGTAAGTTCTTCCATTTGATGAGATACTCTGAAATTGATCGATTTCATAGTTGTCGAGTTCGTGTTTCCATGATTGCTTCAGGTTTGAATATGGTTTTTCCTTCCTCATCAAGTTCTGAAAATATTATTTGAATTGGAAGTTTGTCCCCTATAACCTTTTTAAAGCATGAAACATGGAAAACTGGATGCACTTGCGAAGAAGCAGGAAGCTTCAATTTGTATGCCATAGAACCAATCTTTTGCAAAACCTTGTAAGGACCATAGTACTTTGGCGATAATTTATTATCCTTCTTAGCTTTCTTGAGGGACATTTTTTTGTATGGTTGTAGCTATAAAAATACCCAGTCTCCCACATCAAAAATTCTCTCACTGCGATGTTGACCTGCTTGTTGTTTCATTCGATTTTGTGCCAAATTTAGGTTATCCTTTAAGAGTGGGAGAACTTCTTGTTTATGCTCAATGTGATCCTCCAATGCTTGAACCCTAGAATTTTCCCTTAAATAATATGTGATGGATGGTGGATGATATCCATAAAGTGCCATAAATGGGGTCATTTTTTCTACAGTATGGAAGGAAGTGTTATACCACCATTCAGCGAGAGGTAACCACTTGACCCATTGTTCTTGCTTATTAGATACAAAACAACGAAGATATCCTTCCAAACATTTATTCACTATCTCTGTTTGACCATCGGATTGAGGATGATAAGATGTGCTATGAGCTAGTTGAGTACCCAAACAAGAAAATAATTCCGTCCAAAAATTTCCTGTAAAAATGGGATCTCTGTCACTTACAATAATCTTCGGGTTTCCATGTAGCTTTTGAATTGTTTCCATAAATGTGGTGGCAACTACACTCGCTTTAAACGGATGAGATAATGCACAAAATTGTGCATACTTGGTAAGTCTATCAACTACCACCACGATGACGCTCCTTCCTTTAGACTTAGTTAAACCTATGGTAAAATCCATTAAATATCCTCCTAACGTTGACTTGGAATGGATAAAGGTTGTATAAGACCTGGAGTCTTAATTGTCTCAACTTTATTTTGCTGGAAAACCAAACATTTTGCCACAAAATTTTCAATATCATATTTAAGGCCATCCCAAAAAAAATCTTTCTTCACCCTGTGGTAAGTTTTTAAAAATTCCGAGTGCCCTCCTAAAGGAGAAGTGTGAAATTCCAAAAGAGTTTTTTGTTTTAGTTGGGAATTCTTGCAAATATACAAGTGATCTTTGTACCATAAGGAATAATTTTTCCAACTAAATGTATCAGATGTACTAGGATCTTGTTGCAGTTTTTGAGTGAGAGTCCACACTTCTTCGTCCTTCTTCCATTCATCCCTTGCTTCGGTTATCCAATATGGTCAGATAATTGAAATTGCACAAAGAAATGCTTCCACCTCTTCATCCTTTCTTGAGAGTGCATCTGCAACAACATTTAGCTTCCCTTTTTTGTAGACAATTTCAAAGTCATAACCCAACATCTTTGTGACCCATTTTTGCTGCTCTTCTGAAGATAGTCTTTGTTCCAAAAAGTATTTAAGACTATCATGATCATTTTTTACCTTGAAGTGTCTTCCCATTAGGTAAGGTCTCCATTTATTTAGTGCATGTAGTATTGCCAAAATTTCCTTCTCATAAATAGCCTTTTTTAAATACTTTCATTTGATTGAATGACTTTCAAAAGAAATGGGTCTTCCTTCTTGCATTAAAACAACACCAATTCCATTTCTTGAGGCACCACATTCCACAATAAAGCTGTTTGTGAAGTCTGGCGTAGCTAAGACTGGTACTAGGCACATTGACTCTTTAAGATGTTCAAAGGCCTTAGTTGCTTTAGGAGTCCATGAAAGTGCATCTTTCTTCAATAGTGTTGTTATAGGTGTTGCTATTCTCCCATAATTCTTAACAAACTTGTGATAATACCCTGTTAACCCAAGAAATCCGTGCAACTGCTTTATGGTTGTGGGGACTTGGCATTCCTTAATGGCTTTAATTTTCTTAGTGTCTACCTTAACACCCTCGTGAGATATAATATGACCCAGATATTCCACCTCTTGTACTCCAAAGAAACATTTTGATGTTTTTTCATATAATTGTTTCTCCTCCAATAGTTTGAGTATCCTGTCAACATGTTGAACATGATCCTTCCAAGACCTACTTTAGATTAGTATATCATCAAAAAATACTATCACAAATTTTCTAAGGAAGGGTTTGAAAATGGAATTCATCAAGCCTTGAAATGTAGAAGGTGCATTAGTAAGGCCAAAAGGCATGACCAAAAATTCATAATGACCCTCATGAGTTCAAAATGTTTTTTTTTGGAATATCTTCAGTCTTCATTCTCATTTGATGATATCCTGAATGAAGATCTAACTTGGTAAAATAAATTGCTCCATGTAATTCATCCAATAATTCATCAATCACAGGAATGGGAAATTTATCTTTAATAGTGAGCTTATTGAGCTCCCTATAATCCAGACACATGCGCCATGATCCATCTTTTTTGTGCACCAATACTACTGGAGTGGAGAAAGAACTTTGACTAGGTTGAATTATACCAGCCTCTAACATTTCTGCAATCATATGTTCAATTTCGCTCTTTTGGACATAAGGATATCTGTAAGGCCTGATGTTTGGAGGAACACTTCCTAGAATCAAAGAAATATCATGATCATGACCACGAATAGGTGGGAGTCCTTTGGGAGTATCAAACACCTTGGAATAATTGTCCAAGACTTTCTGGAGATCTGAAGAAATAGATGATTTTGATGTTGGAACTTGAGCATAATTGTGCAATTACTCCCCGTTGTTCTTTCTTTAGAATATTTTTCATGACATTAGAGCTTATTATCTTTCCTGGCTTCCCTATGATACCCCGTAATTTGATTTCCTTTCCTTTCGAAAAAAATTCAAGAAAAGTTCCTGAAAATTAAAAGCTACCGTCCCCAAAGATTGTAACCATTGCACTCCTAGTACAACATCAGCACCTCCCATTGGGATGGAAAGCATTGGAATATTCAATACATATTCCCCCATGGCTAGCTTGATATTATGGCATTTTCCAGAGCAATTTATAGTTCCTCCATTTGCAACCATCACTTGACATTCTGGTGCTGGGTATAGGAAACAATTCAATTCCTTGGCTACCTTACAATGAATAGTATTATGGGTGCTACCTGAATCAATCAACACTATTACCTTTTTCTTCTTGATATGTCCTTCTATCTTGAGAGTTTGAGAGTGGTAATTCCTGCCAATGCATTACACAATATGGTCGGACTCATTTCTTCCTCTTCTAGGGCTGGTTTCTGGTGTATATCCTCTTCTTGTTCATTTTCTTCTTCCTCTTCACAATCTATGTAAAATAATTTCTTCTCAGCACACTTATGACCTTTAGTGTATTTGCTATCACAACTGTAGCAAAGCCCTTTTTCTCTTTTTTCTTCAAATTGTTGTGGTGTCAACCTTGTAGGTTGTGGAAGTCTAGGAGTAGCAACACTTCCATCTTTATAGATGTGAGTGGTAGGCTTCCTTGTCGCCATAATTTTACATTCAAATTTTCTTTCCAACCTGAATGCCTTCTCTAATGAATCAGGTTCCCAAACACGAACTTCATGTTGGATGTTATCCTTCAAAGTCCCTATGAAGACATCAATCCTTTGTTGCTCTGGAATATGAGTTACCCTTATATTCAATTTTTGGAAGTCCTCAATGTGATCCCCCACTAAACCCTTTTGTTTGAGATTTATCATTTGGCTAAAGAAGGTGTTGCTCTTTGTATCCTCATAATGTGCTATCATTTCCTCCGTAAAAATTGACCAAGTGAAAAATTTTTTACAAGAGAAAAGCCATCGATACCATACAAATGTATTTTGTTCTAAATGTAAAGTTGCAATGCGTACCTTTTGTGTGTTTTGCACATTATTGAGATCAAAATATTTCCCCATCTATAGTATCCATGTTACAGGATCCTTGCCATCAAACTTCCTCATATCCATCTTTGGAATATGGTGGTTTTTCAATCCAACATTAGAGTTTATGAAATCACGATTAACATGTATTTTATTCTCATTATGATTTTCCTCTACTATCTTTTCGCCATTAGGAATCATTTCTTGTATCAACTTTGTCAAACCTTCCATGTCCGCTTTTAGATCATTCTTCATGTTTTCCATGTTGTCTTTCATTTTTTCTTCCATGTCCTCCATCTTAGCTTCCACGCCTTTCTTCAAACCATCCATCTTCACTTCCATGCCTTTCTTCAAAACTTCCATTTCATTTTTTGCTGCTCTTTGCAAGAGCGAAATTTGGTGCACTTGCTCTTGTAATTTTGATAGATCATGTTGTAATTATTCATCTTCATGAGTCATAGTAGAGCCTTCTGAAGGCTTAATGGGTGTTGAATTATTTTTACGGGGAATTTTTTTTTTAGAACCCAATACTGATATCTATTCTACAATATGCCCTTGGAATCAATTCAAATTGAATCTTCAAACAAGACTTATGCAATTCGGAAAACAATACACACCTTTTTCTTGCTTTTGAGGAGCTCGATATTGAAATTAGATTATCTCTGTGATTGCGGCCCTTCAATATTTTCAATTTGGTACTGAGGTAGCCCTTTGAATCCTCTTTCAAATGCCATAGGTCTGACCTTATTTAGATTCTCCAAGACAAAGTTATGTCCAATCTCCCACAATGAATTAATTATGGACTGGTTCAGTAGAGCAAAATTGTACGACTTTCCACGCGTCATTGTTTCATCCTTCAGCTCTGAAATTGATATAAAAGAAACTACAGTCCATTTCCTTGCTGCCACTTTTACGGCACTCCAATCCGATGCTCAGAGAGAGAGTTATGAAGCTTTTCCCATGATCACCTCTTTGAGATGAAATTCGAGAGCCTTAAAAAGAACTACCTTCCATAGATCATATCTCCGCAAATATTGTGAACCAACCTCTGAAAGTTTGCGAAGAGTTTCCTTAGGATTTTAGCTTTGTGCCCTAAAAATTTCAGATTGTGAACCTTTGTAGAAAAAAAGTTATAGCGAAAATTCCACGATGACCTATTTATGTTAAATTCAGGAGCCTGCAAAATGACCTAACTTCCACAGATCATATATCTGAAAATATTGTGAAAAAAGCTCTGAAATTTTTTGATGATTTTCTTTTGGATTTTGGCTTCGCACTCTAAAAATTTCATCTTCAAAACCTTCGTAGAAAAAAATTTAGAGCGAACATGCCACGATGACATGTTTGGAGTAGCGAAACCCTAGAATCCCAGAGCTCTGATACCAAATGTTGTGAAACCAGCTCCAAAAATAGAAGAAAAGAGATATCAACGCCTTAGAAATAAGCGACTTTGAGGGGGAAACCTCCAATACATTACATGAATGAAAAATTATTGGATGATACAAATGACCAAAACCTCCTTCTATATATAGGAGTCCATGGGGCCATAATGTAATCCTAGTCGACCTAACAATAATAATTTAAGGGCACAATAATAACAATATTGGGGTTACAGGGGTACAAAAATAACAATAGGGGGGGCTACACTAACATAATAAGGGACTACACTATTAATATAGGGACCTAACACATAAACATAAAATAGAAAAATACACTGGCTCAGAAGAAGAAGATATAGAAGTGCTGCAGTCTCACACTAAAAGCTTGCCAAAATGACTAGTGCCTCTAGAAGAATTGTTTGACTTTAATGATGTTGCCAAAAATCCTAAAATGGAACCCATTGAGACTGAAGTTGAAAAGTGCAATATAGGCATTGAAGAAAGGCCTAAAATGATCAAATTATCCAAAACAATGCCAACTCATATAAAACTGAAGTATATTGAGCTACTTAGAGAATTTTCTGATGTGTTTTCTTGGAGTCATGAAGATTTAAAATCATATGATACAGAAATAATTTAGCATAAGATACCCCTCAAAGAAAACTAGAAGAATTTTAAACAAAATTTGCGTATAATAAACCCCATACAATTACCTCTGGTTGAGAAAGAAATCAAGAAAATGTATGATGTTGGAATTATAGTCCTTGTGAGATAATCAGAATGGGTATCCAATATTGTATCTGTAATGAAGAAAACATGAGAGATAAGGCTTTGTATAGACCTTAGAAAATTGAACAAGGCCTCTTTAAAGGAAAATTACCCCTTTCCCAAAATGGATCACATATTACAAATGGTAGTAGGTTCTAAAAGAATTTCTTTGCTAGATGGCTTCTCAGGATACAACCAAGTATTGGTACACCCTAATGATCAAATTAAGACAATTGTTGCTACACCTTGGGGCACTTTCATATATGTGAAAATGCCTTTTGGTTTAATGAATGCTGGTGTCACATTCTAGAGAGACATGGATATTTCTTTCTCAGAAGAAACAATTTACTTCATTGTGTTTTACTTAGGTGACATCACAGTCCATTCCAAAACGGACGAAGAACACTTAATACACCTAAGAAAAGTCTTTGAGAAATGAAGAAATTATCGTTTATCCTTAAACCCCAAGAAAAATTTTCTTGGTCTCCAAGAAGGTAAAATTCTAGGCCATATCATATCTGAAGAAGGGATAAATATAGACCCAAAAAGGATTGAAGGTATATTGCAAATCAAACATCCTAGAAATATTAAAGAAATACAATATTTCATTGGAAAGATTAATTTTTTGAGAAGGTTCATACCCAATTTAGCTGAACTCCTTAGAAACATTATAAACATGCTTAAATGAGAAAAATGAATTAAATGGACCTTAGAAGCAAAGAAATAATTTTAACTGGTAAAATAAGCACTTACCCAAACACCAGTTCTTACCAATCCTGATTTTACCAAAGACTTCTTCATATTCTCCTTTACATCAGAACATACAGTGGTTGTTGTCCTATTACAAAAAAACATAAAGGGACCGTAGAGCAGCCCATTGCATTTTTT
Source organism: Pinus albicaulis (assembly GCA_034641835.2). NCBI lineage: Eukaryota > Viridiplantae > Streptophyta > Pinopsida > Pinales > Pinaceae > Pinus > Pinus albicaulis. Next base: position 457,076,152 of record CM076576.1, on the reverse strand, counting down.
AGCAAGGCATTAAGAGATGCATCTCTAAAATACAACATAATGGAAAAACATGCTTTTTCCTTAATCAAAGTCTTAAAGGATTTCAGACTTTACATTTTACATTCACATATCATTGCATTTGTGCCTCACTCAGTGGTAAAATATATCTTGACACAAGATCCTGATGGCAAAAGAGGAAAGTGGATTGTTGTTATACTAGAATATGATTTAGAAATCAAGTCCACTAAGCTCATCAAAGGTCAAGGACTAGCAAAAATGATGGCTGAATCCAACTTTCAAGCACTTAATATAAACATGTTAAATGCATTAGATGAATAGGAGGAGTTGGAAACTCCACTTATTGAAGATCATTTTCTAAATTCATCTTGGTATGCTGATATTTTGTATGTGCTTCTTAATCTTAATGTTCCTCTTGGTTTGTCTAAAACAAAGACAAGGTTTCTAAAGTTAAAAGTTGTAAATTACTGCATTTTAGATAAATGTTTATATTGGAAAAATGCTAGTGGATTATTGCTTAAATGTTTGCCTGAGAATGATGAAGATAAGATCAAGCATGAATTCCATGAAGGAGAATGTGGAGGCCACCTCTATTGGAAAAAATATGTTAACAAAATCCTTAGAGCTGGTTATTACTGGCCCACCCTCTTTCAAGATATGCATAAAATGGTAGTTGCCTGCCATAAGTGTCAAATCTTTGAAAGAAAAAGAAAACTGCTACCCTTACCTCTGCATCCTATTATTGTTGAAGCTCCTTTTAAAAAATGGGGTCTAGACTTCATTGGGGAAATCCATCCTGCTTCATCTACCCAACATAAATGGATCCTCACAGCCACTGATTACTTCACCAAATGGATAGAGGCCATCCTTTCTAGGAATTCTATAGACTCAGTCATCATTAAAATTCCTTGAAAATCATATCCTTTCTAGATTTGGCTGTCCTAGAAAGATTATCACTGCCAATGCTGCTACCTTTGGGTCCAAAAGGATGGTGGATTTCTGCCACAAATATCAGATTACATTGGGCCATTCCACAACTTATTACCCTCAAGGTAATGGGTTGGCAGAATCCTCAAACAAGAGTTTGGTAAAAATCATAAACAATTTGCTGGAAGAGAATACAAAATCATGGCACAATAAGCTAGTGAAATAAACTATGGGCAGACAAATTGACAACAAAAAATTCAATTGGGATGTCCCCTTATGATCTAGTTTATGGATCAGATGTAATATTTCCAACAAGTTTAGGAGTGCCAGTCATGAATTTGATCCAATAAGTATAGTCTGAAGAAGATGACATGATAAGAAGAATAAATCAGACTTTCTAGTTGCAGCAAACTAGAGAGGAAGTTTACAATAGAGCACAACAAGTACAAGAAAACATCAAGAAGTTGTTTGATAAAATAACAAAGGCAAATGATTTTAACATTAGTGACAAAGTGCTAAAATGGGACTCTAGGAGAGAAGATAAGGAAAAACATGGAAAATTTGAGAATTTATGGAAAGGCCCTTATCTCATTCATTCTGCTATAGGTAATAATGCATTCTTCCTTCAAGAGATGGATGGAACAAAATTTTTTGGAGGTCCTGTGAATGGCATAATGCTAAAACATTATTTTTGTTGAATCTTAGTTCAAAGCTTTGTCCATTTTAATTAACATTTCTTAAAGAAAAAGACCTGAAAGATAAAAATACAAAAACAAAGAAAAAGAGAAGAAGAGGGCAGATAAAAGAAAAGGTATAACTCCATACCAAAAAAGAGAAAAATCTGAAAGTGTGCAAATCCAAATGCCACCACTTTGAAAGAAAAACTATTATTCAATCATATAGCCTAATCATGATTGAATGAATTTAAATTTATGCTGATAGGTTAGTGAATGAAGATTTCCAAAACTGTGTAAACTTGGCTTATCAATAGACTAGATTAGGAAAGAGAGAAATGGTTCTAAAAAGATCAAAACCTGAACCAGATAAAGAAAGAAGGATGTCTAACAATTTCAGATCATAAGCCTTCACAATTTGGTTTCAAATTTTCTGTAAATAAAGTCTATTTGCAGCTTGTACAAAATTCCATAGCCCCATGACAAATCAGACTGTCTAATTCTGATTTTGGTTATGTTTTAAATTTCCTGTTTTAGACTAGAGAATGAAAATCTGTCAGAAAGCTTAATCTTGATAGATAGTTAAAATAGGTAGAAAAATAATGAGTTCATCAGTTTAATCTGAACTTTTGGATGATATAAGGTTATAAGTAGATAGTTTCCTATTGAAATAAAAAGAAAAATTGATGTTACAAGGGTTTGCAAGTCTAAATGCAGCCACTGAAGAAAAAATGCTAGGACAAGTATGTTTTGTAGGTACAATTTTGGGTTCAACAGTAATCATGTCATGATTCAGATGCTGAAAGAGTCCCTTCAAAGCAGAAAAATCATCAAGTCAAAAGAGGATTTTCAAGGTGCAAAACAAGGCACTAGTCTACTTTTCCAAAGATTTATCCTCTGAGGTTCTTGACACCTCCAAGGCGCTACCTTCCCCAAGTGGAGCCACTGTTAGCCATCAATAATTTTTTTTATATAAAATGGCTGAATATTTCCTTAGATTTCCAAAAACAAACTTTTATTAAAAAATAGTGAGTTTTGGAAATCTCACTGTGTTCATTATCCTAAAGCCTGTCAGAACAATAAAAATATTCATCCAAGCATCCTAAAAGTTCAATTTGTTGTTAGGAAAGGCTTATTTTGGGTTATTTCCGCCCCTCATTTCACCCCCTCACTTATACTCTCATCCATTTCCCTTTTCCTCCATAAAAACCCCCTTTTTTTAGGCTAAAAATAAGACCATTTGCGAGCAGAATTTTTAGCCCTTTTTGGCTTAAAACCCCAGCCCCGGTTCTAATCTTCCTCCACATGACCGCTTCGTTTTCTTTAATCTTAGCCCCTTTTCTCTATTTTTTTTTTCATCCTACCCCTTTTTTTTCCTTCAAAGAAATCCCCACCATTGATCAAGCTTGATCCAACGATGTCCGCACTCCCACCCGTCATCTCTTCTCCCAACCATATCCCCTGCCTGCTTTTTCTCCAAATAAATCCTAACCGTAGATCTACCTGATCTAACGGCCACCACTGCACTACCACTTTTCCACCCCACTCATATACATTCTACTACCCAACAAGATAGCCAGCGTCAATCCCGTTGGCCCAGCTTCCACTACTCTCTTGCCAGCGAATCTCCGCTTAACACCTGTCTTTCACTACCGCATCCGACTGATCAGTTTCTGTTACACCATTTTTTTGGTCATCTAACCTATTATCATTAGATGGACCCAAGTACACCATGTAAGACCAATTTTACCCTAAGTAAAATTGCTTTCACTATGTAAAATAACTTAATAAACCACATTTATTGGGTTGTTTATGGTCTAAACAGGAAACCCCAAAAGGAAATATTAAACAAACCTATTTTGTTTGATTTTCCTCATGGAATAATTAATTAAACCATAATTTAATTATTATTCCTAGTCATGTTTAACCCAAAACAAAGAAATTAATTAGATAAACCCTTATTTATCTTATTATTTTCTAGGAATAATTATTTAAATCTTATTTAGATAATATTCCTTGTTAAATATGACCAAATCACCCACAAATAATTAAATAAATCATTATTTATTTGATTATCCTTCAACCACTTCCTTAAAAAGATAAATAAATCATTATTTATTTATTATTGACAAATAAAGGGATTTGACCCAAGTCAAATACTTTTTCCCTCCAACAAATATAATAAAATATTCCATAAAAGGTGGATCTAGATTTGGTTAACATTATTTTAATCATGCACCAAGATCTTGAATGACCCAATATTTTGTTATAAATAGGAGGGTTTTTCCTACCATTCTTCACCTTTTGTTGCCTATTAGATCACTCTGGATCTATACACTTGGTCACTCTTTTCTACCATTTGCTGTGTGAGCTCCCTTTGAGTTCCACTCTTTGTGTGGGTTTTCTGCACCAACAAGAGAGAGAGATCTTAGATCTGAAGTGCTGAGAACTTCCAAGAACCCATCCCACTGAGGAGAATTGGATACGCCTTCTTGTTTTCCTCCCAGGTGCCCAATTAATATAAAAATTCTTTCAAAAATTGTTCTTGTCTTGTCTATTGGTATATGGAGAAAACCCTCATTTTTTCTGCTTAATGTCTTTCCATGCATAGATCTGGTTTTTGCAGCTCTTTTATGTCCAACTAACCGCAGATCTGAAGATATTGGCAGCCACTTTTGTTGTTAGGGCTATTAGTTATGTGTAGCTAAAGTGGTCCTTTTTCGTACACTTCGACAAAGGGTTCATACTAACAAATGGCGACTCCACACGCATTTTAATTTACGACCACTGTCGTTTTTCATATTCCTGCATATCCAGCTACTTCAGACCCTAGGGTTTCTTTTCAGCTGTTTATTTTTCCTATTTTTATGTTGTTTTTCTCACCTAAAACCCTAAAACATTCAAATTTCTAACTTCCGTGTGTTTCTGGCCCTATTGCGCAGGTAAGCGACACCAGCCGCAACTGAGACGACAACTTTTCTGAAAATCTGCCGCCGAGAAAACCGGAATGGGGGGTCACACTTTTTGGCCCATAACCTGCGACCTGGACCTCCAGGTCGCACTTTTTTGCCCCTTTTCTGCGACCTGCACTGAAAACAGGTCAGAACTTGCGACCTGCCATTTTTTCAGTGATTTTTCTACAATTTTTCTGGGTTCTGCTGCAGCTTCTGTCAGGGTCTTCCAGCCTCTGTTTCATCCCGCTTTGACCTGGTTTTCATCTGTTTTAGCTCATCTAAGTGGGAACCTAGCCCCCTAGGGCTTCAACACCCTCCAATTTTTGTGGAAGATTTTTTAGCTGTTTCAGCCTCTGTTTTTCTGAGTTTCAGCTCCCCCTTGTCCAGATCTGTTACCTCCTTTTCAGATCCCTTTAAATCAGCCTCTCTTCCTTTCAAATCACCTCTTGTTGTTTTGTTTGGACCTCTCTTTAGGACCTCCTCCCTGTCCTTTCCGCTTTTTGCTGATTTCCTCCCTTTTTCCAGCCACCTTGCCTCTGTCTCTTGGCTGAGATCTGCACCTCTTTTCAGCAGCCTTATCCTCTAGATCCCTGTCCCTTTTTGACCTTAGATCTATTGGCCTCTTGTCCGTGTGTTTTGCCTAGATTTTTTCCCTTTTTTAGCTAAGTTTTGAGAGACCCGCCTTCTTGGGTTAGATAGATGCACAAGTAACTGTTAATTTTCTGTTATTGCAGCATTATATACTGTTCTCTGTAGGTTTATTTTCAGTTACGCAACACACTTTTTTCTTGCTCTCAAAATGGAAAGGGTTTAAAAATTAAAATTAATGCACGCCACACACTGACCCTAAGTGAAGAAGCGCCTGGTTTACACCGCCTGGCAAAGACTCTAAAATCAATTGTCACTGCACCTTATCTGCCCTTGACCTTCTTGATTCTGTCCCTTTCTGCCCTCGTCGGTTTCCTTCTTCCTGTCATCATTGCGCCCCCAAGGCGCCTTCCTTGTACCTCTTGGCTCTTCACCCTCGCCTTCTGTGGCCGGACGACCGCTCCGACCCAATTCGTCGTTTTGAAAGCCATCTTCCTCCTCCGAGTCCGTACCCACCCTCTTCTCCCGATTCACCTGCCCCTTTTCTCCTCCTTGCCCCCTGTCACCTTCACCAGGTCTGGTCCATGGCCTAACGCTGGTGGTGCTCCAGGCCCTAATGCCAGACCTGCCACTAGCGGAACCGCCACAGGAACTACCTCGGCCACACCCTTGCTGCCGTACATTGCAGGCCTCAGCCTCCCCGATTTCAATCAGTTGATCAATGACCCTATCCGCCACGATGTTGGTTGGCCTGCTATGCCAACCAAGCTCCCCTCCGACATCCCTAAGTTTGAAGGCCTTGCTGGAGAAGATCCAACCAATCATGTCCCATCTTTCCACATGTGGTGTTCCTCCAATTCCATTACCGATGACTCCATCCGTCTTCGTTTGTTCCAACGCACGCTTACCGGCGAAGCTTCTAAATGGTATGTTGACCAAGCCACCTCTTCCCATACCACCTTTGCAACCCTTGCCCAAGCCTTTCTATCTTATTTCCAACTCCCTCTCCGATACGATACTGGCACGGAGCTCTTGACTTCATTCAAGCAAACCTCTTCGACCCGCCTTTCCGCCCATGTTCAGGAATGGCGACGAAGACGAAGCTTATGTCGAGCCCCCCCCTTCAAAGATCGGGTTTACATGGACTGGTTCCTTCGCACCCTCTTAGCTCCTATCGGCAAAGATGTCGCCTCTCACTTTCCTCAAACTGAAGAAGCCACCCTCCAAATAGCCTTGAAATATGACCTGATCTACGCTCAATCTGGTTATGTTTATACCGTTCTTCCTGACCTCCCCAGGCCCGGTGGCGCTAACGCCCCGGGGGCATCTAATTCCGCCGACGGTATCGTTGGAGCCCTTTCCCATCTGTACGCTCAACCTTCTATGGGCTATGGTCTCCCTCAGGGAGGGGCCAGCACCTCTAGCACTCTCCCCCCTCCCGGTAGCATGTATCCAGGATACGGCATGCCTCCTCCTTTTGCCCAACCTCCTGCTTACCTCAATGTTGCCCAACCCCACCATTACCCTTATCCGCAGCCTGGTGCGCCAGCTCCTCCAGCATATGCGCTTCCATCTCCATTGCCTCCTCAAAACCCGCAACAGCACTTACAGCCCCCTCCAGGGCAAGTATTTGCACAGCAGGGCGCGAGTAATCCCCCTTCTTCTCAAAGAAGGCGGAGAGGCAATCAAAACCAATCTACCCTTGGTACCCGTGGACCCAATCTTGGTGTGGACCCTAACACTGCCAACCAGCAATAGGGCACTCAGCCCAAGCCGGACAGGCCACTTCGCACAAATAAGCCTTGTTCGTGTTGCGGTGTTTATGGTCATTACACCCACGACTGTCCCCTCTTACCCTAGATGCGGCAGATGTGGGAGTCTCAAGCCACATTGCGCGGACAACACGCCTCCCCTCATGCTCCTACTAATGTGGCCACTACCCAACCGGCTGTGTTTACTGATCCTTTCCCTCAGCAAGGATTCGTGGCTACCCAACTGCCTGACAGCCAGGTCGCCACTCCCCCTTCCCTTTCTGGTTCCTCCGATTACCAGATCCTTATGATGCACTCCGATCCTAACCCGACCGTCGATCTTCACCTTCAAACTCGGTCTCGCCAGTACCCCAAGCCTCCTGCTCAGTCTGCCCCCGAGCCTCCTTCTTCAGGTTCTACAGAGCCTCTTTTGACATCCAGTGGCCCCTTACATATCCCTCAACCCAAAGTTGAGGTCCATACCAAGATTCCTAAGGGACCCCTACATCGAAACGCTGCTTCCGGTCGAGCTGCCCATTCGTATAGTATAGTAGATGATTTGGCGCAATCCCCTGCTACCATTTCCACACTGGAACTCCTCTAGTCGTGCCCTTCCCAAAAGAAGGCTCTACTATCTGCCGTGGGCGCTGTAGATCCTGCTGATGACCAAATGATTGTTTTCAACGCCACTGAATTGGACCATCCCCCTCTTCCTGCTTCCATCGCCTTCCAAATCCCAGTCAAAATCTGGAATGCCAACGTTTCGCGATGCATAATTGATGAGGGGGCATCCACCTGTGTGATGTCCGCTTTGGTTTGGAAGCAACTCAGATCCCCTGAACTGGCCCCTTCCACGATCACCCTTCAAGCATGGGATGGCCATGCCTCCCAGCCCATTGGTCTTTTCCGTAATTGTCCTATCACCCTCGCTGGTAAGACTGTTTGCATTGACGTCGAAGTCATAGACGCCCCGCTAGACTACAACATTCTATTGGGGTGAAGCTACACCTATGCTATGTCTGCTGTCCCATCTGCGGTCTTTCGCAAGATGTCTTTCCCCCATAATGGAAAGATAGTCACCATTGACCAGTTGACATATCATGAGCCAAAATCTCAGACCTCACCTGAGATGACCATCTCTTCTGTAGCCAACAAGCAAACCGTCAATTCCTTGACCAGCGTCTCCTCCAGCGTTTACAAAGATTCCTCCCTGCTTGGAACTTTTCCTAATCTCCCTCCTCCTCCCATCACTGATCCCAGCTTATCGAATGTTTGCATGATGCAATCATCTCAGGCTACCTGTAAGCAGCCTGCCTCGGCTAGTCAGCAACCTCCCCCTCGCCCTCCGCAACCCGCTCCTAGCCATTCATCTAAGCCAGACGAACCTCCTCCTTCTGGCCCTCCCCCTACAGCTGGTATCTTTGAACCCCTTTATCCTCCTGGATCGGTTCCTCCTAGCCTTAACCATCTCGGAGCCGTCCCTCCTGGTCATTACCCTGCTGGGCAGATCCCTTTCCTGGCTCCCCCTCCCGGAGTATATTTTGTCCCCATCATGGCCACCCTCTCTCTCCCTAACCTGACCTTGGGCATACCGGTCTGGTACCTTGATCCCCCAGCCGCCACCCCTCCTGGTCACCCCAAACCCTACATGGCTTTGACACCGGTTCAACCGGTCCCCCTCGCTTCCTCCGTTGCCACTGTGCCCCCAGCACCTCCACAGGACCCTTCTCCTATCGTGACGGCTCCCGGGAAGAAAGGCAAAGCCCGCAAGGGGGCACCCAAAGACAAGACCACCACGACTGACTCGGCCCCTCCTCCCCCCGCAAAGCCTTGTGCCTTGTGTGATGTCACCGGTCATGCCACCCATGCTTGTCCCGAGTTTCCTCGTATTCAACCCATGGTTAAAGTCGCGTTCCCCAAGTCTACGATTCCCAAAGCCTCCATTCCTTCTTCGTCCATAACCAAGAACCCCAAGACTCTCCGCACCAACAAACCCTGTGCTTTGTGCGGCGTTCATGGCCATTACTCCCACCATTGGCCTCACCTGACACATTACCGCGCCTCTTTAGAGGTGGTCCGAGAGTATGAGGTTGAACAAAATCAATCTGCCTCTCCCATCCTCGCGCAGTATGCTTCAGGTCAGCCTGAGGATCCCCCCGCTCCCATCGACATTTCCCCCCCTGATGCTTAGATGACGGAGTCTACTGTAACCATTCTTTATCTATCCTCCTCTGCGAGACACTTGGAGCCTAGCCCCCCTGCATCCTCCCCTGTTGTGTCACCTGACCACCCCTTTCCTACCCACACACGAGATCACTCCACCCATGTCTCTGTTGACCTCCACAGCCCGAGTCCTCACCATACTTTCGATAGCCCTCATATACCACCCTCTAGTTTGTATATGAGTCATAGTCATCCTGCTCCTTGCACTCCCTCCCGCAATTGCCGCCCGATGTCTTCTGTGCACTCACGCTGCTGTCATTGCCTCTCCTCCCCTCATTTGTTGTCTTGTAACACCATTCCGTAGGACCCCCCATCCACACCCTTTATCGGTTACGCCGATGGTGCAAGTCGTTACTCCCAGAATCTCGCCTCGGCTGGTTGGGCCATCTTCACCCCCTTGCATGCCCTTGTTCTCTCTAACGGGGTCTGCATTGGTTCTGCCACCACCAATCAGGCCGAATATGATGCAGTGCGTGGTCTCTTAGCCGATGCCCTCTTCCATCGCATCCTCCATCTGCACGTTCGTTTGGATTCCCTACTTCTTGTCATGCAACTAAATGGTGTTTATCATGTGCATAACCCTGTGCTGTTTAGACGCTATTTACAAGTGAAACTCTTGATACGTGCATTTGAAACCATAACTTTCAACCATGTACCTCGAGAATAGAATCATTATGTAGATAGTATTGCAAACCATGTTCTAGATTGGCATTTATCACACGCATTTCATACAAGACAATAACATTTATAATCATTAAAAACGATGCATATCCATAATATGTGTCACAAAACATGTGTTTAGAGTCCATCTACTCTGATACATATGACATGCCCATAGCATGTTACAAAAAACTCAAAATTGGGGGCACCACCTGCCCCTACATACACACTAGGGGGCACCACATGCCCCACACCTAATCACTATCTGGTGGATCCCGAGCCAATGGCTCTGCCCCTACATCCTGTAGATCACGTATCCCCTGACCGGCCATCGCCATGCGCTGCATGACCCCTCGCCATTCTGAGGGTAGACCAATACATGGCTCTATGTACCGGTCGTCCAGGTCCTGCCACCCACGCTCTGATACTCCGGTCAGCAACCTTTCGCATCTACGACGGATTTCCTCCAGAAGGGCGGCTGCATCCTCATTTTGCACTGCTCTCAACCCACTCGGACCTGCAGCTCCAGCTGTTGCCGGTCGTCCCATATATCTGGCCGGTTTTACCGGTGCTATATCTGCATACCAACAGTACATGAATCAGTACCCTAGCTACTATTCAAAAAACTGTAACATGCCCATACAAGAATAGCAATCTGTCACTTACCATCGGGCCCCCAGACTTGACCAGGCGGAAGTGGCAGGTCCGGATCTCCACAATAACTCATCCCACTATAGGGATAGTCGTCTATGTATAACGGCATCTGATCCCAATGGGCAAAGAACTCAGGTCGAAACACTCGCCCGACCGCCCCTCCTCCTCCTCTGCACAGTAGCCGCCCCCACCGACGCATCTTGGGCTCTCTCGGGCCCCCATCTGGGAGCTGTATACGAGGCTGCAAGGTCGGGATCTTCTCAAAGAAGAAGGCACACAATAAAGTCCCATACGAGAAATCGTGGTTCACTTGCCGCTTGCAGAGCGACAACTATCGTTTTAGCGACACCAGCATCATCTGGGCCCACCCATAGTAGGTCCCACTCAACACACTCTACCAAAGATCATCTTCCTTAGATGTGATGTAACGCCCTGTTGTCGGTGACGCTGAAAGAGAAGCCACACACGTACGTGCCTTTTAGCCCCGAGATCCCCCGATTGGTATCCGAGTTTCCTTGATTTGGAGACCCTATCTTAGCAATGTCATTCCACAAACTCCATGATATGCCGCCCCCGCGGTAATACTGGCTGCGTGTTTCCCACCATCCCAAGTGGCGGGAGACCTGTCAGGAAATACACATCCTAGACTGTTAGTTCAATCCTGTGCCCCTGCACTACAAAGACCTCATGATCTGGATCCCAATAACTGATAATCCGGGCCAACAAGGTCTCTCCAGCTCTCATCAAAGGGTTCTCCAAAAACTTTAGAACCCAAAACCTGGCCAACACACGACGGACACCCTGATCTGCCTGGATCTATGCCCATAATGTACCAAGGTCTCTCTCTCTCTCTCCAGTTAGCCCGTATGTCTACCATACCTGCACAAAAACACCATATTTGTCAGCATACAGATAGGGAATACCATAACCAAACATAGAAACCCAACTCTCAGCCATAAAATAGCACTAAAACCCCCTCATCTCCCAGGTCGCATTTTTCTGCCCAATTCTGGGATAGGTCGCACTTTTGCCCTGAAACCTGCTTCCCAGGTTGCACTTTTTGGCCCAAAAAGTGCGACCCGGCCATAGAGATGAAGGAGGGTCTGTTTCTGAGATTTTGGCCCCTAAACTGAACTTTCAATCCATCAAAATGAAAGAGTAAGGTTAGGCCTCTTACCTGCAACTGACGAATCTCGATTCCAACAGTCGGTTTGTCAACTACGCTCGCCACAAGATTTAGGGCCTTCTCTCCTCTCTACATTCACCACAACAACAATAGCAAATGAATGAATTTGGAGGGAAAACTGCCTTATTAAAAGAGAACCCTTGTTTCTTCTTTCGACTACTGCGACCATACCGTAGCCCCGTTTGACAAACCGTATGCACCGTTGGAAAGCTCTCACCGAGCCCTCAAATGGGTATCTATTAGTTTTTTGTGATTTGATACTTCACCAGGACACATTTTGTCCAAGAAGGGTCACTTCACCTCTCCTTAAAATCGAATTTCCTCACTTACGACACTTGTACTTGGGGCACCATTTTGCCTCCTTACTTGTCTTTGTTCGTGACGATTTTCGTCATGAGTTACCATCTTATACTCATGTCTTCATGGTCCCCCATTGGGCCTTTACTATGTGGCAGCACCATCGAGTCGCCTTTTTTTAGAGCATCCAAGTTGAGTCATCATCGCATTCATAGAGTCTATCCCGAGTCCCTTTGTACCCCGCTATAGCCCTCCATCCTTCATTGCTTGGTCTCTCTCTTGTGTCGCACATTATGACCTTCAGTCTCCATGTCCCCTATCCCTTATGATATTGTGTCAGTCGCTGCCATGTCATTCATGCTCTAACAAGGGAAGTCATCCATTCGCTACTCAGTCCTTTCCATTTCACCATCATCATTAGTGTCAGTCTGTCCGTCGCTCCACTATTTTCTCTCGTGCCTTAGTTGAGGATCTCTCATTGCCTCACTCATGGTGGACCTCCTTCTGTCGACATCAGCTCATTCTTTCCAGAAGCCGGGTCTAGAGAGCGGTGTACCTTGGTTCCAGCTTCCACTCTTGTTCGGTGCCTCGGATCAGGCAGAGGGATCTCTCATTTCCCTTTGACTTGATTGTTTCCCCAGCTCCTTTCAGCATGACCGAGATCCGTATACTTGATGGTCCAGTGATCCAACAACAGCTCTTGATGATTCCCCGGTGTGTGTGAGATGTCTCAACCCTCATGAGGGGGTGGCCCTGCAGGTAGCCCCCCACATGCCCGGATGACCTCTTCTTTGCAGCCTTTGATGCAGCTCCATATATTTGATGATGTTGGCCATAGCCACTTGCAGCGCCTCTTCGACTTGCATGTATTAGTCAGATTTTGTGAGCCCTTCCCCATTTACAGGGGGCATTTGGGTTGTATTTGTATCTCATGTACTCCGATATTAGCTCTTTCCATATAAGTCCCCGTCGTTATTGTGTGTGCGCGCATGTATATGTGTGTGTCTGTTGTATTTTATTTATTCATGATTGTGTGCCAGTGCCTCGTACTTTAGGAACTGTCCCTGTTCACCTTATATTAATTATTCTTTACTTTGTCTCGGGGGGCATAGGTATGCCTCCCCCGCCGCCTTCAGCACAGGTACCCTCTCATAAAAAGAGACTTGTTGCACCTGCGAGTCTCGTCTCCTCAGGGTCTAGTCCTTCAGCACACTATCTACCTCACATTTCTCTCTCTGACATCCCTTTTGTTGTCTAGTGATTGTGTACTTACAACGTACTTCGGTCATACGATTTGCTCCCGACACTCGCACACTGGGGGGCAATCTGTTACACCATTTTTTGGTCATCTAACCTATTATCATTAGATGGACCTATGAATTACGTGGGCACCAATTTTAAATTTTATAAAATTGCTTTCACTATGTAAAATAACTTAATAAACCACATTTATTAGGTTGTTTATGGTCTAAACAGGAAACCCCAAAAGGAAATATTAAGCAAACCTATTTTGTCATTCAACCACTTCCTTAAATAATCAAATAAATCATTATTTATTTGATTATCTCCCAACCACTTCCTTAAAAAGATAAATAAATCATTTATTTATTTATTTTTCACTAATCAAGGGATTTGACCCAAGTCAAACACCCTTTCCCTCCAACAAATATAATAAAATGTTCCATAAAGGGGGATCTAGATTTGGTTAACATTATTTTAATCATGCACCAAGATCTAGAATGCCACAATATTTTGTTATAAATAGGAGGGTTTTTTCCTACCATTCTTCACCTTTTGTTTCCTATTAGATCACTCTGGATCTATACACTTGGTCACCATTTTCTGCCATTTGTTGTGTGAGCTCCCTTTGAGTTCCATTCTTTGTGTGGGTTTTCTACACCAACAAGAGAGAGAGATTTTAGATCTGAAGTGCTGAGGACTTCCAAGAACCCATCCCACTGAGGAGAATTTGATATGCCTTCTTGTTTTCCTCCCAGGTGCCCGATTAATATAAAAATTCTTTCAAAAATTGTTCCTGTCTTGTCTATTGGTATATGGAGTAAACCTTTGTTTTTTCTGCTTAATGTCTTTCCATGCATAGATCTGGTTTTTGCAGCTCTTTTATGTCCAACTAACCGTAGATCTGAAGATATTGGCAGCCACTTTTGTTGTTAGGGCTATTAGTTATGCGTAGCTAAAGTGGTCTGTTTTCGTACACTTTGACAAAGGGTTCATACTAACAGTTTCTCCCATCGAGAGTAACCCACACCGTTGATCTGACTCCTTTAGATCCAACGGCCCTTATGCCATATCGCATGCGATTCAATGTTGGGGTTTAACACCCCATTTCTGCATGAAATGGCCGGTTTTTCCCTATAAAAGTGTCAAGAAACGTGTGGTATCGCGTCCATTTACCTCGAAACCGCTTACCAGCCATTATCCACGCAATAAAACCACTGGTTTCCAAAAAACCGCCCTTCCTCTGCGTTCACGCAAAATATTAAAAAACGCTTTTCCTCCTCTCGGCTCCACCCATGGGACCACTCCCATGCATATTCCCTTCCTCTGCAATTTCTCCTTACGCCTCATAAAACCCTTGAAAGTAGTTTAAATCCAAATTCGCAGGTTTTTAAGTTAATAATTTGTTTATTGTTGTATGTTTAATGGCAGCCCATGGCCTAAAAGCCATCCCACAACCAATTAAGTGGCAGAAGTATCTGGATGACGATCCTAGAGACAGAATAACATGAAGAAAAAGGGACACAAGGTTAAAACTAAAGGATAAATTGATGATTCATGACCATTGATCAAACTCAAAGAAACCCTTTGATACACAGAAAAATCCCTGCACACAGACAGTCAAAGAAAAATAGTTAGATCAGTGATGAAAGAATGAAGAATAGAGGATAAAGGCTTAATCCAAGGATTAAAGAATACGCAGAAGATTAGCATAAGAGACAATGATTAAGGATAAAGACAGAGGATTAAAGGAAAAATAATAAAGGTGAAAAAAGTTATAAAGCAAAAAGAGAGTGAAGGAAAATTATGAAGGTTAAATGCAGAATCAAGGCCTAAAACAAAGTTTAAAGCTACAACCAAGACAGATCAGCCCAAAGTCTAATTTGAATGCCAAAATCAATGAAGCATTTACTTCATCAAAGGGCTAATTGCCACCTACCAGCATTTTTTTCCTAAAAAACATACAAAAGCTATTATAGTCAGAGATATTTTCAAAGAAGCAGCTCAATAGTTATTACAAAGTTATCACTAAGCCTTAAAAGTAAAAAATTACAACTAAAGTAGCTCAGAAGTTAATACAACATTCATTACGAAGAATAAAAACCTTGGATATTTTTGCCTTGGGCCTTGCATGGTCTCAAAGGTCAAAAATAATTAACTCTGTCATAAATGAAACACATTAACCCTAGTTTCATTTCACCTCCTCATTTGCTTATAAATATTGCATGGGGATTTCATTTTAAAGGGTTGGTTATAGAGCTTGTTATGGTTGATTGGTTAGAGTATTGCTAAGCTAGTTAAGGAATACTCGGCTGGATAGAGAAAGCTTTGAGCTGTAAAGATCCATTGTGCTGGAGTATGTAATTGGTTTGAACATCAATAATACAAGCTGATTCACAGGATCCTGGTCTATGTTAATGATGATGTTTTTCCTCTCTGTTTTTGTTTCTTCTTATGTTTTACAATTTGTCCTTTTTCTCTGATAAAGAACATAAAGTTTAGATTAGGATTTACTGTCAAAGGTACCCTATTTATGTCTGCAAAATTTATCTTTATGTTTTCTTCTGCAAGGTTTGAATTGGAGGATTCTTAAGTTCCCTCCAGTTTTATCTAGCTTGTTGTTTTAAGACTGATTCACTAGAGTATAATTAGGGAAATGTTGGTGAGCCCATGTCCTTCTAAGTAGAACTTGAGATATTGTTTTTAAAAATCTTTGAAGTATGCAAAGTAGAGTCTAAACCAGGGAAGTTTATGGTGTGCCCTGTCCCCTGGCTAGTCTTGAAAAGTTTCTTTTAAAGATCACTAGAGAGTTGGTCAAAAGCAGATTAGATTATTTCTATTTGATCTTAGGCCACCCGCATTGTTATATTACATGTTTTATTTATGTGAAAGTAGTCTTAGGATTACTGGATTGTTGTCTTAAAAGTTCGCTTTAATAAAATTTTTTCCAAAGAAGTCTATGGTTTGCCTTGTCCTTTGGCTTACTTGAAATAGTTATTTTGAAATGCTTTTCTTGTTTTAGTAGAGCTAGCAAATTCTTAACTGACTATAGCTTTGCTGCCTTCACAACACCTTAATGTTTCATATCACAACTTAATCTAAATAGATCCATTTAATATAGATAAATTTCCCTACGAAAACCCTTGAATAGTTGTTGAACAATTAAATCCTTTTGTGACTCCATATCCCAATGGATTAATGTTGTCTCATAGTCTATCCTTCTAGCTAAAACATTCCCTCAATATTCTCCAACCTTTAATCTTTCATATAACCTTTCCATCAACCAAAATTGAACAAAGTTCTTAGAGCTTCATAAACTAACCTAATATCATAAACAAAACATAAAGATATATCCTTTTAGACACTTATATAGAGAGATCCCTCTCTAAATCTAGGAAGGTTGGATCCTAGGATTCCAAAATGGTTTTGTTGTGGCCCCTGCAGTGTTTATTCTTGCCACTTTTATAAATCACAGGGAGCCAACACAATCAATCAAACAAATAACCCTCATAATTTCTATAACTAGCCTAATATCAACACTTACACTTATCAAGTTAAATCATAAAAATAGAGAGACCCCTCTTTGAGTCTAGGAAGTCTAGGTCCTAGACTCCAAAGTGGTTTAATCTTGTACTCTGTCATTTTTTCTTGCAAATATTACAAATTACGGAGTGATAACATAATGGCGACCATACTGGGGAATGAGTTATTCAAAAATTTTAATATTTCATCAGAACTGAGAAACCACAATCAAAATATTGTATGATTCAAGTATGTTCCAAGATTGGTATCTGGTTGTTGATGGTGGAAAATAACCAGATACAAGAAAGTTGAAATCATCGACCTGACAAATCCACAGTTTTCGGTTAACCTAAAGACTCCACTGGTAGAAGAATCCAGATTGGTTGTGAATATACAGTGACCCCACTCTCTAAATGATTGACAAGATGGATCCAAGAATACAACGCAGGTATGCTCCAATGAATAGAGATCACATTCATGGATTCCCACACAAAATGCCTTTGGTAAATTGGGACAAAAATCTTCAAGATGATAAGGATGATGATGCTTTGTTACATCTCATTAAATTTCATATACAGTCATGGAGGTTGAAGTCGAATGGCATGAGGATTGCCTCATGAAGATGTTCATGGTAACATTAGAATTGAAAGAAAAGGAATTATATGAAGGTTTGAACCCTGGTAGTTTGTTTTCTTTAAAATATTTCCACAAGGTGTTTTATGAGCATTATAAAGAAAATTATCCATCTTTATCATTAGCTGAAAATTGTTGTGATCAATCTGAGGATCTCATACAATACCTTGTAAATATTGATGAAGATTTAGGAAATTGGCATGTTGAGGATATCTTAGAAGCAATTCATGAATTTCATTCTCAAGTTAACTTTGATGACAACCAAGAGAAGTTAGCTGAAAATGAAAGAAATCAAGGAATGAAAGAAGATCCAGAATATCTCTCTGTGGGGACAAATGATAATTCATCTGCTCTTTTATGTGAGGCGAAAGAAGACATTTAGCCTCATGATTAGTCTTCACAAGAGAAAGAAAACAATTTATGTTCAATCAAAGAAAACAAAGACTCCCTCCTCCTTTAAGTAAAGAAGAAATCAATCATATTCTAAGAATGCATACAACCTCTAAATTTCTATGTAATGAAGAGATTATGTCTATTTTTTCTACTGCTGATTTATGTACTAAATAATTTCCTCGTGAAGAAATAAAAGAATAGATTGACACTGATGTTGTTCTACCTTGTCAAGAAGGCTTATTGCCAGAAACTACTCTTATTCATCAGAATGATGGCCTTCCAATAGAATTCAGCCAACTCAGTCAAGATATATCAGGTTTGGTTGAGGACAACATATTGGTATATAATGAGGATGCCATGTAATATGACCATGAAGAATATGTAGATATTCTCTTTCAGAAGAATCCTGAGCATGGAAAAGTGGAACAAGGAGCAAGCCTCTATGATGTTGTTATTTAAATCTTCAGGGCCAGTTATTGTTCCAAGATCCTTTTGTTGGTTTCTTAGAATCATATAAAGAAGGAGTATGCTATGCCAGGAATGGTTTGTTGCAGAGTTTAAGGAAAGGTTTGAGAATTGTTGTTCAAGGGCATGTAAGATGGGAGTGACCCTTTTGTTTTTTCAACCTACTAAAAAAAGTGAACAAGAATCAATCATATAGTCATTTACTTGATTGGCTACATTGGAGAAAGGAGTTGAATTAGTGTATCTATCATCTCCAAGTTAGATTAGGGTAGGTACGTGTGAAAATAAGCTCGATACTCTGAGCTTCTTTCAAATTTTAGTTTTAGATTGTTTTTCATTTTTAAATCAATATGTTTTAGACTTTTTTCAGCTTAGTGCTGGTTTCACCATTCAAATTTTCAAGGTATAGTAGTATGTTTAGCTTGATGGATGGTAGTGAATAAGTTTAAGGGTAGTTTCAATTCTGATTTCAGTATGCTAATAAGTTGGTTGGCCAAGCATATGGCCTATTTTTATCAGTCAAAGTTAGGAGGAACAATCAGCTAGTTTCCAGTCACTAAGTTGCCTGATAGATCAAGATACAAGATGTAGGATCAACCCAATGGATCAGGCTATTAGTCTATGGTGTTCTTGACACCTCCTGAAGGAGTTGCCATCCCCAGCTGGAGCCACTGTTAGAATCTTGTATTTCGCAGTATCACTAGGTGAGAGATTATTTTTTTAGGTATTTCATACTGAAAAATAACATTCCATGGCTCTCATTTATTTTCAGCAAAAATGGGAAATCCTGACTGTCAAGAGCTTCAAAAGAAATCTATGTGCCTTTCAATTTAGCAGAAGGGGAAAATGTTGCTGCCCTCATTCATCCCATCCACCCTCTTCTTACCTTTAATTTTCCCAAACTATGAACTCCAATGCTCTGAATTCCATTTAAACCCAAAGAACTTTTTGGACTTATTACTTTATAAAGCCCACTTATATTAAAGGTTCAAAAGTCTATTTTCATAGCTCCACCCACCCACTAGCAGTTGTGTTATAAAATATAAACCTTACCTCTTGCCTGCACTCCGCAGCCCGCAAATTTTTAAACCGTACCTCTTAAGACTTATGCCAAATATTTTTTTTTTCCACTGATGCGATGAAGTGGGACTCATCATACCTTACCGCATTGTCGAAACCGCATGCAAACCTTGGTTCCACCTTATTCCTCACCTTCCACCATTTCGCACTCCTCGATGCTTAAGTGCTTGCAAATTGCACTTCACACATGCTTCCACTTAACTTTTAAGTCCCGATTGCGATTTGCAATGCAATTGTCCCCACCTTCCATAACACTTCACAATGAATGCCACATCGCAAATCGGTAATTATAACTTATTCCATTTTCTGCCAAAATTTAAATTTTTCTATCGCCGATGTGCGATATCACATCGCACGTATCTTAATGCTCATCGCATTTCATAGGAAATAATTTTTCTATCTCCGCCAACCTTTATATTTTTCGATTGTCGATGTGCGATATTGCGTTGGGCATATTATAACTTTCAATCCATTACACTTCGCAAAATTTAAAGTTTAAAACATATTCTCAAAGGATATCCTGTTCCGATTGCGATTTTGTGATGCGCATTGAACCCACCATAATACTCTGCTCACTACTAATACATCATTCCTTCACTATCATCCCCATTCCATTGCTCCAAATCATCATCCTCCCGTCACATCACCGCCATATTTTGCATCGCATTACGGATTCCATGCCACATATCAGAAAATATAAAATGTGCGATATGCGATATTTCCATGGATGTGATAAAGTTCAAAATTAAAATCTAATGTTTTTTAAATCTGGGTATATGAGTTTTACGCCATTTTTTGAAGAAATAGGTTAAACATGACATAAAGGAATTATGGTGGAAATCAACCCCGACAAGGAAATCAAGCAAAGGATGTCGAATCAGGAAAAAAGGGCATTCATACAGAACACATCAACACAATCACCCATCAATGAAAGTAGCCAATACTACACCAGATTTGATTAGCCAACGTCGGTTTCTGCAAAACAGAGCCATATGTTAGAGCCACCATTGGTTGCCTCTTCGTGACCATCAAAACCACCTTCAAGCCTACTGTTTGATCTTACGAAGAGTCATCAAAGTGTTTAGATCCCTAAAGATCTTCCCAAAATTAATTATATAGGCGGTCTTTGTGTCAGAGATTGCTGATCAGGCCTTGCATGGCCACACTTGTCATTTTCTACTAAATTATAATCAATGAAAGGTTGCCGAGCAAAGTAGGGCAACCAACTTAGTCTTTAGATAAATCTTGCATGCCTTAGGATATCAAGGGTTGGACCTTTTTATATTATGCATATAGAAGATCATTGTATTGGAGCACTGTAACTGTTTGAGTTGAGCATCAATAATAATAGACAGTTCACAGGATTCTTGAGCTATGTTAATGGTGATGTTCTTTCCTCTGTGTTAATGTTTTTCCCTCTATCTTTTCATGCTATGCATTAATTTCTCTAATTGCAAAACATAAAATTTTGATTAATATTTGCTAAGAGAGCAACTTAATTCTGCCTGTGTTTGTTATCTTTATGTTTTCCTCTGAAGTTTAGTTAAATAGTTCTTAACTTCTCTTTAGCTACTAATGAACTCACTACTTTCTCCCATTTCATATTCACACTACCAGTAAGATCCAATATGCATAGTTAGCTTGCCCTGTGAAAGCCCTTGAAAATTTGATGCACAATTCAACCTTTATGAATCCATAGCCCAATGGATTAAGTATCATAGCTCTATCTGTCCAACTACACAAACAATCAAACAAAAAACCCTCACAATTTCTATAACTAGCCTAATATCAACACTTACACTTATTGAATTAAATCATAAAAATAGAGAGATCCCTCTCTGAGTCTAGGAAGGCTATGTCCTGGACTCCAAAGTGGTTTGATGTTGTCCTCTATCATTTTTTCTTACCAATCTTACAAATTACTGAGTGATAATACAATGGTGACCATACTGGGGAATGAGTTATTGAAAAAGCTTAATATTTCATCAGAACTTAGAAACCCCAGTAAAAATATTGTATGATTAAAGTATGTTCCAAGATTGGTATCTGGTTGTTGATGGTGGACAACAACCAGACACAAGAAATTTTAAATCATCCACCTGGCGACTCCATAGTTTTCAGTTGACCTAAAGACTCCACTAGTAGAAGAATCCAAAATGGTTGTGAATATACAGTGACCCCACTCCCCCACTGATTGAAAAAATGGATCCAAGAATACAACGCAAGTATGCTCCAATGAACAGAGATCACATTCCTGGATTTCCACACAAAATGCCTCTGGTAAATTAGGACAAAAATATTCCTACTTTTCAAGATGAGAAGGATGATGATGCTTTGTTACATCTCATTAAATTTCATATACACTCATTGAGGTTGAAAGTCGAATGGCATGAGAATTGCCTCATGAAGATGTTCATGGTAACATTAGAAGGGAAAGCAAGGGAATGGTATGAAGGTTTGAACCCTGGTAGTTTGTTTTCTTTAAAATATTTCCATAAGGTGTTTTATGAGAATTTAAAGAAAATTCTCCATCTTTATCATTAGCTGAAAATTGTTGTGATCAATCTCAGGATCTCATACAATACCTTGTAAATATTGATGAAGATTTAGGAAATTGGCATGCTGAGGATATCTTAGAAGCAATTCATGAATTTCATTCTCAAGTTAATTGTCATGACAACCAAGAGAAGTTAGTTGAAAATGAAAGCAATCAGGAAATGAAATAAGATCCACAAGATCTCTGTGTGGGGACAAATGATAATTCATCTGCTCTTTTGTGTGAGGCTAAAGAAGACATTCAGCCTCATGATCAGTCTTCACAAGAGAAAGAAAACAATTGTTGTTCAATCCAAAGAAAACAAAGACTCCCTCCTCCTTTAATTGAAGAAGAAATCAATCAGATTCTAAGCATGCAACCAGTCTTTAAATTTTTAAGTAATGAAGAGATTATGTCTATTTGTTCTACTGCTGATTTATGTACTGAAGCATTTTCTCATGAAGAAACAAAAGAACAGATTGATACTGATGTTGTTCTACCTTCTCAATAAGGCTTATTTCCAGAAAGTTATCCTATTCATCAGAATGATGGCCTTCCAACATAATTCATCCATCTCAGTCAATATATATCAGGTTTTCTTGAGGAAAACATAGTGGTATATAATGGGGATGCCATGTCAGATGACCATAAAGAATATGTAGATATTCTCTTTCAGAAGGATCCTAAGCATGACAAAGTGGAACAAGGAACAACCCTAGATGAAGTTAGTTATTTAAATCCTTAGGGCCAGGTATTGTTCCAAGATCCTTTTGCTGGTTTCTTAGAATCATGTAAATAAGGAGTATGTTATGCCAGGAATGCTTTGTTGCAGATTTTAAGGAAAATTTTGAGCACTGTTGTTCAAAGGAAAGTAATATGGGAGTGGCACTTTTATTTTTTCAGCCTACTCAAAAAAATGAACAAGAATCAATCATGTAGTCATTTACTTGATCGATTGCATTGGAGAAAGGAGTTCACTTAGTGTATATATCATATCCAAGTTAGATTAGGGTGGGTAAGTGTGCAAATAAGCTTAGTACTCTAAGAATCTTTCAAATTTATTTTTACATTTCTTTTCATTTTTAATTCAGTATGTTTTAGACTTTAGATTTAGCTTAGTGTTGGTTTCACCACTCAAGTTTTGAAGGTGTAGCAGTATGTTCAGCTTGATGGATTACAGTGAATAAGTTTAATGGTAGTTTCAGTTCCTATTTCAGTATGCTAATAAGCTAGCTAGCCAAGCATGTGGCCTATTTTTATCAGTCAAAGTTAGGAGGAACAATCAGCTAGTTTCCAGTCACTAAGTTGCTTGACAGATCAAGATACAAGATGTAGGATCAACCCAGTGGATCAGGCTACTAGTCTACGGTGTTCTTGACACCTCCTGAAGGAGCTACCATCCCCAGTTGGAGCCACTGTTAGACTCCTGTATTTCACAGTATCATTAGGTGAGTAATTATTTTCTTAGGTCTTTCATACTAAAAATAATATTCCATGGCTATCAATTATTTTCAGGAAAAAAGGTGAAATCCTGACTATCAAGAGCTTCAAAAGAAATCTATGTGCCTTTCAATTCAGTAGAAGGGGAAAATGTTGTTTCCCTCATTCATTCCATCCAACCTCTTCTTGCCTTTAATTTTCCCAAACCCTAAAATCCAATGCTCTGAATCCCATTTAAACCCCAAGACCTTTTTGGACTTATTACTTTATAAAACCCACTTATATTAAAAGTTCAAAAGTCATAGCTCCACTCACCCACCTCTTGCCCACGCTCTACAGCCAACAAATTTTTAAACCTTACCTCTTAAGACTTTTGGAAAATATTATTTTTTCATAATGCGATGAAGTGGGACCCATCATACCTTACTGCATTGTCGAAACCACATGCAAACCTTACTTCCGCCTTATTCCTTACCTTCCACTGTTTGGCACTCCCTGACACTTAAGTGTCCGCAGATCGCACTTCACACATTATTCCACTTAACTCTTCAATCCCGATTGAGAATTGCGATGCAATTGGCCCCACCATCCATCGCACTTTGCAATGAATACCACATCACAAATCAGCAGTTATAATGTATTCCATTTTCCACCAAAAGTTAAAGTTTGCAATCGCCGATGTGCAATATCGCATCGCATGGATCTTAACGTTGCACTCATCACATTTCGCAGGAAATAACTTTTCCATCTTCACCAACCATTATATTTTACGATCTCCAATGTGCGATATCATATCATGCATATTCTCACTTTCGCTCCATCGCACTTCAAAAAATTTAAAGTTTAAATCATATTCCAGAAGGATATCTTGTTCCGATTGCGATTTTGCAATGCGCTTTGGCCCCACCATAATACTCCACTCATTGCTTATATGCCATTCCTTCATGATCATCCCCATTCCATTACTCCAAATCATCATCCTCCCACCACATCACCTCCATACTTCACATCACATCACCGATTCCGTTCCACATACCAGAAACTCTAAAATGTGTGATATGTGATATTTCCATGGATGCGATAAAGTTCAAAATTAAAATCTAAAGGTTTTCACACCTGGGTATATGAGTTTTACGCCATTTTGTGAAGAAATAGGCTAAACGCGACATAAAGGACTTATGGTGGAAATCAACCCCGAAAAGGAAATAAAGCAAAGGAGGTCGATTCGGGAAAAAAGGGTGTTCATACAAAACACATCAGCACTATCACCCATCAATGAAAGTAGCCACTGCTGCACCGGATTTGATTACCCAACATCGGTTTTCTGCAAAACAAAGCTAGATGTCAGAGTTGTTGGCACCTTGTAATCAGCAAGATTGGAAAAAGTTTGACTGTAGGGAGAATATCATTTCAACCAATTTGGGATTCTAGGATCTAGCCCTCTTGAATCCAGAGAGGGATCTCTCCAATAAGTGCAAAGATGGATTTATATTTAAAGCTTTTGGGTAATGATATTAGGCTAGTTATGAGGTCCGAGGGTTTTTTTTTTTTTTTGATGGTTGAGCATGATTATTATTTGAGTGGAAAGTTCTAAGTGGAAAGAGTTTCAAAGGTGTGAAGTTGCAAGCAATCAGAACAAGCTTTGGCCAAAAATATAGATAATTGCAGGTTTTAGTCCTTTGGGCTATGGAGTCATAATAGGGTTTAATTGAAACAACAAGGGACAAGAGTGGTCCATGGGGCAAGTCATCTATGTCTAAGGATCTCTTTAAAGTTTGATTTATGGAATGAAATGATACAACAAGAAGGGGAATTTAAACAAATGAAGAACAAAGAGCAGCCCAAGATCTGGTAAGTACTTTAAAACTAGCCAGCTTTTGACATACACTTAAAAAAAACATAAAAGTAATCCAGGATCTGGTAAGTACTTTGAAACTAGCCAGCATTTGATACACCTTCAATAGAAAACATATAAAAACAAAGGGAAACTTTAAAAGCAATTTTTTGAGAAGAAACTAGCGGGCAGGGCTCACCACAAACCTCTCCTAGCTCTACTTTACTTGGTAAAATTTCAAGACAAACACATAAGATAAAATAGAATGTTCTTAGATCTAGTAAGTACTTTGAAACTAACCAGCTTTCAACACACTCTTAGGGAAACTTTCAGATAGTGTTTTGGGATAAAACTAGGACCAGGGCTCACCATATCTTCCTTAGTTCATCTCTACTTAACATAAACTGAAAATAAAATTTAAGAACAATATTTAGCTAAGAGATTAGGACGAGGGAACACCAGCATTCTGAACTACTTAAACTGAATTAAATCATTCCTAAACAACACAATTTGGAAGAAAAAATTTAGATAAAGCTTATCAGTCAAAGAAGGGTACTGATATACAGTAAATCCTAACTCTATGCTTGTTGTTCTTTATCAAAGAAGATGGAAAAAATGAAAATAGAAATAAAATAACAATTTACAATAAGGAATAACATCACCGTCGACATAGACCAGGATCCCATAAATCAGCTTGTATTGATGCTCCAAACCAGTTACAGCTTTAAGTCCAATGTTTCAGTTTAGCAATCATCTACACTTCCAGACTAACTTATCAAACCACAAGAAGAGCTTCAAGAGCCAGTGAACACTATTTACAAGTAGAAGTCTCAAGCTCAAGTATATTTTAAAGTTCAGCAACCAACATTTTCTCATCTTCTACAGAAGTATTTATAGAAGGAATGAGGAGGTGGGAGGGGACAAAGATCTCCTAGAAAAATTAATACAGACTTAATACTTCTCGGCCTTTGAGGGGCTCAATGGAGAAGTTTACAGATGTTTGTCTATATTAATTGTTTTACGTTTAAGATTTAGCTCGGTGGGAGCTTTTGTTGACTTTTAAGGCTCTGTCATGCTATAGTAACTCTGCTGATATTTTTTGTATTTAAGTTCCTTGGCAGAATTAACTATTTAGCTGCGCTAAGGCAAATATCTGATTTTCTGATCATAATTCATCCTCTGTTGAATGCTTGAGGTTACAGGTGGCATTGGGTAGCTAAGAGGAATCAATTTTCCTCTGATGTGGCAGTGGCAGATTTCCTTGACTGATAAACCTTTTGATCTGTCTTTAATTTTGTTTTAATTTAATGGATTAGGCTTTTAATAATAAATCTTAGCCGTAATCCATTAAAATATGGAATTCATCTTTAATCTTCAGTTCTGCTCTGGTAGATATTCAACACTGATACTCTTTTGTTTTATTTAATTGTCTGTCTTGTTAATGTGTAGGTTTGAACAGGGCTCATATGGCATCAATGCCCATGAAGTATTGATGAAACGTGGATGTGAACCCTGTGAATGGTTTCATTTTTATGAATCAAAGGCACGGGAATCGTCATCTCCGGCCTTTGGGTTTTCTTCAATATAATGGACAAACCATTAAATCCTGCATAAAACAATAAAAATTAATAAGACCTGCATTTAGGTGGTAAAACTGCTTAGGACGTTGAGGGGAGGAGCATGGCCGTTGGATGGCATCATCCAACGGTGGAGATCCGATGTGACGATTGAATGGAGACTGTTCGGAAAGAACAATGGTGTTAATTAAGTTAGAGCCATTGATTACGCAGAGATCAACGGTCGGGATTGGTTGTGATTTTAATAGTGTGAAGGAGTCACATTGTTTTGAACAATAGAAGAAATGCAAAGAAATGCGGTTAAAACCTTTGTTCGGAGGAAAATGTGGTTAGAAGTGAAGCTGGGGGTTCAAGATGATCATGGGTCGTTGGATGAGATCGGCCCACAAGATCAACGGTGGAGATCACGTGTTAAAATCCTTTGGCGAGGGTGGAGGGTGATAGTGTAAAGCCAGATTAAATCTGGGCCGTCGATCTACAGAGATCAACGGTAGGAACTGCACGCGATGAATCATAATAGAAATGGGGAAGGTAGTTTTGGGATGTAAAACCACTGTTTTCACATGAGAAATAGGCAGGGAGGTGGTTTTGCCTTTTTGAACGCGATATGCATTCCTGCCCAACATGTGGCTTTGGAAAACAACTTATATCACGCGGCCCTTAGGAAATTATCTTTCGTGTTGAAATTTATGCAATATGGGGTACTGACCGTTAGATCTAGGGTTCCAGATCTGACAGCTGAGAACGAGCACGAATTTGGAAAGATGCGCGGGCAGAAGTGGGATGGGTGGTTTTATTATGGACCGTCCGATCAAGGGATTGACGATGGAGATTAGCTCTGGAGGGAAGTAAGACCCACAGGAGGCAGGCTAGTCGGGTTAATATGGGCTATTGGATGGAACATATTGACGGCCAGGATTGAATCTGGGTTATGAACGAAATAATACGAAGGCAGAGAATAGGTTAATGAGGGTCGTTGATCTGCAAAGATCAATGACTATGATTGGCCAAAAAAAACCATTATAACGTGGGGCGCATGGATTATAACCAAAGTCGGGGAATGCAATCTGGATCGTCCGATCTGGACACGTGGATGGACTAGATCCAATCGGGGCTCGGTGATTGGTGGGGGGAGAAACTCGGGAGGCTCCGATGCGATTAACTGCGAACCGTTGATCTGTAGATCAGATCAATGACAGAGAACTCATCAGGGGTTGACCAATTGGGGCTGGCATTATGTTAACGCGCTCGACAAAAAACTTGCGATGCGATCATGCGCGGGCCGTTTGATCGGCTTTAGATCAATGACAGAGATTTCTTCAAATAATGAACCAGCAGAAACCCTTTATAATACATGAAAACCCAAAATTTAATAAAAACAAAGGTTTTTATGGTGTCGGGCTGATTTATACATATGAAATGGTCTGGCACCTGACTACGGGGCCTTAGATTATATGGGAAATGATAGGCCCAGGGCTTACATATATAAGGGAAAATCACATCGAAACTTCAGATCGGTCCTGTGGGCTTTTCAATCTACCCATTTGGATTTTTGTGATGCGATTGGTGCTTCAGGACTTTTAACCCTTGGTCCCGAGCATAAGTTATATGGAGTGAAGTGGAGGGAAGATTTTATGCGAATGGGGCTCAATCACATTGGAAACTTGATGCAGGCTTTTCAATCTACCCATTTTACATTAAAAAACGTTGCACCGGCGGGTTTAGACCAAACTTAGGAAAAAAGTGGGTTTTTTTATTTACAAAGGAAAATTGGGCATTGGGGATGGGTTTGTATGATGTTTAAGCACCGGATGCGGGTACAAGGGTTATATGAGGAAATAATAAGATCGGGGGTTATGTACAAAGGGCTTAATCGCATCAGAACTTTTGATATGGCAAACAGACTTGTGCACTCTAAATTTTCTGATGTGATAAGCGTCGAAAGGGCTTAGCGCTCGGTTCCAGCACTAGGGCACATGTGGGAAGTGGTTCAGGATTTAGCCCAAGGGGGCTTAAACCCTTAGTCAAAAAAGTGTATTTTTATGATTTTTTCACAATTTTTTGATGGATTTGGGGGTTTCGACAGAGTTTAAAAGTGAGTTTTAAACTCTGTAAAGAGGAATTTGTGAAGGAAAAAGAGGAAACAAATAGAAAATAGAAGAATTCCATGGGAAAGAAAGGGGTAAAAAATGAAGGTTATTTTTGAAGTGGAGGGAGGGGAAAAATGGATTTTGCAATAGTTTTTCCTCTATGAAATCAACAGAATTTCAGAGTTAAAAATTGAAACAACAGTGAAGATTTGAAAAAGGGCATGATGTCTTCATGAATCTTCAAGAGATAACATTTTTTTAGCAACAAAACCATGTTTCTTGAAGGCTCAAAAAATTATTTAGCCACCTTTTGATATAACAAATTTTATAGGTGGCTAACAAGAGCTACCATTGTTTGCCTCTTGATGACCATCACAGTTGCCTTCAAGCCTACTGTTTGATATTACAAAGAGCCATCAAAGCATTTGGATCCCTAAAGAGATGCCCAAAATTAATTCTACAGGCAGTGTTTTTGTCAAAGATTGCTGATTAGGCCTTGCATGGCCACACTTATCCAATTCTGCTAAATTGTGATCAATGAAAGGTTTTTGAGCAAGGTAGGGAAACCGACTTAGTCTTTAGATAAATTTTGCATGCCTTAGTTGTATCAAGGGTTTTACCTTGTTAAATTATGCATAGAGAAGATCATTGTATTGGAGCATTGTAACTATTTGAGCCTAGCATCAATAATAAGAGACCGTTCACAAGATTCTTGAGCTATGTTAATGGTGATGTTCTTTCCTATGTTTTAATGTTTTTTCCTCTGTCTTTTCATGTTGTGCATCAATTTCTCTGATTGCAAAACAAAAAAATTTAGATTAAGATTTTCTAAGAGAGCACCTTAATTATGTCTGTGTTTGTTATCTTTATGTTTTCCTTTGAAGTTTAGTTAAAGAATCTTAACTACTCTTTAGCTATTAATGAACTCACTACTTTCTCCCATTTCATATTCACACTGCCAGTAAGATCTAGTTTGCATAGTTAGCTTGCCTCATGAATGCCCTTGAAAAGATGATGCACAATTCAAATTTTATGACTCCATAGCCCAATGGATTAAGTCTCACAGCTCTATCTGTCCAACCACACAATCAATCAAGTAAACAACCCTCACAATTTCTATAACTAGCCTAATATCAACACTTACACTTATCAAGTTAGATCATAAAAACAGAGAGATCCCTCTCTGAGTCTAGGAAGGCTAGGTCCTGGACTCCAAAGTGGTTTGATGTTGTCCTCTATCATTTTTTATTGCCAATATTACAAATTACGGAGTGATAACACCACATAGTTTACTTGTTTGATTGGTGACATTTTTTTATCGATCATCCATCTCCAATAAGTGCACCTAGCAGTGCACCCAATTGTGCACCTAAGTCTATCGAAGTGTTCCTAAGTCATCCTAATTGTACCTAGTTTCCCCTCCATTTGTGTCTATATACTTCATATTTTTGAATATATTCATTTAACTCATCTCATTATGTCCATGCAACTGAGTCTCACTCAAGCTAGTTCACATATTTATGCTTGGATCTATCTGAATCCATTTGGTTATGCCCAAGTTTCCTTGGCAACACCTAAAGTGCATTAGGTGGATATGTGTTTGACAAATTCATTCCCAATGGTGTACACCCAATGAGTGTGTTCCATGATTGTGATCCATGGATACTTGTTCCTAGAGGAAGTTCAATTGTCTCTGATAACCCTCGCGTGTGGATTTTCCAACTTTGTTGGTCCATATATATTTTGGGCACCCAATTCATAATTCTTGTTATGCATGCTTGTCTATCATGAAAAGTGCATGTATATATGTATGTATGAAACCTATGGTAGGTAACTTAAACTTTATTCTATGAATAATGTTACAATGTACCATAGAGGAGTGTGGCCTATTTCATATGATTTATTTACATGATGTAATTATATTGTTGGGGATAATTGGTACATCAACTTATTGAGGTTGTATATTTGGCATATGATGATCATTTGATGTGTAGGCTACCTTGTTAGAAATATCTGTATGAGGAAAACAAATTTCAACTTCATACCCTTGTCATGGGATATGGGTTTGCATGTTATCCAAAAAAACATTGTTTAGGGCCTCAAAATGGCTCCGGAATTTTAGGACTTGAAAAACCTTCAAAAATATTAAATTGTGCTAGAAAATAGGAAAATAAACTGAAATAGTGTTGGGAGTCCAAGTGGAATAGGCACATGGAGAAACTATGTTGTATATTTTCAACTTCTCATGAAGTTTTAATAAAAATCACAAGACACAAACCTACTCTACTTCTTTGTGGACATTAATTCACAATTTAGAATAAAAATATCAAACATGCAATAATAAATAACACACATGCAACAAGTATTTTTATCTGGGGAAATCAATATGCTAAAAATCCCAATGCCTCTTGCATTAATCAAAATTAATAGATATGTATTACAATTTCTTTCTCAATTGAACTCACCCTACAATTGCACAACCTATCTCTCTACTCACTGAAGGCCTTTGACCCAAAATTACTCAATTTTTTCCTCTGAATGAGCTCATATTTCCTTCGGTTATTCCTTGATGAATTAGGCCCCTATTACTTAGGAAATTCCTCAAATTGAATTATGAAATTACTTAAGATGATCATTTGACGCATACAACACCTATTCACTCAATGCTAGTCTACACAAGATGTGGCATTGCCTTGGAATCTCCACCTGGAATGGGGAACTCGAATTTTATGCATGAACTAGCTATTTTGGGATGATTTTTTAGTTGAATGGATGATTAATAAGTTTTACTAAAGTCCCACTACACAACTTGACCCTCCACTAGTTCCTCCAACAGTTGGAACTAGTTTAACTAAAAACAATCTTAGATAAGTGACCTTGATTGCTACAATTTAGCAATCATACAAGCTTAACTGGACCCTAAATCTTCCAAATTGAATTTACTGAGTAAATTGGGTGAAAAAAGCCATGTCAGAGAAGTTAACATCATCTAAGTTGTCTATTGATGTGGAAATTCAAATTTTCTCAATTTAATCAAGGCAAACTTAAATTGAGAATTTCTTGGTGAATTTTTCAACAGGTGCCCACCAATATCCACCTAGATCAATCCTCCCCCTTTACAAAGTGATGACCTCCATTGAATTGAGTGCCTCTATGAGATGGTGAAGCTTTTGCTAAACTTGGTCCTTGATGTGGGAATTCAAATTTTCTCAATTTAATCAAGGAAAAAAAATTGAGAATTTCCTACTGCATTTTTCAACGCTCCCTCTTAGTAAGAAAGGGATTATCAACCACCTCTATCATGCACATGTGGAACTTGAACTTCCGTCTTGACTAGGCCTTTTTCAAAATTCCAACATCTTGTTCCTCTCTTGGAATGTACTGCAACAACATTATACACCTCTGCACAAAATCTCGTAAATGGTGATACCGTATATTTATATGGTTGGATCGATTGTGAAAAATAGGATTCTCAAATAGCTTGATGTAACTCTTATTATTATAGTTGGATCCATCATCTAACGAGACAATCCAATAAGTATATTTCTCATCCAGATCACCTCAAATATTGCTTAATTGGAAGCCATGTATTATGCTTCTGTCCAGCTCAGTGCCATAGATCTTTGCTTCCCTCTATACCAAGAAACCGTTGTGGACCCAAAAATGAAAATTATACCCGATGTCCCTCCAAAATAATTTGGTTGGCCTAACCATAAATTTGATCATTTGGTTGAATGTATAGCACATATCTGGATGTGTGTTCACAAGATACATTAGTGAACCCACTAACTGTAAAACAATAGGAGAATACACTTCCTCACTTAAAGTGGCATCCTCTGTCCTTCAATTGGTAGCTATGAGGAGTATCAATGGGTGTGAAACTCTCCATGCTGAACCTATGTAGTATCTCATTTTCATACTATCCTTGAGAGACAAATAGTTCCCCATCTCCTTGCCATACTTCCAAATCGAGGAAGTAGTGCATGAGACCCATGTCCTTCATTTCAAACACTCTTGCAAAGTCCTGCTTGCAAGATCTGATCATCCTCTCATCACCAATTAAAATCAAGTCATCAACATATAAGAAAATAATAAAAAATTACCTTCTACCAAAATATTGTAGAGGTTTTCATCCACTTCACTTTTGGTGAAGCCAAAACTGGTGAGATAGTTATCTTTTCTAGTGTACCAAGCTCGAGGTGCTTGCTTGAGATCGTACAACACTCGCTTGTGTCTGCAAATGTGAGATTCTCGATCAATAGTCTAGAAGCCTTATGATTTCTCTATGCACACCTCCTCTTCAATAAATCCATTGAGGAATGTTTTTTTCACATCCATCTGGTTTATCTTCCACCCCATTTGCATAGCCAAAGCAATAATTGATCCGATGGATGAGTACCTTGCTACAAGAGTAGAGGTCTCCTCATAGTCAATATGTTAGGTCCCTATAATACTAGTGTAGCCCCTTATTATCATTAGTGTAGCCCCCTTATTTTTATTTTTGTGCCCATGTAGTCCCTATATTGTTATTATTTTAATCCATAGAAGCCCACTATTGTTATTGTTGTTCCCTTACATTATTATTGTTATGTAGGCTCTGATTATATTATGACCCCTTAGACTCATATATCTAGAAAGTAGGTTTTGTCATTTAAATTATCAAATAATTTTTCATTTATGTAATGCAAGTTAGGTTTCTCCCTTAAAGAGGCTGATTTCTAAGTGGTTGATCAATCTTTTCTTCTATTTTGTGAGTTGTTTGCATAACATTTGGTATTAGAGCTTTGGATTCTAGGGTTTCGCTTATTCAAATAGGTCATCTTGTAATTTTCACTATAACATTTTTTTTACGAAGCTTCAGAAGTTGAAATTGAAACCACGTTGAGTCAAAATATGGGTGAACCTCATGTATAAATTTCAGATCTTGGTTATCTATAAATTTGGAGATATGATATGAGTAAGTCAAGGTTTTTGTAGACTCCATAATTTCATATCAAACAGGTGATTGAGGGAAAATCGTCATAAATTTCGTTTACGACATTGGATTTAAATTCTGAAAAAATTTAACGAAAGTGAAAAGAATGTATTTTACTATGTATCAATTTCAGGGCCGAAGGTTGAAACAGTGACATGTGGCATGATGTACAAGTTTTCTCTACTGAACTAGTCCATAATTAGGTCATTGTGGGAGACCGGGCATAAATTTATCTTGAAGAATCCAAATTAGGTTAGCCTGTGGAATTTAAAATAAAGCTCATAGGGTTACTACAGAAAAACAATTAAAATATTGAGGATACGAAATCACAGAGATACATCAGGTTCAATATTGAGCTCCTCAAAAGAAAGAAAAATGTGTGTATTTTTTTAAAATTGCATAACTTTTGTTTGAAAAATCAGTTTGAAGTGATTTGAAGGGCATATTGAAGCATTGATATCAGTATTTGATTCTAAAATTCCTCCCAAAAATATTTTCACACCCATTAAGCCATCATAAATCTCTACTATGACACATGAAGAGGAAGAATTGCAACATTATATATCAAAATTATGAGACCAAGTGCAAAAACATTCGCTCTCACAAAGAGTAACTAGATATGAAATGGAAGCTAAGATAGATGATATGGAAGCTAATATATATGGTATGGAAGCTAATATGGATGGAATAGAAGAAAAAATGTAAGGTTTAAAGGATGGTTTAAAAGAAGGCATTGAAGGTTTGAAGGAAGGTCTATCAAAGTTGCTACAAGAAATGATTCCTAATGGCGAAAAGGTATTATATGAAACTCATAATGAGAACAAAAAAATTGTTAGTCACGATTTCATAGCCTCTAACATTGGATTGAAGAACCACCATATTCCAAAGATATATATGAGGCATTTTTATAGCAAGTGTTATCACAAAATCAGACCTGATATGTTTCCAATCAAGTTAATCTCATGTAACTGTTTCAGACCAATCTTTTGATTGAGGCTTAGCCTCCTCAACCTGAGAGGGCTCTCTCAAGGGTTAATTATTTTTGATAAAATATAGATGGCTAACTCTATGTGGGGTAAAAATAAGATAAAAATAGATATTGGTTGTAAATCACATTGGCAAGTGCACATTGGGCTTATGGAGTCATAATAGCTTCAACAAAACCAAACAATCTACTTAGCATGGAAGTCAAGGAATATCAGAGTTCAATTCAAGGAATACACATGTGAAACTGTAAAACACACTGTCGGTTTGTCTATGAAGAAAGTCAGAGCATCAATGATGAATTCTGAGTAACATAAGAAAAAACCAATGCAATATGATATTAAAAAGATGCCATTAGAACAAGAACATACTAGAACTCTTCATGAATCTTGAGTTGGCTAAGTAGAAAACTCTGTATTAAGCTGAAAATAGTCACTTACATGAACACCATATTTAAAAAAAAAAATGTCCAAACCTTAGCATTTCAACTTCTTCATCTTTATAGATCATTTGAAACATAGGATAACCTTATCCTCATCTAGATACATCGAATTCCTACTTTTTGACACCTTTCCTAACCATGAGACATGGTATTCATTACAAAATGACAACAACAAACCTAATGAATAGTCCTACTACAAATAAGACTCAAACTCCTTAACTCTACTCATAAAAACCTTATCTAAAATATATTACATCATTTTCCAACTGTATTCACATATGATCGAATCCAGATGATAAGCTCTAGCACTTTATGATCTCAATGTTGATCTCCTACAAACTAGGAAACTGTCCCCTGTTTTCTAGGCCTAGGATCCTTTATGTTTTTGAAACACTCTGACCACTATGAACCCATGACTTCGAGGTTATTTTCTGTCAGGAACTTAGATAACATATGCCCAAAATCATCCTTAAGTGCCAGCTATACAAAAACACCATCAATCTGTCCAAAATAGCAGAAACAGACCTGCGCTACGAAAACAACACAGTTTCATAGCGTAGTCTTTTTTCCCTTTTTCTTTAAAAAATTTGGCTTCTTTCTTCTAGATTTATCTTCATATTCACTTGATACAACTTCCCTATAAATTTTAGGTGAAAATACACAGATCTGCCCTTCAAAAATTGATGGAAAAGGGTGAAAAAAGCTGCTACAGCAGTTTCATAGTGCATTTCACCCTTTTTGCACTGTTTGCGCTACGAAACTGCTGAGTGAGAAGTTTTGTCCGGATTTCTTCAAAATTCAAACCAAAATTTTACCAAAACTTGAGAATACTACTGGTTTCATCAAAACAATCAGCCATATGAACTAAAAACACAACTTTCATAAGGTTTATTCTTCATTTTCCATTTGATTTTACCTTTGAATTTGTCATTCTGCACCTTTTTTTTTTAGTTCATCCTGAGACAGTTTCAGTTGAAGCTCCAAATCCTCCACTTTAACTCTTAGTATTCTATTACTAGCTCTTAAGTGAGTATTGATCACTCTGAAAATTTTTTCTTCCTTGATGGCTAGAACCGTCCATGTAAAAAACTGTTCTGCACTATTTGGAATCTCAGACCTAGAACCAAATTGGCCTTCCCATACTACCTTCATTATTTTGAACTCTGTTTTCTCAATAATATGTTTTCTGGCCCTCTTTCTTATCATAGAAATATCTTGGTTTTCTAGCTTCAATCTCTGCTCAAGGTGTTGACACTTTGTCATGTTTTCTTTTCCCTTCGTTGTCTTGCTGGCTGCATGCTCCATTATTGGTGATGAGAGATCAACCACCTCTTCAGGGACTCTGATTGTTTCAACAGTGTCTTGGACCTCTTTACTTCCTTCCTTGAGTTTCTTTGCATGCCTAGTTAAAGGTTTCCTTTCTTGAAAGATAAAGGATGCATTTTCACCCTCAAATTCCAGTTACTTTGTTGACTTAACCTTTTTATATTTGTGTTCATCAAATCCAATGAAATCGGCTTGCACAATAGGTGACTCTTATATATTGATTGCATGAAGGATGTCATTTAGATTTACCTTCATCACTGGACTGTCCTCTATACCTGAAACAACTATTTTTCCCTTTGAAGCCACTGCTTGGCTTCTTGTAACTCTCTTGATTTCCTGCTGGCTGGAAACTTGTTTTTTTTTTCCTCTTTAACACTTTTTGACTTGTGTTTTGCATGTGAAGGGGTTGCTGCAACAAGAACTTGTGTCTTCTCTATTCTTTTCTCAACCTGTTTCCTTGGTTTCAACTTTACAAACCTCTTTGATCTTGCAACCATAGGCTGAATAGACTCTGCTACTGGTGGTGAAGGAGTTTTTTTAGTTTTAGGGTTTCTAGCTGGGGTTAGGGTTTCCATTTCAAATCCACTCATAAACAAAAAGGAATACGAATCCCTGCTTATTTTCTGAAGCTCATCTAAAACTAATAAATTTATCAAACCATGGTGAAACAAAGAGGTTTCACAACCATCAGACTTGGCTTGTACTTTATCAGCCATTTTGGCAAGGCTCCTAAAAGGGAAAATCTAATGATATCATACCTGTGAAATGTAGCAGCAGCTTGAAATGATAAGTATAAAATTTATGGTACTTTCCTTCACATGTAAAGTATCTTTGAATGTTGAACAATAGCTTGGCATAGGTTTCTTTGATACAACTTCTAGGTATTGCATTATTCAGGTCCATATCTACATACTTATGTTTCAGGAATTCCTTGCATGGTTCCATGTCAAACTTAAAACCTTTAAACCAAGTCTCTTTCCTCCTTGGTATTTCTTTCACAAAAGCAATTATCTCAGGTGTGACTGGCACATTCAACATTCCGATTTTGGTATTTGTTCCACTGAAGTGTAACGCAAATTCTTTAGACACCTATGTGTGGCAACCTTGCAGCTTTTCACAAAACCTGAGACAACCTATTTTGCTAAAAGCCTCCATCACTGTTTGATCCTCAACTATAGCCTTCACATTTTCAAGCTCATATCTTAAGCAATGTCCCCCTCTGTGGACTTTCTTTTCCTCTGCCATGCTTCTTTGAAAACCTGTCAGCTTCTCTTGAATCTGTAAAACAACCTCGCTTGATTAGGATATGAACAACCTCGCTTGATAATGTTGAAGATAGCCTTGGTATAGAAAAACCATAGGCTCAGCTTGATTGCTTCAGAGCTTAAACAATTGTGTGGAGGCCAATGAAAATTAGAATGACCGAATTAGGCAAGATTTTTTTGAATTTGAAATCTCACCTTATGACTGAATGATGCCCCTATCATGATGATGATGGTTGTGAGATGGGTAAGTACTTTCAATCTAACCTCTAACTGACTCACCATACCCTTGTCCTATCATTTCTTAACGGATTTCTGACAGATTTTCGATTAATTGACATGATGGTTAAAAAACCATGCTTTCATAGCGCCCATAGTGTATTTTTCGCAGTTTTCACTATGAAAGTATTAGCGCTTTCATAGCGTAAAACCTCCTTTTTGAACTAGCAACACTACAAAATGGAGGATTCTTAGCTAATTGTAGAAATTTAACCCAAAACTTAATGGAATGACCTCTAAATGAAAATGCAACTATTTGATCATGGAATGGATCTGTAAAAAAATTATTGTATACATTGGGCTTATGGAGTCAAAGCAATTCAATAATTTAGGGAATATACTTAACATGGAATTTGAGGTATATTAGAGTTTTTATTAATAAGGTACACACACATGAAACTTGTAAAAACATAGTCAGATCACTTATATAGGAAGTCAGAGCATCTAATAGATGAATTCTGAGTAATATAGATGAAAAACACTGCAATGAGGCACATAAGAGATGAAAATATAATAGGAAAACACTAAAACTCCTTCTGAATCTCAAGTTGGTCAAGTAGAAGATCTACATGTTAGTTGAAAACAGTCAATTCACAACAAGCACAATTTTGCCAAAAATTTCCAACCCTTTACAAATTCGACCTCTTGGCCTTTAATAGACATCTTACAACATGAGATGACCTACCTCTAGGCTAGATACATCTAATTTCTAACTACTAAAACCTTGCATAACCACAAGATATGGAATTTATTACAAAAATATACCTATCCTACTTGATAGTCCTATTCTAAAAAGGACTCAAACTTCTTATTGCTATCTATAACAACCTTATCTATTTAAATTTACATAATTTCTAAGTGTATCATCACATGGTAGAACTTGGATGATGGGCTTCATTTCTTCATGACTACAAAAATAAGAAACAATACCCTGTTTTTTAGGCATAAGATCTTTTGCATTCTTTGAACATTCTGAACATCATTTACTCTTCATTTCATGGTCCTTGGTTGTTGGAAGTTAGCTTAACACGTCCCATAACTCCTCCCCAGCCTCTAGCTATCTAAAGTCGCTTTAAACACTGCTCAAAATGCTTTAATGTCCTATGCTACGAAAACACAATAGTTTTGTAGCACATTTTGTAGCACTGCCATTTCAACCTTTATTCTTCAAATATTTGACTCTTTCCTCCAACATTGTTTTATTTACCTTTTAATACATATTCCATAGAAAATTTAGTTCTTGACTCACTCTTCAACCCTTCAAAAATTGATCAAAATAATCAAGAAAAGCAGCTACAGTAGTTTCATAGAACGTTTCTACTTTTTTACACTGAATGTGCTACGAAATTGCTGAGTATGCAGTTTTTTCATAAATTTTCCAAGTGAAAACTGTATTTATGCCCAAAAACTCAAAATATACATGTCTTCATTATTTAAAAACCATGTCAATTGCAAAACCACTTCATTCTAGCTTTCTTGAGGTCCCTTCTTCATTTACACTTGGTTGAGCTATTGGTTCTTTTATGACTATCATTTTAATGCCTCTGCTCTTTAATTCATCATGAATTAACTCTAGATGTTGCTCTAGATATTTCTCCTAGTCTTTAAGTCTTATGTTAGTAGCTCTCAGATGAGTGTTTATTATTCTGACAAATTTAGCTTCTTTTATTGCTGGAACTATCCACTTGAAAAATTGCTCTATATTACTTAAGTTTTCAGAAGCAGAACCAACTTGTCCTTCCCACATTGCCTTCATCCTTTTAAACTGTACTTTCTCGACACTGTGTTTTCTTGATCTATTTTTCATGACAAAAATTTCCTAGTTTGCCAACCTCAATTTCTCCTCAAGGAACTGAAACTCTATTTTCTTTGTTTTTTCTCTTTTCCCCTTTTTGTTCTGCTTATCGTATGCTCCACTGTAGGTGATGAAAGATCAACAATTTATTTAGGAGATTTAGCTGTCTCAGTGGGTATTTGAACTTCCTTGCTGCTCTCTATAAATTTCCTAGCATGCCTTTCCATAGGCTTTCTTGCTTGAAAAATGAAACTTGCATCTTCCCCCTCAAACTCTAGCCTATTTTCAGACTTGGCCTTTTTCAGCTTATGCTCCTCTTCCCCAATGAACTCAGCTTGGAAAATGGGTGTTTCCTCTATGTCAATAGGATGAAGAATATCCTCTAGATTCCCCTTTGTTGTTGGGCTGTCTTCTGTAGCAATTGTCTCTCCTTTCAATGTCACTTCTCGGCTTCTAGTTACTCTTTTAGTTCTCTGTTTGCTGACAACTTGTTTTTGTTTTTCATCTTTGAAAGCCTTTGGTCTCTATTTTGTAGGTGGGAGAGTTGGTGTATTAAGCATTTGAATTTTCTCTAGCCCTTTCTTAGTTTGCTTTCTTGGCTTCACTCTTGCAGTTGCTTTTGGTTTTGCAACCATATTTTGGCTTGGTTCTGCTGGTGGTGGTGATGGAACTTCTTTACCTTTAGGGTTTCTTGCAGGAGTTAGGGTTTCTAACTCAAAACCATTTATAAAAAAGAATGATGACCAATCTCTGCCTATCTTCTGATGTTCATCTAAAATTAATAATTTCATTAAGCCATGATGAAACAAGGACGTTTCACTCCCTTCAGACTTTTCTTGCACCTTATCAGT
This sequence comes from Pinus albicaulis, assembly GCA_034641835.2. Classification (NCBI taxonomy): domain Eukaryota; kingdom Viridiplantae; phylum Streptophyta; class Pinopsida; order Pinales; family Pinaceae; genus Pinus; species Pinus albicaulis. The sequence continues at coordinate 457,035,518 of CM076576.1, read as the reverse complement.
CATCTTTGCAAGACTCCTATGCAGATAAAAAGGTAAATCAAGTGCAATATTACCAGTGAAGTGGAAAAGCAATTTGAAATGATATGAATAAACCTTGTGATTTCTGCCTTCACAGGTAAAATATTTCTGAATGTTGAGTAGCAGTTTTGAGTAGTTATATTTGATGCAGCTTCTAGGGATAGCATTATTAAGGTCCATGTTTTTGTGCTCTAGTTTCATGAACTCTTTACACTGCTCCATATAAAATTTGAAACCTTTGAACGAGGTTTCTTGAGCTCTTGATATCTATGTAACGACAGTAATGATCTATGGTGTAATAGACAAACTTAGCATCCTGACCTTATTGGTTGTTCCATTTAAATTCATAGCAAATTCCTTGGGTAGATGTGTGTGACAGCCTTGCAACTTCTCACAAAGCAGTAGGCAACCTGATCTTCTGAATGCTTCCATCACTGCTAGTTCTTCAGTTATTTCCCTCATATCTTCATGTTCATTCCTTAAGCACTGTCCTCCTCTATGTATTTTCCTTTCTCCTGCCATATTCTTCAGAGAAAACTATCAGCCTCACTTGAAAAAAATTTAACAGTAGCCTAGCTTGAATAATTGTAACAACAACCTTGCTTGAGAAACTATTAGCCTTGCTTGATATGGGTGTAGTAAAACCTTTGTATGAACCAGCCACAGGTTTGGCTTGACACTCAGAGCTTAGACATTTCGAATGGAGGAAAAAGGAAATACGAATGAATAATTAGGAAAGATTTTGAAATTTTAAATTTCCTCTCATAACTAAAATGATGAATTTCTCATACCTAAAATGACCATGATGACTGCAAACGTGGGTGTGTACCTCGATTTCATCATTACATGACTCAACATGCCACTATCCTACCCTTTCCCAATGGTTTCTGACATTTTCCAACTCAACTGGCAAGATAGTTACAAAACAACACTTTCGTAGCACCTGTAGTGTAATTTTTCTTGTTTGCGCTACGAAACTATCAACTCTTTCATAGCGCAAAACAAATTTTTTCAGCGGGTGGTGCTAGAAAACTGCGGTTTCTCGGCTAATTGGACAATTTTGATGAAAAAACTTAGGGAAATGAAATGAATCATGTAATGATGAAAGACTTGTAATGGAAAAACATTAAAATGAGTTTATTTAAACACGAGGGAAGGTTCAAACTTAAAAATTTAATACTCCCTTTGGTCAAATTCAAGAAATGACTCCTAAGACCCTATTTTGACCCATTATCATAAAAAATCTTGTCACAATGATGTTTTGAAATTTTTTTGGGTGTTAACAATGGCTCCACTTGGGATAGTGTGCCCCTGCGGTACACTAAGAACTAGTAGTTCTAGTGCTGCTATCCATTTTCTTGACCAAAACAGAAAAAACTTTGAAATTACCAAAATTTCTCTTCAAGCTCTAATGGCCTTCACCTCGGCCTCAAGCTTGCTGATTTAGCTTGTCGTTATTAGCAAAAAAATCATAAAATGGAATATATACAATTATATGAATGATCAACATATTTTTAGGAAGAGTAATGCTTTAAAAACCTGCAATTGATAGGTCCTCCAGCATATGATTTTCCATCCAAATCCTGTAGTATGTAAGTATTTTTAGCATGGAAAGAAGATATTTTGAAAGGACCTTTCCACAAGTTCTTAAACTTGCCATGTTTTCCTTTCTCTTCAATTCTGGCCTCCAATTTCAGCACTTCATCTTGAATTTGAAAACATTCTTCCTTGATCTTCTTATCAAATTTCCTCTTGATTCTATTTTGAGATTGTTGATTGCTATTATAAAATTCATCCCTCTTCTCTTGCAGATCTATTAACTGATTGATTCTTCTATGAAATGCATTTGGTTCCTCTTGTAATCCTTGAATCAACTTCAAGACAGGTACCCCTAAATATGTAGGAAAAATGGCTTCAGCTCCATATACTAGTTCATATGGTGAAGTTCCAATTGACCTTTTTGTGCATATCCTATCAACCCATAAGGCATACTTCAGCTTCAAATGTCAAGCCTTCTTATTTTCTTGCAACACCTTTTTAATGATCCTCACAATATTCTTGTTATAAGATTCAACAAGACCATTTCCTTGCAGATAATATGAAGTGGAATGCCCAAGAGTAATATGATATTGAAGACATAAATTAATCATCTTCTTAGACTTAAATGCTTGTGCATTATCAGTGATGATCTTCATGGGGCAACCAAATCTAGACAAGATATTATTTTCCAAAAAATAAACAATAACAGAATCATTTTCTTGCCTAGTTGGGATTGCTTCAATCCATTTGGTAAAGTAATCAGTCGTTGTGAGAATCCAGCGATGATGACCTGATGATGATGGATGAATCTCTCCAATAAAATCTAGCCCCCATTTTTGAAATGGCACTTCCACATAGATAGGCATTAAAGGTAAAGCTACAAGCTTCTTTTTACCTTCGAAAATCTGGCATTCATGGCAGGCAGCAATCCTTTTCTAGACATCCTTAAACATTGTAGGCCAATAATACCCTACTCTAAGAATATTGTTCACTGTGGCCTTCCAATAATGGTGAACTCCACAATCTCCTTTGTGGAACTCCTCAATCACTTTATCAACCTCCTCTTCTAGCAAAAAATTCAGCAAAATACCGCTAGTATCTTTCCAAAAAATATTTTTATAAAAAATGCAGTACCTCAAGGATTTTAGCTTCACAAATCTTTCCTTATACTTTGTTAGCTCAACAGTTGCTTTATGATGATGTAGGATGAAAACAATATCCTTGTATCAATCTGAAGTGATGTACTTTTCTTCAATAGGGACTAGTTCTTCTTCCTCATCTAAAATTTCTGAAATTTCTGAATTTAAATTCATGTCAAGACAGTCAAAGTTTGACTGTGCCATCAGCTTTGCTAAGCCTTTAACCTCTAGCAATTTTGTTGGCTTCATTTCTATATCATATTCCAGCAAGTTAGAAATCCATTTTTCCCTCTTACCATCAGGATCGGCTTGAATGAGGATATTTTCACAACATTATTAGGAACAAAAGCCACAATATGAGAAAGCAGAATATAAATCCTAAAATCTTTGATAGCCTTCACCAAGGCATAAGCTTTCTTCTCTAAGATATTGTACTTCAGCTTAGAGTTAGCTAATGTCCTACTAAAAAATGAAATGGGTTTCTCAATACCATGTTGTCCCTTTTGCAACAAAACCCCAACAATAGTATTTTCTGATGCGAAAGTAAAAACTAAAAATTCTTTTGAGAAATCTGGACTAATCAATACCGGTGCCTGATTGAGTGCCTTTTTGATCTCCTCAAATGAGTGCTTTGCTTCTGTTGTCTACTCTTACACCATTTTTTGGTCATCTAACCTATTATCATTAGATGGACCCAAGTACACCATGTAAGACCAATTTTACCCTAAGTAAAATTGCTTTCACTATGTAAAATAACTTAATAAAACACATTTATTAAGTTGTTTATGGTCCAAATAGGAAACCCCAAAAGGAAATATTAAACAAATCTTTATTTGTCTGATTTTCATCATGGAATAATCAATTAAACAATAATTTAATTATTATTCCAAGTTATATTTAACCCAAAACAAGGAAATTAATTAGATAAATCCTTATTTATCTTATTATTTTCTAGGAATAATTATTTAAATCCTATTTAAATAATATTCCTTGTTAAATATGACTAAATATTTTATAAATAATTAAATAAATCATTATTTATTTAATTATCATTCAACCACTTCCTTAAAATAATAAATAAATCATTTATTTATTTATTATTTACAAATAAAGGGATTTGACCCAAGTCAAATACCTTTTCCCTCCAACAAATATAACAAAATATTCTTAAAAGGTGGTTCTAGAATTTGGTTAAAAATATTTTATTCATGCACCAAGTCCTAGACTACCCTAATATTTTGTTATAAATAGAAGGGTTTTCCCATTCATTTGTCACCTTTCATTGCATATTAGATCACTCTGGATCTATACTCTTGGTCTGAATTTGAGCCATTATCATTGTCACATTCTCCATTATTTGCTTTGTGAGCTCCCTTTGAGTTCTATGTTTGTCTGGGTTTTCTACACCAACAAGAGAGAGAAATTCTAGATCTGAAGTGCTGAGGACTTTCAAGAACCCATCCCATTGAGGATAATTGGAAACACCTTTCTTGTTTTCCTCTCAGGTTCCCTTTAATATTAAAAAAAAAAAAAATTCTTTCAAAAATATTGTTCTTGTCTTGTCTATTGGATGCATGGAGCAAAACCTCATTTTCTCTGCTTAATGTCTTTTTATGCATAGATCTGGATTTGTGTAGCTTTGTCTTGATCAACTAACTGCATATTTGAAGATATTGGCAGCCATAATTGATGTTAGGGCTATTTTTTATGCGTAGCTAAAGTGGTATTTTTCCGACAAAAGATTCATACTAACAATTGGTGACTCCACACAAGTTTTCTTTTGCGACCGCTGTCGTTTTATATATTCTTGCATATCCAGCTATTTCAGACCCTAGGGTTTCTCTTCATTTTTTTTGTTTTTCCTATTTTTATGGTGTTTTTCACTTCTAAAACCCTCAAACATTAAAATTTTTAACTTCTGTGTGTTTCTAGCCCTATTGCGCAGGTGGCAGTCATTAGCTGTAACTGAGATGACAAATTTTTCTTAAATATGTCATCGAGAGACCCAGATCTGTAGGTTGCACTTATCGGCCCAAAACTCGCGACCTGGACTAGAGGATGCACATTTCTGCCCAAAAACTATGACTTGGACTGAAAACATGTTAGAACCTACGACCTGCACTTTTCTTTGCTCTTTTCCAGCAATTTTTCTGGGTTTGTCTGAAGCTTCTGTTAGGGTTTTCCAGCCTCTGTCTCCACCCATTTTGACCTGTTTCTAATATGTTTTACTCAAATAAGTGGGAATCTCACCCCTTAGGGCTTTAGTACCTTCCACTTTTTTTGGAAGAGTTTTAGCTGTTTCAGATGTCTGAATTTTCAGAGTTTCAGCCTTGTTCTTTTCAGATCTGATACCTCATTTTCAGATCCCTTTTAGATTAGCTCTTCTCCCTTTCAAATCACCTCATATAGTTTTTTTTTGGTTTTCCTCTAGGGTCACCACCTTTCCCCTTCTACCTTTAGCTGATTTCCTCCTTTGTTGCAGCAACCTTGCCTCTGCCTCTTTGTTTTTTTCTGCACCTCTTTTCAGCAGATTTCTCCTTTAGATCCCTGTCCCTCCTGACCTTAGATCTATTGGCCCCTTTTTAGTGTGTTTTGAATAGATTTTTTCCCTCTTTTAGACTAGTTTTGAGAGACTCGCCTTCTTGGGTTAGATCGATGCATTGTTAGATGTTAATTTTCTGTTATATCAGCCTTATTTACTGTTCTCTGCAGATTTATTTTCAGTTACGTAGCACAATTTTTCTTTTACTCTCAAAACGTTTGGGTTTAAAAATTAAAATTAACACACGCCACACACCGACCCTAAGTGAAGAAGAGCCTGGTTAACACCACTAGGCAAAGACTTTAACATCAATTGACACTGCACCTCTCTGCCCTTGTTTCGACATTGGCATCACTTGATTCTGCACCTCCCTGCCTTTGTCGGTTATTCTTCTTCCCTTTGTACCGTCATCATTGCACCCCCAAGGTGTATATCCCAGAGACTTCTTGGCCTTCACCCTCAATTTCCGGTGGTCAAATTACTCCTTCCCGCCATCGTCAAGTTAGTCCTCCCCCAAGTCTGCACTCCGACTCTTCTTCTGATTCTTCAGGTTCTCCCCCTATTTCTGGTTCTCCCCCTGTTACCTTCACCATTTCTAGTTCAGGGCCTAATGCTAGCAGCAACCTCAGTCCTACTGCTAGGTATGTTACTAGCGGAACCACCACGGGAACTGCCTCAACTGTCCCTTTTCTCCCTTATATGGTCGGTCTCAGTCTCCCCGATTTCAATCAATTGATCAATGATCCTATACACCATGATGTTGGTTGGCCTGCTATGCCTACCAAGCTCCCCTCCGATATTCCCAGGTTTGAAGGCCTTGCCGACGAGGATCCTTCCAACCATATATGATCTTTCCACATGTGGTGTTCATCCAATTCCATTACTGATGACTCCATCCGTCTTAGATTATTCCAATGCACGCTTACAGGCGAAGCTTCTAAGTGGTATGTCAATCAGACCACTTCCTCCCATACAACCTTTGCAACCATTGCCCAAGCCTTCTTATCTTATTTCTAGCTCCCCCTCTGATATGACATTGGTACCGAACTCTTGACTTCTTTCCGTCAATCATCTTTGATCCGCCTTTCCGCTCATGTCCAGGAATGGCGGAGAAGAAGGAGCTTATGTCGGGCTCCCACCTTTGAAGATCGGGTCTATATGGACTAGTTCCTTCGCTTGCTCTTACCCGCCATCGGAAAAGATGTTGCCTCCCAGTTCCCTCAAACAGAAGAATCCGCCCTCCAAATAGCCTTGAAATATGACCTCATCTATGCTCAGTCTGGTTATGTTTATACCATCCTTCCTGAGCTCCCCAGACCCGATGGCGCTAACACCCCAGGGGCATCTCACTCTGCCGACGGTATAGTTGGAGCTCTTTCGCATCCATACGCTCAACCTCCTAATAGCATGTACCCAGGATATGGCATGCCTTCTCACTTTTCCCAACCTCCTACTTACCTGAATGTTTCCCAACCTATCCAGTATCCTTATCCACAACATGGTGCCCCAACTCCTTCCAAATTTTCACCTCTACCTCCCTTGCCTTCTCAACCCCCGCAACAACAATTACCACCCCAATTGGGGAAATTCTTTGCACAGAAGGGCACGAATAATCCTCCTTCTTCTCAAAGAAAGTGGAAAGGCAATAAAAATCAATCTGCCCTTGGTAATTGCGGACCCAATCCTTCCAGTATTGACTCTAACACTGTTAACCAGAAACAAGGCACTTAGCCCAAGTTGGACAGGCCTCTTCATAGCAATAAGCCTTGTTCATGTTGCAGTGTTTACGATCATTACACTCATGATTACCCCTTGTTACCATAAATGTGGCAGATGTGGGAGTCTCAGGCCACATTTCGCGGACAACATGCCTCCCCTACTGTTCCTCCCGCTGTGGCTACTTCTCAACCAGCTGTGTTTATCGACCCTTTCCCTCAACAAGGATTCATGGCTACTCAACCACCTCATGCCTCGGTAACCACTCAATATTCCCCTTCTAGTTCCTTCGATCACCATATTCTCATGATGAATTCTGACCAACCTCTCACCATTTCCCTTAACCTTCAAACTCGGTCTCGTTAGTACCCCAAGCCTCCCGCTCCGTCTGTCCCGGAGTCACCTTCTTTAGGTTCTATAGAGCCTGTTTTGACACCCAATGGTCCTTTACAGATCCCTCAACACAAATTTGAGGTTCCTATCAAGGTTCCTAAGGGCCCATTACACCGAAATGCTACTTTCGGTCGAGCTGCTCTTTCGTATATCATAGTATATGATTTGGCGCAGTCTCCTGCTACCATTTCAAAATTGGAACTCCTCCAGTTGTGTCTTTCTCAAAAGAAGGCTCTACTATCTGCCGTGGGCGCTGTAGATCCTGTTGATGAACAATTGATTGTTTTCGATGCTCGTCAGTTAGATCATCCTCCCTTTCCTACTTCCGTCACTTTCCAAATCACAGTCAAAATCCAGAATGCTAATGTGTCTCAGTGTATTATTGATGAGGGGGCATCTACCTATGTGATGTCTGCTTTGGTTTGGAAACAAATCGAATTTCCTAAGCTGGCCCCTTCCATAATCACCCTTCATGCATGGGATGGCCACACCTCCCAGCCCATTGGCCTATTCCGTAATTGTCCTATCACCGTTGCGGACAAGAATGTTTGCGTTGACATTGAAGTCATCGACGCCCCTCTTGACTATAACATTATTTTGGGGTGTAGCTACACCTATGCCATGTCTGCTATCCCATCCACGATCCATCGCAAGATTTTTTTCCCTCACAATGGAAATATAGTCATCATTAACTAGTTGACATATCATGTGCCAAAATCTCAGACCTCCCCTGAGTCGACCATCTCTTCTGTAGCCAATAATAAAACCGTCGATTCTTTGACTAGTGTCTCCCTATGCATCTACAAAGACTCCTCCTTGGTTGGAACCTTCCTTGGTATTCCTCCTCCTCCTGTCCCTAATCCCAGCTTAGCGAATGTTTTCATGATGCAATCATCTCGGGCTGACCTTAAGTGGCCCGCTTCGGCTAGTCAGCAACCTCAACCTCGCCTGCCGCAACCCGCTCCTAGCCCTTCGCCTTAGCTGGTTGAACCTCTTCCTTCTGTAACTTCTCATCCAACTAGTACCCATGCACCTCTCTACCCTCCTGGGTTGGTTCCCCCAGGTCTCAATCCTCTTGGAGTCATCCCTCCTGGCCATTACCCCGCCGGTCAGATACCTTTCCTTGTTCCCCCTCCCAGAGTCTATTTGGTCCCCATCATGGCCACCCTTTCCCTCCCCAATTGACCCTGGGAATACCCGTGTGGTATCTTAACCCTCTAGCCAAGACTCCATTAGGTCATCCCAAACCATACCTTTCTTTGACACTAGTACAATCGATTCCCTTAGCTTCTTCCGTCGCTACAGTGCCACCAACACCTCAACAAGACCCTTCTCCTGTTGTGACATCTACGGGAAAGAAAGGAAAAGCTCGCAAGGGGGCATCCAAAGACAATGCCACCCCAACTGACCCTACTCCTCCTACACCCACCAAGCCTTGTGTCTTATGTGATGGCGTCAGTCATGCCACCCATACTTGTCCTGAGTTGCCCCGTATTAAACCCATGGTTAAAGTCGCATTCCCTGAGTCTACAGTCCCCAAACCCTCTGCTTCTTCCTCGTCCGTAGCCAAGAACCCAAAGACCCTTCGCACCAACAAACCCTGTGCTCTGTGTGGTGTCCATGGCCATTATTCTCACCATTGTCCTCACCTCATGCATTACCGAGCCTCTTTAGAGGTCATTCGCGAGTATGAGGTTGAACAAAATCAATCCGCCTCTCCCATCCTCGCGCAGTATGCATCAGGCCCACTTGAGGATCCCCCTGCTACCATTAACATTCCCCCCTAGATGTTGAGATGACGGAACCTGCCGGCCCCATCCTATACCTATCATCATCCGTGCGACCCTCGGAGTACATTCCCTCTGAATCCCCTCCGTCTATTTTTCTTGATCTCGCTTCAGCAACATTCTTGGGCTCCACATCATTTGATCATCTTTTTACTTGTTCTTCTGTCATCCCCCATGATGATTCATATGTGAGCCTTTCTTCCCATGCTGATGATTTAGGTAGCTTTGCAGCGTCATGTGGTTTCCCCGACCTTTTCATTCCCACCTATAACCAAGATGATACCATCCGTATCTATGATGTTCTCTGTAGCTTGAGCTCCAGCTATTCCTCCCGTAGCCCTCATACATCACCCTCTAGTCGGTCTATGAGTCATAGCCATCCTATCCAGACTACTCCCTCCCATAGTTTTCATTTGATGTCTACTCTACACACACACTGCCATCATTGTCCTTCCTCCTCCCATTTCTTGTCTTGTGACACTATTTCGCAAGACCTCCCGTCCACACATTATATTTTCTACGCCAATGGGGCAAGTCACTATTATCAGAATCTAGCCTCAGCAGCTTGGACCATCTTTACCCCCTTGCATACCCTTGTTCTCTCTAATGGGGTCTGCATTGGTGATGCCACCAATAATCAGGCCAAATATGTTGCAGTATGTAGCCTCTTAGCCGATGCCCTCTCTCATCGTATCCTCTATCTGCATGTTCATTTAGATTCCCTGCCCCACATCTAATCACTCTCATGAGGATCCTGAGCCAATGGCTTTGCTCCTGCAGCTCGTAGATCACGCACAGTCTGACCGGACATCGCCATGCGCCGCATGACACCTCGCCATTCCAAAGGTAGACCAATACATAGCTCTATGTACTGGTCGTCTCAGTCTTGCCATCCCTGCTCTGAAACACTGGTAGGCAGCCCCTCACATCTACGACAGATGTCCTCCAGGAGCTATATTTGCATACCAGAGCTATATCTACATACCAAAAGTATAAGAATCAGTCCCATATATACTATTCACAAACTTTAACATGCACATAAAATATTAGTCATTTGTCACTTACCATCAAGCCCCCATACTCGACCAAGCGGAAGTGGAAAGTCCGAATCTCCACAATAACTCATCCCACTATAGGGATAGTCGTCTATGTACAACGACATCTGATCCCAGTGGGCAAAGAACTCCGGTCGGAACACCCGCCTGACCGCCCCTCCTCCTCCTCTACACAGTAAGTGCCCCCACCGACGCATCCTGGGTTCTCTCAGACCCCCATCAGGTAGTTGTACACGAGTTCGCAAGGTCGGGATCTTCTCAAAAAATAAGGAGAACAATATGGTCCCATACGAGCAATCATGGTTCACTTGTCGCTTGCAAAGCAACAACTGTCGTTTCAATGACACCAACAACATTTGGGTCCACCCATAGTAGGTCCCACTCAACACTGATTCCACAATCATCATCTGCCCTCCAGTGATGTGATGGAGCGCCTGGCTACCCAAGATCCGCAACACTACTGCTGCCACTACACGGGTCTCCAACCTCTCTAGACCCCAAATCGATATCCGAGTCCCTTTGACTTGGAGGCCTGGTCGAAAATGTTGCTCTACCAACTCCATAATGTTATGTCCCCACGGTAACACTGGCTGTGTATTTCCCACTATCCCTAATGGTGGGAGACCAGTCAAGAAATACAAATCCTGGACTGTCAACTCGATCCTGTGCCCCTGCACTATAAATACCTCATGATCTGGATCCCAATAACTGACAATCCGGGTCAACAAGGGCTCCCCAGCTCTCATCAGAGGGTTCTCCACAAATTTCAGAACCCCAAACCTAGCCAGTGCACGATGGACACCCTGATCCGCTTGGATCTCCGTCCATAATGAACCTAGGTCTCTCTCTCTCCAATTGATCCATATATCTATCATATCTGCACAAAAATACCATATTTGTCAGTCTACAAATAGGAAAAACTATATCCAATTACAAAAAACCCAACTCTTAGCCCACAAAAGCACTGAAATCACGTTCACCTAACAGGTTGCACTTTTTGGCCAAATTATGGGACAGGTCGCACTTTTTAGGACAAAACCTGCTTCCCAGGGCATAATTTTTAGCCTAAAAAGTGTGACCCAGCCGTAAAGATGAGGTAGGGGCTGTTCTTGAGATTTGGGACCCTAATCTAAACTTTTAATCCATCAAAAACAAAGAGTAGGATTAGGCCTCTTACCTGCAACTGACGGATCTCGATTCCAATGGTCGGTTTGTCCATTACAATCACTACAAGATTTAGGGCCTCCTCTCCTCTCTACATTCACCACATCTACAAAATAAAATAAATGCATTTGGAGCAAAAATGCCTTATTAGAAGAAAAACCCCTGATTTTTCTTTCGCCCGCTGCGACCAAACCGTAGCCCTGTTTGACACACCGTCCACACCGTTGGAAATCCCTCACTGAGCACTGAAATCGGTGTTTGTTATTTTTTCATGATTTTATACTTCACCAGGACACATTTTCTCCATGAAGGGTCTATTCACCTCTCCTTCAAATCCAATTTCCTCAATTACAACACTTGTATTTGGGGCACCACTTTGCCTCCATACTTGTCCTTGTTTGTGTTGATGTTCATCATGAGCTACCCTCTTGTACTCATGCTTTTATGGTCCCACATTAGACCTTTACTGCGTGGTAGCACCATCGAGTCGCCCTTGTTTAGAGCATCTGAGTTGAGTCCTCATTGCATTCATGGAGTCTATCCCGCATCCCTTTGTACCCCGCTATAGTCCTCCATCCTTCATTGCTTGGTCCCTCTTTTGTGTCGCACATGATGGCATTTAGTCCACTATCCCCTATCCCTCTTGATATTGTGTCAGTCACTGCCAAGTCATCTATGCCCTTTATGCTCTAACAAGGGAAGTTGTCCATCCGCTACTCAGTATCCCCCATTTCATTATCATCATTAGTGTTAGTGTGTCAGTCACTCTACTATTTTCTCTTGTGCCTTAGTTAAGGATCTATTATTGCCTCACCTATGGCAGACCTCCTTCTGTCAACATCAACTCTTTCATTCCAGAAGACAGGTCTAGAGGGTAGTGTACCTTGGTTCCAGCTTCTCCACTTGTTCGGTGCCTTGGATCAGGAAAAGGGATCTCTCATTACCCTTTGACTTGATTTTTTCTCCACTCCAGCTCCTTCCAGCATGATCAATATCCGTCTAATTGATGGTCCAACGATGCAACAACAGCTATTGGTGATTCCCGGGTGTGTGTGAGATGTCTCAACCCTCATGAGGGGGTGGCCCTACAGGTAGGCCCCCACATGCCCGGATGACCTCTTCATTGAAGCCTTCGATGTAGCTCCATATATTTGATGATGTTGGCATTAGCCGCTTGTAGCACCTATTTGATTTGCATATACAGTCAGATTTTGCAAGCCCTTCCCTGTTTATAGGGGGCATTTGGGTTGTATTTGTATCTCATGTACTCAGATATTATTGTATAAGTGCTGGATGTTATCCAACATGTATGTGGGATTCCTCATTATATTTTTTATCTGGCTCATGTTTACGCCAACATGTACTTTATATTTCGGTCCCTTGTTTACTGGACGCACTATTCTTTTGTAATTTGTCTCGACGGGCATAGGTATGCCTCCCCCGCCGCATCTAGCATAGGTACCCTCTTCTAAAACGAGACTTGTTGCACCTGCAAGTCTCATATCCTCAGGGTCTAGTTCCTTAACACTTTAGACTACCTTACATTTCTCTCTCTGACTTCCCTTTTGATGTCTGGTGATTGAGTTCTTACAACGTACTTCAGTCATACGATTTGCTCCTAACACGCATGCTGGGGGGAAATCTGTTACACCATTTTTTGGTCATCTAACCTATTATCATTATATGGACCCAAGTACACCATGTAAGACCAATTTTTCCCTAAGTAAAATTGCTTTCTCTATGTAAAATAACTTAATAAAACACATTTATTAGGTTGTTTATGGTCCAAATAGGAAACCCCAAAAAGAAATATTAAACAAATCTTTATTTTTTTAATTTTCCTGATGGAATAATTAATTAAACAATAATTTAACTATTATTCCAAGTTATGTTTAACCCAAAACAAGGAAATTAATTAGATAAATCCTTATTTATGTTATTATTTTCTAGGAATAATTATTTAAATCCTATTTAAATAATATTCCTAGTTAAATATGACTAAATCTTTTATAAATAATTAAATAAATCATTATTTATTTAATTATCATTCAACCACTTCCGTAAAATAATAAATAAATCATTTATTTATTTATTATTTACAAATAAAGGGATTTGTCCCAAGTCAAATACCTTTTCCCTCCAACAAATATAATAACATATTCCTAAAAGGTGGTTCTAGAATTTGGTTAATAATATTTTATTCATGCACCAAGTCCTAGACTACCCTAATATTTTGTTATAAATAGAAGGGTTTTCCCATTCATTTGTCACCTTTTGTTGCCTCTTATATCACTCTGGATCTATGCTCTTGGTCTGACTTTGAGCCATTATCATTGTCACATTCTCCATTATTTTCTTTGTGAGCTCCCTTTGAGTTCTATGCTTGTTTGGGTTTTCTACACCAACAAGAGAGAGAAATTCTAGATTTGAAGTGCTGAGGACTTTCAAGAACCCATCCCATTGAGGAGAATTGGAAACACCTTTCTTTTTTTCCTCTCAGGTGCCCTTTAATAATAATAATAATAATAATAATAATAATAATTCTTTCAAAAATAATAATAACTCTTTCAAAAATATTGTTCTTGTCTTGTCTATTGGATACATGGAGCAAAACCTCATTTTCTCTGCTTAATGTATTTTTATGCATAGATCTAGATTTTTTTAGCTTTGTCTTGATCAACTAACTACAGATTTGAAGATATTGGCAACCATAATTGATGTTAGGGCTATTTGTTATGCGTAGCTAAAGTGGTCTTTTTCCGACAAAAGATTCATACTAACATCTACTTAATGTCAAATCCCTTCTTCAACATCCTTGTTATATCCTTCACAATCTCAGCAAAATTATGAATAAATCTCCTTACAAAATTTACCTTTTCAAGGAAAGATTGAATCTCCTTCTCGCTTCTAGGAAAATCCACCTTCTGAATTGCATTGATCCTGTTTGGATTAATCTTAATCCCATATTTAGAAATTATGTGTCCAAGTAATTTACCTGAAGTTAAAGCAAACATAATTTTGGTGGGATTTAGAGAGATTCCAAACCTTCTACACTTCAGTAGAATTATTTCTAGGTGTTTCAAGTGATCTTCTTCCCTCCTTGAGAAGACTGTTATGTCATTTAGATAAACAACCACAATCTTGTCCTTCTCTTCAAAAAAAGCAATATCCATTGCCCTCTGAAAGGCAGCTCCTGCATTCATGAGACCAAATGGCATCTGGGCATACATGAAAGTGCCCCCTGGTGTAGTAAAGGTTGTTTTTTCCTGATCATCTAGATGTACAAGGATCTGATTGTAACCTAAAAAACCATCGAGTATAGACATCCTTTGAGAACCAACAATATGTTGCAAAATTTGGTCCATATTTGGGAGAGGGTAGTTGTCCTTCAGAGAGGCTTTATTCAAGTTATTGAAGTCAATACATATTTTGATTTATCCACTCTTTTTCCTAACTGGAACCAAGTTTGCAAGCCAATTTGAGAATCTGATTGGGACAATGATTTTGGCATCAAAAAGTTTCTTGATTTCCTTCTCAATTAATAGCATGAGAAGTGGATTAGTCCTCCTCAACTTCTGTTTGAAAGGTGTTTCATTTTCTTTGATGGGAATAGTATGCTGAATAATAGTGGTTCATACTCTTTCAAATCAACATAATTCCAAGCAAAAACATCTATGAATCTCTTCATCATCTCAATATACTTGTACTTCATATCAAATGAAAGAAACTTTGAAAGTTTAATCATTTTGGGCATAGCTACTGTACCAAGGTTACAACTCTCTACCTCTTCATCATTAGCTTGTATCTTAGGAGATTTGAAGACATCATTCTGATCAAAATGTTTTTCAAGAGGTATGAGACCCTTCGGTATGGAATTATTCTTTAGTTGCAAAACTTCAGAATTTCCTTTAGATTCAGCAAGCATATTTTGCTGATCTACTTGTATGTTTTCAAACTCTTCTTTCAGCTCAACAAAGTTCTTCACTTGTTGGTCATCCTCAAAAAATTTCCAATGAGTAATATTATCAGGGATAGCTGGTCTATGGCGAACTTCAACCTCATATTTTTCAGTGGAATGTATGGGAATAATCAAAAGACTTGTAGAGACAGCAAGAGAATCAGAAATGGAGTTTTGGTCTCTAGTTTTGACAATGAATGAATAAGCTTGGAAGTTTTCCAACATGTCCTATTAGTGTCCTATAAATATAGGATTCATAATTTGGAATTGAATTTTGATAGTATTGTAAATATGTACATACTTTTCCTTTTGCAAGTTGTTTTCCTATATTAAAATATATATATATATAATAAAAAATACGGTAAAAAGTCCTAAAAGAAAAATCAAAGGACTTAGAAAAAATGAGATACCCCAAATAAAAAAGATTAATAAAACAATAAAGTGTGAAAGTCTAAAAGCCATTACTTTTTACTTTCTGCAGTTGATTATGGCAGAGTGTCAATAAATGCCATAATCCATGATGAGTTGAACTGTTTAATCTTGACTTGTCATGTTTTAATTTACTTGTTTTAGATAGAGAATAAAGAGTTGTTAGACAGTTTAATCCTGACAAATTAGTAGATAGATTAGAGTAAAAAGGAACCCAACAGTTTAATCTGGGTCCTTGGATGAAATAAGGTAGAATTAGATAGTTTTTACTGCTTTCAAAGAAAAAATAAAATGTTCAAGGTTGCTAGCTCAAATGCACCTGCAGAAATGGAAGAAAAAATGTTAGATTAAAGATTGGGTAGGTAGAATAAGGTGGGAAAATCATTGTAAATATTTGTCACTTGGAAACAATCACTAATTTCCCCTCCCCTATAGCTATTTGACATTCTAAAATTTCAGTCAAAGAGGCTCAGAGCATTTCTCTGACTTCTGTTGGGACCAGACCCAAGGCTCAATGACTGTTAAGTTAAAAATGTTTGAATTCATATAATAATCCCTAATTTTCATCATTTATCTTTCATGCATTCATCACCATGCAATTTCATAAGTAAAGACTCCATTTTTACTTAATGATACATAAATCCCCATTTGATTAACTGCCTACATCTCATAAAGCATAAAAACCCTCAAAAGGACATTATATCCTAAGTTAAAGTGATAAAATTATGATAATCAAGATTTGCTTTAAATTTTCACTTTCCTTAGTTATAATTGTATATTTTGAGTATTCATTTTCCCCTTGTCATATTAATCTCTAACTTATTTATTAAATCCCTATATACATAACCTCATCCTATTATTATAACTCCTTGTATTTTAATTATCCCCTAAACCCATTATTATAAGCTTTTTTGCCAAAGTTAAATATCCACATGTTTTAATAACAACCCCCATTAAACCCCCTTTGGCATAAAACTATCTATATTCAAATATCCCACCCCCTATGGTTTTAGGCCTTTAAATAGTCTAAAACTATATAATAAAATAAATATACTAAAACACTTTATACATATTCTATATATGTCTAAACAAAAAAAGAAGTTATCCCGCTAGTCCCATTTTACCCTAAGTATTTATAAAGGTTTTCGGTCCATCGCGCCTTTATAATTTAATTATTCTGCATAAGACTTAACCCTAGCTAAACGTGACCTTTCCCCTTTTCCCGTTGTATAAAACCTCGAGTTTTATATAAAAATTTACCCACCTCATGCGCTTTACCATATGTATAAGCTTACTTTATATATATCTCATTTCCACAAACCTATGCACATATATCAAACCTTTCCATTATTAAACTTTGGTTATTATTAAAAAAAAAGGTTTTATATCTATCACTGCACCATTACATAAAGCCGCCCCAGGCCCCACCCATCCTTCACCGCAACTCTTAAGAATAATCCTGACCATTCGAATCATAGAATCAGATCTAACGGTGTGCATTCATTATCGCGCTCCGAATGTGATCGACCAATGTTTATTAAAACTTGCGCGATAAAAGTTGTCTTTGAATACCGCCCGATGCGACGTGTCAAATTCTAATACGATCGTGTTCGAAATGCAGTAAACCACTTACCATCCAAGACAACGTGAAACACACTGGTGGTTTTCACAAATATTCTCCCGCCTTTTGAATAGACCTGCCATTAATGCTAGATATAATGCTTTATATTCAAAGGTTAAACTTTGATAAAACATTGTTTTATGCATTATTTTCATTTTCATCTGGTTAAAAGCTCCCTCCTCGACTGTATAAAGAGATTCAAGTCCCTGTTGACCAGTCTATAACCCTGAAGCTCAACCTTACCACTATTGTTTGATCTGAGAAATCTCTGAAGTTTTCTGCTGTGGCAAAGGATTCAGCATAAATCCAAAGCCACCAAAAACCCTGTCGACTGTCAAAACACCTGTGAATCAGGTGTTTTCCTAAATTTGAATAGCAAATTTCTCAAATTGAACCATTAAATTAGACCAATTAAGCTACAGAGAAAAGAATTTATAGTCCTAAGTGCCCAAAACTTGAAAAAACAGGGCGAACCCTTGCGATTTTTTCTCAGAAATTTCCATTTGTCTAAAACTCAGTTTTTTAGCCAATTTCTCAATTTCCGATCATTAAAAGATAATTTCCACGGTTCAAAAGATTTAAAGGTGCACAGAAAGCCAGGAATCCCTTTTTCAGTCATCTACACCCAGAAAACCTATGTTTTCTATCCTAAAACCCTTGCTCCGATTCCCAGATTCCCAAAATTGTCCCAGATTTTCTCAATTACCCTCTTTTTAAAAATTAACTAAAGAAAACATTTTAATCTTGCTTAATTATTCCCAAAAATGACCAAAAAATAGGTTACACCCAAATCTGGAGGTCCCAAATCCTCAAAACCTGTAGCAGCCAAGCTTCCCAAGCCCGAATCCTCAAAAATCAACAAGCCAACTCCTGCTTTAACAGCTGATTCAACTGAAGTTGTTAGACCTCTCCAACCACCTGTTTCCGCTGAAGAAATAATTCATTTAACTGATTTAGATTACAAGATTGCTGATATGGTGGTAGAATTCAATTTGCTTGAGATTCATAACTGGTGTTATGATAAATTTCTGAATAAAAATCAAGATGACATACCTATTTGGGAAGCCAATTTGCCCAAATATGTAGTTCCTGTCACTCATCCAGCCCAAGACTTGGTCAGACTATGTCAAATGCATCATGTTCCTGATCAGAGAGCCATGGTAAACAAAGATAGCGAAATTCTATTTTTCATCACAGCAGAATCCATAAATGAGATGCTTCAGTTGAAGCTTGATCCCAGAGTAGTGCCCTTGTCAATTGAAGAGTTAATCTAGTTATACTTCAAGTTGGATTTTCCTATAAAAATTTCAGTCTTTCAGAATTTCATGCCTGAATATGTAGACCTTCCTAAGGTGAATCCACCATATTCTACTTCTAATTTTCCTGAAGCCTCTAGACAAGTGATCTCAATGCTATCCTTCATTCTAGGATATTTTAATGATGAATTTACTAATGCATCTATACTTGGTTTCCTTTCTACATTATCCCCTGGGCAGCCTCCTGCCATGATATTTGATTTTGCTAGATTCATTTCTGATAGCATACATTACCAACTGTCCAAATTTCCAAATGAAGGAGTTTTCAGATATTCATCTTATCTATTCCATTAGTTTCTATTTTTTCAAGATAAGCATTTTCCCATTGCTTTGAAAAATATGGATGTAGAGGGCCAGCCTCTATCAGTGATATTTTGGACATCCTTACTCAAAAATGAAGGAAATGAATTCATTTATGAATAATTTTTAGATTTATTCATCAGGACATGTATGAATTTGATTTCCAAGTCTGAACAACCCGGAGTGAGTGAAGAAATGAAGAGAAAATTACAGCTATCTGAAAAATGCAAAGTAGGAGACTGGTACTTATATCAGAGACACACAGAATTAAGAATATTTGGTACAAATTTTTACCCATATAAGTTACCTAAATTTTTAACCATCAGGGTTTTTGCATTGCAATATTTGAGACAAGTTTTAAATGTAGATGCTATAAAATTCATGGCATCAAAGAAAAAGACTCAGTTTAAGTTGAAGAGCTAGATTGACCCTTTCATATTAAACAATAGGGAGGCTGAGAAAGAAATATCTAGAAAATTATCAGAGTATCAGTTTCAAGAGATTTTTAAATGGAATTATGATCCCCAGGGTTACCTTAGTGCTATAAGGGTAAAATGCAAGCTTCAACCTTTTATACATGACTCAAAACCACATATAGAGAAGTTTGCCAATCAAATGGAATGGATGAAAAACACATTGATAGATCCTATTGATGATACAGAAATAGTGAAAAGGACAGATAATTCACAGACTATAATAGTCACCAAACAATCAGAATGTTCAAATCAAAAAGGCCCTAAATAAAATGAATATGATGAACAATTTGAGAGAAAAGTGTGAGGCTATGAATTTTTCAATAACGAAGTTTTTGGCTAAATACACAATATTGAGACAAGCAAGCCTCCCATACATTCATGGCTTTAATGAAAAGCTAATGGTTCAAACAGATTATGACAAGAAGATCAGGGCCCATGCCAAAGAACAAATAAATAAGCCTCTGCCACAAGGTTCCCCAATTGGTAAAGTTATCTTGGAGTACTTTGAAAACTTATTTTTTCTACAGAATGAAATTAAACATATTTTCATTATCAAACCAAATTTCTCAAAGAACACTGATGCTGATGAAAGTTACCAAAAGTTGAAAAGTGTCAAAATACCAAGTGATCAATAATGGAAGGAATTCACAGATTTGTTATAACAACATTGAGGCAGAACAACAGAAAAAGTACAGGTAAAATAATGAAGTTAAGAGGAAAATAACAACAAACTGTTTATTACTATTGATATAAATCTTTACAGCAGTAAAAGAGTAAAAAGAAAATTCAAGCAAGATAGAGAAATGATGGGACAATTTTTTTACCACAGTGAAAGTTTTATTTTACAGCTATCCAGAGGTAAGAATAGCAGTTGGAAGTGTATCAGATCAAAGTAATAGGGTCAAAGTGTATCCGAGCAGAAACAATCAGCTAGTTTTTACTATGGCAAATTATACATTTTACTAGCAGTAAAGTGACAGATGAACAGAGTAAAAGAGTATCAGGAAGAAATGCAGCGTTAAAAGTGAAAGAGTGTCAATCAAGCAATATTCAAATAGATATCTTCCAAATGTGCGAGCAAGCATGTACACCTAGTCAACAAACTGTTTTGATGAGATAATGTTAGTCCTATTTTTTCTAGATAAAAGGACAACTTGCTAAGTTGTTAAGGAGTTGTCCCTCTTAGTGTGTTAAGATATTTTATTTTCAAAGAGTTATTCCTAGATGTCTCTAGGATATTTTGTAATAAAAAATTTGTACAAATACTTCACTCTTTGAAGTATTAAGTGTGGAATAAAGTTGCTAGGATTATTATAGACAATTTTGCTGGTACTTTGGAGGCTCATGTGTTGATTTCATAGTAGTAGACTGGAAAAAAGCCAACTGGACTTCATAACTCAGGATTCATGCGATAAGCTAATGAGTAAAGTGATTTATTACTATCATTGTTTCCTCTTTTGAAGTTTCATTCAATTTCATATAAGTTATTCAATCCAAATGATTAATTAGGAATATTCTTTCAGGATAAGTGTAAAAAATCCCTGTCTTAACTCCTTGATCATTTCAATGTTTTCTGCTGATTTTTGGACTTAGGAATTCTTAATTGCTCCAAGTCCCGTTTGAAATATACCTCCTTCTCCTTTTTCTAGATCAAAGGATCCTTCACTTCCCTTTATCTCTAAAGCAAGCCATCCCATCAAATCAAACTATTCAAATCTCTGAGGGTTATCTACCTTGCCTTGAGTACATTAGCATCCTTTTTTCCTTGCCTTCCAGTTTTTCTTGCTACATCTTGACTCCATAGCCCAATGGACTAGTAGATCCCTCTTTAATTTGTCTCCAAGTAATCTTATTTCCCACCTAACTTTCCAAACAAAAAACCAAGTGCCCAATACCTAGCCTAAAATATCAATTCAAAACAAAGTTAAATCTAAAAGAGAGAGCCCTCTCTAAAATTTAGGAAGGCTAGATCCTAAATTTCCAAAGTAGGTTTGTGGTTACCCCTAGTTTTTTTTAACTATAAATCAAAATCCCACGACCTAAGAAATTACTAGGGTGATAACATACTGGCGACAATACTGGGGACTAACCACTCTCCAGTTTTAAATTTAATCTTGAAGGAAGATTTTTTTAAATATATATTTTTTACTTTAAGATTAACTTTAAAGGTTGTGGGTATTTCATAAATAGACATTCTAGCTTCTCGGAAAACCTACTATACCAGGTGTAACCCGGATCCTAATCATGCAGTTATAGTAGATAACCCAGAACAGATTGGAAAAAATAAAAAGAAAAAACAAAGTGATAGTTTAGAGGCTGAAGTGCCCTTGAGAAAAGCTAATTCCTTACCCAAAAAATTAGTTAGCTTATCTGATATTGATTTTGATTTCAAGTTTGAAAATTCATTATTTAGAAATAAATCTGAAATTGATTTAAAGGAAATTTTCATAGATCCTATTTTCACTTCTTTTGCGAATGAGAAACAGAAAATTATTTTAGCATCAATAAAATTTGTCAAATCTGAAATTCAAAGTCCAGTAGAAAGGGTTAATGTTACACAGGTTAAAGATGTTGATGAAGCTATTAAATTAGCTCAATCTTTATCTCACTTTAAGCCTCCAGTTTCTCAATTACACACAACAATCTTTCCAGCAGCAGATTCAACTCTGTATGTTGCCACTTCATTTTTAGACTCCACTGTCATCTCACCCACAGAACCTTTTAGTCCTGAGTTGCCTTTGTAGCCTAGGATTATATTTTCATCATATCCTCAAGCTACTGCAGGTTCATCCACAAAACCATTTATTCCTGAGTTGCCTTTGCAGCCTAGGATATTATTTCCATCATTCACTCAGCCCATTGCATCCACCAATTTTATAAGCACTACGTTTTTTCCATCCAGTTCCATATATATATCAACATATTTTCCAAGTTCTTCAAATACAGCTTCCAGCACATTAGATGTCATCTACAGCATTGCTCCTATAGTCACTATTATACCTCCTGGTTCAGGAAAACTTCAAATCATGGTTGCAAGATATGCCCCTCTAGTTTTACCCCAAAACCTCCATGATATGGCCGAAAATTACCAAAAGGATATCCCATTATTTGATAATTTTTCACAATATACTGCACAACAACATGTCACCAGATTGAATTATTTTTGTGAAATTTATGAGATAGATGAATTTGATGTCTGAATGAGGTTGTTTTCTCAAAGTTTAACTGGAGAAGTAAAAACATGGTTTAGAAATTTAGGTGCTGGTAGTATATCAGATTTAGCTGCATTTCATGGAGCATTCATAAATAAATGGGAAAATAAAAAGAATCCCTTGCAAATTTTATCTGAGTTTGATTCTTTAAAAAGAGCTCATAATGAGTCTTTTTAGGATTATTGCACTAGATATAACAGTGTTTATAATTCCATCCCTGTTGATCTTAAACCTACCCCCTATTCAGTAATTCTTAAATTTCCTGATGGATTTGATCCAAATATGGCATACCAATTAAGAGAAAGAAATGCTGAAACATTAGAACAGATGCAATTAGATGTTGTTGGTGTAGAAATTAATATCCTAGCCAAAAAATCCAGACTTAGATATGAAAGGAGAGTCACAATAAAAGAAGAGAGTTCAAAATTAGATGGTAAATTTGATCATTTTACTAAAACTTTAGAAAGAGTAGCTGAGAGATTAGACAACATTGAGAAAAAACCGCAATGGGATAACCAACCCCAAATCAGAAATCCCAACTACAGAAAAAACAAAAATCCTGGAAAAGGTAAAGAACCTTCTCCAGATCAAAACATTAGGCCCCCTTTTCAAGATAAATATGCTGAAAATTCTCAAAACAATGTTGAGGATGAGGAATACATCAACATAGTGATGGGGATCGATGAACCCAATACAATTTTCCTCACTCAGGAAGATCAAGAACTCTTTGAGCTTCAATAGTTCAAAGTAGAATTTGGTGAATCCTTTGACTATAAGCAAGGTTATGAATTCACAATCAACATGATTCACGACCAATATAACCTTAGGAGCAAGAAAAAAAATGAGCCTTCTACAAAAAACAATGCTCCAACTCAAAAAAATCAAAACAAAAAGAATGTAGAGGCTCCTAAATTTTTTTTTTTGCAAATTTTTCCAAGAGAAAACAAGAAAAATTCAAACCCACCCAGTCCTAAAAAATAGTCTAGTCCAAATATTGTTGATATCACCGATGAGGTGGATCAATCCTCCAAAGATGCCCAAAAGGCTAATACTACAAAGGCCACTAATTCAGCAAAAACAACAGTTCCTGATCCAAAGAAGAATCCAGCTGACTCTAAATCATAAAATCCTAAATCTTCTGCTGAAAATTCCAGATATGACAGAGCCTCTGCTGCCACTCAAACTGTTCATGAAAAAATAATCAAAGACAACAAAAATCAAGAAACTCAAACAAAAGATAAAAGAAAAACTCAAGATAAAGGTAAAACTGATGAACCTCAAGAAAAACCCACTCAGTTAACAATCACAAAAGATGAATTTTTTCATATTAGTAAATCTCAACCAGCATTCAACATTCAAGCTGAAATATCCAAGTTAAAAATACCAATTCCTTTAACAGAATTGGTAAATAATGACTTGTATAAATCAACAATCAACGGAACTTTAAACATGAATGATGGTGATGATTCAATTAATCTAAATGATGATCAACCTGAATTAATTTTTGGTCCTGATGTAAATGGTACACATGCTAATGGAGCAATCCCTCCTTTTTACATTAGTCTTACTATTCAAAATCAGATATTACACAATGCAATGTTAGACTCAAGAGCTTCCCACAAATTAATGCCAAAAGCTATTATGGAAACTCTGAATCTAGAAATAACTAGGCCATATAAAGACTTGTTCTCATTTGATTCCTCTAAAGTTAAGTGCATTGGATTAATAAAAGATTTGTGTGTCAATTTAGTTCAATACACAGGTAAAAGTATGATCATGGATATTTTAGTAGTTGACATCTCACCAAAGTATGGTATGCTTCTTTCTCGCTCATGGGGAGCTAAGTTGCCGGGATCTCTACAACTAGACATGATTTTTGCTACTATCAAAGTATTTGGACAACCTAAAAAATTATATAGAGAAACATTAATGAAATACATGGTCAGTAATGCAGAAAGGTACATAAATTATCCCATCTATTAAACCCCAACTGACCTTGAATCTTTCATTTTATGCAACTCTGATAATGATGAGATCCAAACTAAAATGATTAACAGAAAATATGAACCAAACAATGATAATATATTTCATGAAGCCCTTTGGCATTTAGATTTTGATGGCTCAGTGAACAAGACAGGGGCAGGAGCTGTAGTATGGATCACCAACATGGAAACCAGTCATTCGGAAGGACATGCCTTTAGACTCAACTTTAAATGCACCAACAACATGGCATAGTATGAAGCATTGATCTTAGGCCTCCAAATCATCAGAAACTTAGGAGGTAAAAGAATTTTAATCATGGGTGATTCAGAATTAGTCATTAAGCAAATAAACGCTAAATATTATGTTCATAATCCTAGATTAGCCAGATATAGAGATGCAACAATTGACTTGGTTGATGATTTACTAGAGTCTAAGTTTGCTATTATTCCCAGAAATCAAAATTTGTAAGCACGTTGCCTAGAAACTTTTTCTAGCACATGTAATTTACCCTTTCAACCAACACACAGATATACTGTTGAAATAAAGTACAGACCCATTGTTCCTGACAATGTTAAATACTGGGATATTTTCTCTGAAGATGAACAGATTTTCAATTTTTTGAACAACAAGGAAGAATACCAAAACTATAAGATAGACACTAATGATAATTTAGATTCAGAATGTAATGTAGATGAAGATTTTAATTGTGAAATAAATAGTGTAGATGTACATAAATATAAAAAGCCAACTATATTTACTCAATCAGATATAGATAACTTAGAGAAAGTAGACATAGAGGAAATAATTGAAGAAGAAATAGAAATGCTAGAATTGAAAGATAATCTTTTACCTAAAGGTTTAACTCCTTTAGAAGACTTGTTTGATTCCAATTATGTGCCCAAGAAGCCTAAAATGGAACTAGTCAAATCTGATATTGAGGAGTACAATATAGGAACATAATTACATCCTAAAATGATAAAGTTGTCCAAATATTTACCACAAGAAGAAAAAGTCAAATACATTGATCTGTTGAAAGAATATCAAGATGTATTTGCATGGAGTTATGAAGATTTAAAGGCTTATGACACAAATATAATTCAACATAAGATTCCTGTAAAAGATGACTAGAAGCCTTTTAGACAAAAATTAAGAAGGATTAATCCTGTCTTGTTACCTTTGATAGAGAAAGAAGTCAAACGAATGTATGATGCCCAAATAATTGCACCAATCAGATATTCTGATTGGGTTTCTAACTTAGTACCTACTAGGAAGAAATTTGGAGAAACAATATTATGTGTAGATTTCAGAAATCTCAATAAAGTGTCTTTGAAAGATAATTACCCTTGCCAAAGATGGATCACATCTTGCAGAGAGTAGTTGGATCTTCAAGAATTTCTTTATTGGATGGTTTCTCAGGTTATAACCAGATACTTGTTCAGAAAGAAGACTAACCCAAGACAGCCTTTACCACTCCTTAGGGCACTTTCATGTATGTGAAAATGCCTTTTGGATTAATGAATGTTGGAGCTACCTTTCAAAGGGCTATGGATATAGCCTTTGCTAAAGAAATCCATGAATTTTTGGTTATTTACTTAGATGATATTACTATGTTTTCTAAATCTGATAATGAACATTTGGATCACTTGAGACAGGTATTCATTAAATGTAGGAAATATGGGATATCCTTAAATCCAAAAAAGAGACTTTTTGGACTTGAAGAAGGTAAATTATTAGGACACATAATTTCCAAGGAAGGTATTAGGATAGATCCAGTAAGAAGTGAAGCCATACTGAACATTCACCCACCTAGGAACATCAAAGAGTTACAAGCATTATTAGGCAAAATAAATTTTTTAAGAAGATTCATTTATAATCTAGCTGAAATCATAAAGGAGCTTAATAACATGCTGAAAAAAGACTCAGTATTAAAATGGACAGTTGAAGCAAAACAATCTTTCGAATCTATAAAAGATGCTTTAACCAAAACACCAGTCTTAATTAGCCCAGACTTCAAAAAAGATTTTATTATCTTTTCATTTTCCTCTGAACATACCATACCTGCAGTTATTTTGCAGAAAAATGACCAAGGTTTTGAACAGCCTATAGCATTTTTCAGTAAAACACTTAGAGATGCACCTTTGAGATATAATATCATGGAGAAAAAAGCTTTAGCCTTGGTTAAAGCCGTAAAAGATTTCAGAGTGTACATTCTCTACTCCCACATTATTGCCTATGTTCCCAATTCTACAGTCAAAGATATTCTTGCACAGGATGGACCAGATGGTAGAAGAGGAAAGTGGATTGCCACTATCCTTGAGTATGATATTGAAATCAAACCAACTAAACTCATAAAAGGACAAGGGTTAGCCAGATTAATGGTTGAATCCAACTGTATGCCTTAGATATAAATTTCATTTCACAAATTGATGACCAAGAAGAGATGGCGACTCCATTGATCAGTGAAGCCTTTCTAGACTCACCATGGTACTCTAATATTATCTTTGCACTCACATATTTACAAGCTCCTCCATGTTTAACTAGAACAAAAGCTAGATTTGTCAAAATTAAAGCAATGAGATATTGTATTCTAGATAAAATAATTTATTGAAAAGAACGAAGTGGGATTTTACTTAATTGTTTACTAAAATAAGAAGCTGACAATATTCTTGAGGAATTTCATGCAGGTGATTGTGGAGGCCACTTATACTAGAAGAGTATAGCAGCTAAAATTCTTAGAGTTGGTTTCTACTGGCCAACATTGTTTGTTGATGTCAAAAAATATGTTATCTCCTATCACCAATGTCAGATTTTTGAAGGGAAATAGAAATTGTTACCCTTGCCCTTAAAACCTATTTCTACCGAGATGCATTTTCAACAATGGCGTTTAGACTTCATTGGAGAAATTCATCCCCCATCTTCCGGAAAGCATAAATTAATTTTGACTACCACATATTATTTTACCAAGTGGATAGAAGCCATTCCTACTAGGCAAGCCACAGACTCAGTCATAATCTCTTTCATTGTAAACAATATTTTATCTAGATTTGGATGCCCACACAAAATTATTACTGATAATGCAGTCGCATTTAAATCCAATAAAATGATTTCCTTTTGCCACAAGTATCACATTACCTTAGGCCACTCTACTGCTTATTACCCTCAAGGTAATGGCTTAGCAGAATCCTCTAATAAAAGCCTGGTAAACATCATCAAAAAATTACTTCAAGAAAACAAAAGGACTTGGAACAAAAAGTTGATCTATGCCCTATGGGCAGATAGACTTACCACCAAGTAGTCAATTGGTACTTCACCTTACCAAATATTTTATGGAATGGATGCAGTTTTTCCTTCATCATTGGGAGTTCCAGTAATGAAGATTATTCAGGAATCACAAGTTGAGATTAATGCTATTCAACGAAGAATAAATCAAACCATTCATTTACAGTAGACAAGGGAGGAAGTATATGAAAAATCTCAAGTAATTCATGATAAGATCAAAAATATTTTTGATAAAAGGAGTAAGGAGGATGATTTTTACATAAGAGATAAAGTGTTAAAGTGGGATTCCAGGAGAAAGAAAAAGGTCAAACATGGAAAATTTGACTTTTTATGGAAGGGATCTTATGAAATTTATGGGTATAGGGGTAACAATGCATTTTTTATCCGAAATTTGGATGGGAAAGACCTTCCAAAAGGACCAGTGAATGGTAGGATGCTTAAAAACTACTATTCTTCTGAGTTAACTAACAGTTAGTTCTAGATTGATTCATTTTTTACATCATTGTAAATATTCATTGCAAGTGAGTATATTGGATTGGATGTTTATTTTCAAAAGTTGAAGCCCGAAGTGAAGGCCATAAGCTCTGAAAAGTAAAATATCATAAGTATGAGTTATTGCAGAAATCAGAAGACAGTTACAGGATCATTAAGGTTAAAAATTCAAGGCTACTGATCTTAGAGTTCTTGACATTTCACCAGGAAATGCCATCCCCATGTGAAGCCGCTGTTAGTGTCTTATAAATATAGGATTCATAATTTGGAATTGAATTTTGAGTCTTGTAAATATGTACATACTTTGCCTTCTGTAAGTTGTTTTCCCTTATTTATAAAAAATAAAAAATAAAAAAGAGGGTAAAAATTCCTAAAAGAAAAATCAAAAGGACTTAGAAAAAATGAGATACCCCAAAGAAAAAAGATGAATAAAACAAGACACTGTGCAAGTTTAAATGCCATTACTTTTTACTTTTTGCAGTTGATTATGGTAGAGTGTCAATAAATGCCATAATCCATGATCAATTGAACTGTTTAATCTTGACTTGTCATGTTTCAATTTACTTGTTTTAGATAGAGAATAAAGAGTTGTCAGACAGTTTAATCCTGACAATTTAGTAGATATATTAGAGTAAAAAGGAACCCAACAGTTTAATCTGGGTCCTTGGATGAAATAAGGTAGAATTAGATAGTTTTTACTGCTTTCAAAGAAAAAATAAAATGTTCAAGGTTGCTAGCTCAAATGCACCTGCAGAAATGGAAGAAAAAATGTTAGATTAAAGATTGGGTAGGTAGAAGAAGGTGGGAAAATCATTGTAAATATTTTTCATTGGGAAAAGATCACTAATTTCCCCTCCCCTATAGCTATTTGACATTCTAAACTTTTAGTCAAAGAGGGTCGGAGCATTTCTCTGACTTCTGTTGGGACTGAACCCAAGGCTCAATGACTGTTAAGTTAAAAATGTTTGAATTTATATAATAATCCCTAATTTTCATCATTTACCATTCATGCATT
The DNA here is from genome assembly GCA_034641835.2 of Pinus albicaulis. Classification (NCBI taxonomy): domain Eukaryota; kingdom Viridiplantae; phylum Streptophyta; class Pinopsida; order Pinales; family Pinaceae; genus Pinus; species Pinus albicaulis. The sequence goes on along the minus strand of CM076576.1, from coordinate 457,006,084 downwards.
CATCACAATGCAATTTCATAAGTAAATACTCCATTTTTACTTAATGATACATAAATCCCCATTTGATTAACTGCTTACATCTCATAAAGCATAAAAACCCTCAAAAGGACATTATATCCTAAGTTAAAGTGATAAAATTATGATAATCAAGTTTTTCTTTAAAATGTCACTTTCCTTAGTTATAATTGTATATTTTGAGTATTCATTTTCCCCTTGTCATATTAATCTCTAACTTATTTATTAAATCCCTATATACATAACCTCATCCTATTATTATAACTCCTTGTATTTTAATTATCCCCTAAACCCATTATTATAAGCTTTTTTTCCAAAGTTAAATATCCACATGTTTTAATAACAACCCCCATTAAACCCCCTTTGGCATAAAACTATCTATATTCAAATATCCCGCCCCCTATGGTTTTAGGCCTTTAAATAGTCTAAAACTATATAATAAAATAAATATACAAAAACGCTTTATACATATTCTATATATGTCTAAACACAAAAAGAAGTTATCCCGCTAGTCCCATTTTACCCTAAGTATTTATAAAGGTTTTCAGTCCATCGCACCTTTATAATTTACTTATTCCGCATAAGACTTAACCCTAGCTAAACATGACCTTTCCCCTTTTCCCGTTGTATAAAACCTCAAGTTTTATATAAAAATTTACCCACCTCATGTGCTTTACCATATATATAACATTACTTTATATATAACTCATTTCCAAAAACCTCAGCACATATATCAAACCTTTCCATTATTAAACTTTGGTTATTATTTAAAACAAAGATTTTATATCTATCACCGCACTATTACATAAAGCCGCCTGGGCCCCACCCATCCTTCACCGCAACTCTTAATAATAATCCTGACTGTTCGCATCATTGAAGCAGATCTAACAGTGTGTGTTCATTATCGCACTCCGAATGTGATCGACCAATGTTTATTAAAAGTTGCGTGATAAAAGTTGTTTTTGAATACCTCCCGATGCGACATGTCAAATTCTGATACGATCGCATTCGAAATTCAGTAAACCACTTACCATCCAAGAGCAACGCGAAACCCACTGGTGGTTTTCACAAATATGCTCCCGCCTTTTGAATAGACCTGTCATTAATGCTAGATATAATGGTTTATATTCAAAGGTTAAACTTTGATAAAACATTGTTTTATGCATTATTTTCATTTTCTCCTGGTTAAAAGCTCCCACCCCGACTATATAAAGAGATTCAAGTCCTTGTTGACCAGTCTATAGCCCTGAAGCTCAACCTTACCACTATTGTTTCATCTAAGAAATATCTGAATTTTTCTGTTGCGGCAAAGCATCCAGCATAAAGCCAAAGCCACCAGAAACCCTGTCAACTGCCAAAACACCTGTAAATCAGGTATTTTCCTAAATTTTACTAGAAAATTTCTCAAATTGAACCATTAAATCAGATCAAATAAGCTACAGAAAAAATAATTTCCAGTCCTAAGTGCCCAAACCTTGAAAAAACAGGGCGAACCCTTGCAATTTTTTCTCAGAAATTGCCATTTGCCTAAAACTCAGTTTTTTAGCCAATTTCTGAATTTCCAATCATTGAAGATAACTTCCATGGTTCAAAATATTCAAAGGTGCACAGGAAGCTAGGAATCCCTTTTTCATCCTCTACAACCAGAAAACCTGTGTTTTTTATCCTAAAATCCTTGCTTCAATTCTCAGATTCCCAAAATTGTCCTAGATTTGCTCAATTACCCTCTGTTTCAAAATTAACTAAAGCAAATAGTTTAATCTTGCTTATTTATTCCAAAAAATGACCAAAAAATAGGTTACACCCAAAGCTAGAGGTCCCAAAGCCTCAAAACATGTAACAGCCAAGCTTCCCAAGCCTGAATCCTCAAAAATCAACAAGCCAATTCCTGCTTTAACAACTGATTCAACTGAAGTTGTTAGACCTCTCCAACCACCTGTTTCCGCTGAAGAAAAAATTCCTTTAACTGATTTAGATTACAAGATTACTGATATAGTGGTAGAATTCAATTTTCTTGAGATTCATAACTGGTGTTATGATAAATTTCTAAATAAAAATCAACATGACATACCTATTTGGGAATCCAATTTACCCAAATATGTAGTTCCTGTCACTCATCCAGCCCAAGACTTGGTCAGACTATGTAAAATGCATTATGTTCCTGATCAGAGAGCCATGGTAAAAAAATATAGAGAAATTCTTTTTTTCATGACAACAGAATCCAGAAATGAGATGCTTCAGTTGAAGCTTGATCCCAGAGTAGTGCCCTTGTCAATTGAAGAGTTAACCCAGTTATACTTAGAGTTGGATTTTCCTAAAAAAATTTCAGTATTTCAGAATTTCATGCCTAAATATGTAGACCTTCCTAAGGTGAATCCACCATATTCTACTTCTGATTTTCCTGAAGCCTCTAAACAAGTGATCTCAATGCTATCCTTCATTCTAGGATATTTTAATAATGAATTTACTGATGCATCTATACTTGGTTTCCTTTCTACATTATCCCCTGGGCAGTCTCCTGCCATGATCTTTGATCTTGCTAGATTCTTTGCTGATAGAATACATTACCAACTGTCCAAATTGCCAAATGAAGGAGTTTTCAGATATTCATCTTATCTATTCCATTTGTTTCTATTTTTTCAAACTGAGCATTTTCCCATTGCTTTGCAAAAGATGGATGTAGAGGGCCAGTATCTATCAGTGATATTTTGGACATCCTTGCTCAGAAAGGAAGGAAATGAATCTAGTTATGAACAATTTTCAGAATTATTCATCAGGACATGCATGAATTTGATTTACAAGTCTGAACAGCCCAGAGTGAGTGAAGAAATGAAGAGAATATTACAGCTATCTGAAAAATGCAAAGTAGGAGACTGGTACTTATATCAAAGACACATAGAATTAAGAATATTTGGTACAAATTTGTCCCCATATAAGTTACCTAAATTTTTAATCATCAGGGTTTTTGCATTGGAATATTTGAGACAAGTTTTAAATGCAGATGCTATAAAATTCATGGCATCAAAGAAAAAGAATTAGTTTAAGTTTAAGAGCCAGATTGGCCCTTTCATAGTAAACAATAGGGAGGCTAAGAAAGAAATATCTAGACAATTATCAGAGTATCAGTTTCCAGAAATTTTTAAATGGAATTATGATCCCCAGGGTTACCTTAGTGCTATAAGGGTAAAATGCAAGCTTCAACCTTTTATACATGACTCAAAGCCACATATAGAGAATTTTTCCAATCAAATGGAATGGATGCCAAACAAATTGATAGATAATACTGATCATATAGAAATAGTGAAAAGTACAGATAATTCACAGACTATAATAGTCACCAAATAGTCAGAATGCTCAAATAAAAAAGGCCCTAAATAAAAGGAATATGATGAATAATTTGAAGGAAAAGTGTGAGGCTATGAATTTGTCAATAACAAAGTTTTTGTCTAAATACAAAATATTGAGAGAAGGAGGCATCCCAGACATTCATGGCTTTAATGAAAAGCTAATGTTTCAAACAGATTATGAAAGAAGATCAGGGCCCATGCCAAAGAACAAATAAATAAGCCTCTACCACAAGGCTCCCCAACTGGTAAAGTTATCTTGGAGTACTTTGAAAACTTATTTTTTCTACAGGATGAAATTAAACATATTTTCATTATCAAACCAAATTTCTCAAAGTACACTGATGCTGATGAAAGTTACCGAAAGTTGAAAGTATGAAAATACCAAGAGATCAACAATGAAAGGAATTCACAGATTTTTTATAACAACTTCGAGGAAGAACAACATAAAAATTACAAGTAAAACAGTGAAGTTAAGAGGAAAAGAACAACAAATAGTTTATTTAATTTTGGGATTTTTCACTGTTGATATAAATCTTTACAGTAGTAAAAGAGTAAAAGAAAAATTCAAGCAAGACAGAGAAATGATGGGACAAATTTTTTACCACAGTGAAAGTTTTATTTTACAGTTGTCTAGAGGTAATAATAGCAGTTGAAAGTGTATCAGATCAAAGTAACAGGGTCAAAGTGTATCCGAGCAGAAACAATCAGCTAGTTTTTACTATGGTAAATTCTACATTTTACTAGCAGTAAAGTGACATATGAACAGAGTAAAAGAGTATCAGGAAGAAAAGCAGAATTAAAAGTGAAAGAGTATCAATCAAGCAATCTTCAAACATATATCTTCCAAATGTGCCAACAAGCATGCACACCTAGTCAACAAACTGTTTTGATGAGATAATGTTAGTCCTATTTTTTCCAGATAAAAGTATAGCTTGCTAAGTTGTTAAGCAGCTGTCCCTCTTAGTGTGTTAAGATATTTTATTTTCCTAGAGTTATTCCTAGATGTCTCTAGGATATTTTTTAATAGACATTTTGTATAAATACTTCACTCTTTGAAGTATTAAGTGTGGAATAAAGTTGCTGATATTATTATAGACAATTTTGCTGGTACTTTTGAGGCTCATGTGTTGATTTCATAACAGCAGACTGGACAACAGCCAACTGAACTTCATAACTTAGGATTCATGTGATAAGCTAATGAGTAAAGTGATTTCTTACTGTCATTGTTTCCTCTTTTGAAGTTTCATTCAATTTCATAAATGTTATTCAATCCAAATGATTAATTAGGAATATTATTTCAGGATAAGTGTAAAAAACTCCCTGTCTTAACTACTTGATCATTTCAGTGTTTTCTAATGATTTTTGGACTTAGGAATTCTTAATTTCTCCTAGTCCCGTTTGACCTCTGCCTCCTTCTCCTTTTTCCAGATCAAAGGATCCTTCACTGCCCTTTATCCCAAAAGCAAGCCATCCCATCAAATCAAACTATTCAAATCTATGAGGGTTATCTACATTGCCCTGAGTAAATTAGAATCCTTTTGGCCTTGCCTTCTAGTTTTGCTTGCTACATCTTGACTCAATAGCCCAATGGAATAATAGATACCTCTTTAATTTGTCTCCAAGTAATCTTATTTCCCACCAAACTTTCCAAAAAAAAAACAAAGTGCCCAATACCTAGCCTAAAATATCAATTCAAAACAAAGTTAAATCTGAAAGAGAGATCCCTCTCTAAAATTTAGGAAGGCTAGATCCTAAATTTGCAAAGTAGGTTTGTGGTTACCCCAACTTTTCTTTAACTATAAATCAAAATCCCACGACCTAAGAAATTACTAGGGTGATAACATGTCCAAAACTAAGTTTGTATATTCCCTCATCCTTATATCCTTTGTTTGATAAACACCTTCAAATTTTTTAATGAATAATTTTGAATCTCCAAAAATAGAAATGTTTTGAGCATTCATTCCTTTCAAAACTTCTAAGCCCAAAATCAAGGATTCATACCCAACCATGTTATTTGTGAAATCAAAGTTCAATTTGTAGGAAAAGAACTTACTCTCATCACTTGGACTTGTGATCCAAATCCCTGCTCCTGCCCCTTCTCTTCCTTCTGATCCATCAAAATGGAATAACAACCAACCTTCCGCCTCCTTATCACTGACTTGCTGATCTTCTGTTTGCTGATTTTCAGACTGCTGAATTTCAGATCTCTAATTTTCTGCTTTCTTCTCATCCTCTTCTTCATTAGTCAAATCATTGAAAAGAATAGCAGATCCAAGTTCAGTATCAAGAGCGTAAATTGGAAAATTTTGAGGTTTGTCTTTACTACTCACCATGTAGGCCATTCTTGTCTCTTGATACAATCTCATTTGCTCACCAAAAACAAGAATGTTGGCATAAGTAAGGTCCATCTACATTTTACCTTTGATTTTTGCTACCCATGACCTTGATAATAGCATACCAAAATTTGGCAGAATGTCTGCCACCACGATTTCCATGACCACTGTCTTGGTAGGGACTTTTGTTATACCAACAAAAACATCCTTAATTAAACAAATGCATTGAACTCTTTTTGAATCAAAAGAAAACAAGTCCTTATATGGTCTAGTTATTTCTAACCCCATCCTTTCCATGATTACTTTGGGCATAAGATTGTGAGAGGCCATTGAATCCAATATAGCATTATGTAATGTCATGTCATGAATGCTAAGGCTCACATAAAAATGAGGGACATACTCATTCTGTTCATCTTCTAATGTTGGACCCAAGTATATGGTTGGATGATCCTGTTGTATATTTAAGATATCAACAACTCCTAGTTGTGAATTCAAAATTTTAACAATCTTGCTTCTATACTCATTGACCTTGAGAATCTCACCTAAAGGTACTGGGATTTTGATCTTAGAAATTTCATTTTCCAAACTGAAAATAGAAACAGATTTTTCAGCTTCTTTGATAGGAGGAAGAGGTGGTGTATCTTTCTTACCTTCATCAACCTTTGGAGTATCTTTCTTGCCATCAGAAACCTTACGTGTATCTTTCTTAGGTTGTGTTTTATTTGCAATGATCGGCACATTTCTATTTCTGAGATTGTATTGTTTTTGCATCTAAAAAATAGCATGTTGATACCCTTCTAGATAATCTGATGGTTCCTCTCCATGATTACCTTGGTCTGATTCATCATGTTCCTCTTTAGTCAAGAAAATTCTAGACATTTCTTCATCTAAACAGTGAATAGACTCTTTAGGAATTTTAAGATCATCTTCTTCATCAACTAAGTTCTATTGGAGAGGAGGTCTCACTAGAGGATCAGACTAATGATTTCTATTTTCCCTTGGTCTTTGTTGATTTTCAGGTCTCCTGAACTGAGGGTTTCTAAACTAAGGTTCATGTTGTGTAGGAGGAGCAGAGGTATTCCCAAGGGCCAACCTATCCATCAAATTTTCTGTTGTTTTCATCATTGAATCAAATTTATCATCAGAGGTAGAGGAGGAAGGATTCTCTTCTTCTTTTAACTTAGTATTACCCATTTTTGACTTTTTAGCTGCTATCATATTAACCTCCACCTTCACTGCATCATTTTTCATTTCAGCAAGTGAAGGAGATTCTCTCTCTCTCTCTCAGCAGTATAGAAAATTCATAATCAAAATATTTGGCATATCTCATCTAAGCTAAGGCTTGTGGAGGTTTTGAGTGGGCAGGAATAGATTCAAAAAATTTATTAAACCTTTTTGAAAAGTTTTGAACAGTTTCATCAACAACTCTTCTTAAGCTGTTATACTTAGTGAGAGCTTGTACTGGATTAGTTTTATTTCCCCATTTTCTCAAAAGGATATACTCAAACTCATTCCAATTATGAACACTTCCAGGAGTAAGGGCTTTGAACCACTTCCTAACTTCACCAGTAAAGCTCTGAGCAAACAATCTCAACTTGACATTTTCATGATCAACCTCCTCCCTATCTATAAAATCATTAAATTGATCCACATGTTCTGCTGTAATCTCTTCATCACTTCCCCAAGTTTTGATTCTAGCAACATATTTGCTAGGGAGGTCATGTAAAATAGCTGGAAGAACAAAAGGGGCATATCTAGCAGGTGCAGCGGGTGGAGGAGGTACATTTCCAGCCATGGTAAAAGGAACTATGGTAGCTTTAGGGATAACAGTAATAGAATATGAAGAACTGTTATGAGGAGGATTGTTTGGTCTTTTTTGTCCACTAACAATTAAACTCCAATCAAGAAGAGGTAAACCAACTTTACTTTTCAACATGACTTCAAAAGGGTCAACCTATTTAAACTTATCTAAAGGCTCTCTTTCCAACAACAACTCAGAAGTAACAGCTTCCCAAAACTCTTCTTTGTCTTCTTGTGTTACTAGGGCTGAGGTATCAATACCTCTCTTATGCAAGTCTAAGATGATTTTAGTTAATTATTTTTCACTTTCAGATCTAAACAAGACTTACTAGATTTTATCATCAACTCTTTTATCTTCAAGACTTCTTAATATTCTAGAGGATAAGGATTTCGAATGTGATGGAGTACCTGATATTTTAGAAATTCCTTGACTACCTCTGGAAATGGTGTTTGGATTGTCCACGATGGTAGGTGGATCTGGGTCAGGATTACTCCTCGTGTATCTCCTTCTCGAAGCCACCTTTGATCATATAAATTTTGAATGGAGTCACGAAGGTAGATGCAGCCTCGAAAATCTTCCTGAGCTCCTGCTACCTTCAGAAGTGCAGCTTCAAAATTTTGGGAAAGTATAATCTTCAGGCTCCTGGCTGACGCACCAAAATGTTATCACGAAATTGAATCTAATAGGCTGCTTGATCAGTCAAATTCATGTAACTATTTCAAACCTAATCTTTTGAATGAGGCTTAGCCTCCTCAGCTTGAGAGGGCTCTCTCAAGGGTTAATGATTTAGATAAAAATATATATGGCTAACTCTATTTAGGTAATAAACAGATAAATGATAGATGTAGGTTCAGAATCACATCAACATGTATACATTGGGATTATGGAATCAAAGCAATTCAGTAATTCAGGGAATCTACTTAACATGGAAGTTGAGGCATATCAGAGTTTTTAGTCATAAGGTACACACACATGAAACTTGTAAAAACATAGTTAGTTCACTTATATAGGAAGTCAGAGCATATAATATATGAATTCTGGGTAATATAGATGAACACCACTACAATGAGACACATAAGAGATGAAAATATAATAGGAAAACACTAAAACTCCTTCTGAATCTCAAGTTGGTCAAGTAGAAGATCTTTGTATTAGCTGAAAACAGTCAATTCACAACAAGAAAAATTTTGCAAAAAATGTCCAACCCTTTACAAATTCAACCTCTTGGCCTTTAATAGACCTCTTAAAACGTGAGATGATCTTCCTTTAGGGCTAGATACATCGAGTTTCTAACTACTGACACCTTGCATAACCATAAGACATGGAATTTATTACAAAAAGACACCTATCCTACTTGACAGTGCTATTCCAAAAAGGACTCAAACTACTTATTGCTATCTATAATAACCTTATCTATTTAAATTTACATCATTTCCAAGTGTATCATCAAATGGTTGAATTTGGATGATGGGCTTCATTTCTTCATGACCACTTTGTTTTCCTCCACAAAAATAGGAAACAATACCCTGTTTTTTAGGCATAAGATCTTTTACATTCTTTGAACATTTTGACCATCATTTACTCTTCATTTTGTGGTCCTTGGCTATTGGGAGTTATCTTAACACATCCCATAACTTATCCCTAGCCTCTAGCCGTCTAAAACATCTTTAAACACTGCTCAAAATGCTATAATGTCCTGCGCTACGAAAACACAGCAGTTTCGTAGTGCCTTTTGTAGCGCTGCCATTTCAACCTTTATTCTTCAAATCTTTGACTCTTTCCTCCAAAATTGTTTTAATTACCCTTTAATACATCTTCCATAGAAAATTCAGATCTTGAATCACTATTCAACCCTTCAAAAACTGATCAAAATAAGCAATAGAATCAGTTACAATAGTTTCGTAGTGTTTTTCTACTTTTTTACACTGAATGCACTACGAAACTACTGAGTATGCAATTTTTTCATAAATTTTCCAAGTGAAAACTATAGTTATGCCAAAAAAATCAAAATACACCTGTCTTCATTATTTACAAACCATGTCAACTGTAAAACCCACTTCATTCTATCTTTGTTGAGGCCCCTTCTTCATTTACACTTGGTTGAGCTATTGGTTCTTTTATGACTATTATTTTAATGCCTCTGCTCTTTAACTCATCATGAATTAACTCCAGATGTTGCTATAAATCTTTCACCTAGTATTTAAGTCATCTGTTAGTAGCTCTCAGATGAGTGTTTATTATTCTGACAATATTTAGCTTCTTTTATTTCTAGAACTTTCCACTTGAAAAATTGCTCATTATTACTTAAGTTTTCAGAAGCAGAATCAACTTGTCCTTCCCACATTGCCTTCATCCTTTTAAACTGTACTTTCTTGACATTGTGTTTTCTGGCTCTCTTTTTCATGACAACAATTTCCAGGTTTGGCAACCTTAATTTCTCCTCAAGGCACTAAAACTCTATTTTCTCTCTCATTTTCTCTTTTCCCCTTTTTGTTCTGTTGATTGTATGCTCCACTGTAGGTGATGAAAGATCAACAATTTCTTTAGGAGATTTAGCTATCTTAGTGGGTATTTGAACTTCCTTGATGCTCTCTATCAATTTCCTAGCATGACTTGTTATAGGCTTTCTTGCTTGAAAATTGAAACCTGCATCTTCCCCCTCAAACTCTAGCCTCTTTGAAGACTTGTCCTTTTTTAGTTTATGCTCCTCTTCCCCAATGAACTCATCTTGGACAATGGGTGTTTCCTCTATGTCAATAGCATGAAGAATATCCTCTAGATTCCCCTTTTTTGCTGGGCTGTCTTCTGTAGCAACTGTCTCTCCTTTCAATACCACTTCTTGGCTTTTAGTTACTCTTTTAGTTCCCTATTTGCTGACAAATTGTTTTTGTTTTGCATCTTTGACAACCTTTGGTCTCTATTTTGCATGTGGGAGAGTTGGTGTATCAAGCATCTGCATTTTCTTTGGCCCTTTCTCAGTTTTCTTTCTTGGCTTCACTCTTGCAGTTGCTTTTGATTTTGCAACCATAGTTTGGCTTGGGTCTGCTGGTGGTGGCGATGGAACTTCTTTAGTTTTAGGTTTTCTTGTAGGAGTTATGGTGTCCAAATCAAAACCATTTATAAACAATAATGATGACCAATCCCTTCCTATCTTCTGAAGTTCATCTAAAATTAATAATTTCATTAAGCCATAATGAAACAAGGATGTTTCAATCCCTTCAGACTTTTCTTGCACCTTATCAGTCATCTTTGCAAGAATTCTATGTAGATAAAAAGGTAAATCAAGTGAAATCTTGCCAGTGAAGTGTAAAAGAAATTTGAAATGATATGAATAAAACTTGTGATATCTTCCTTCACAGGTAAAATATTTCTGAATGTTGAGCAACAATTTTGAGTAGTTATCTTTGATACAACTTCTAGGGATAGCATTATTAAGGTCCATGTCTGTGTGCTCTAGTTTCATGAACTCTTTACACTGCTCCATATTAAATTTAAAACCTTTAAACCAGGTTTCTTGACCTCTTGGTATCTCTGTAACGACAGCAATGATCTCTAGTGTAATAGACACACTTATCATCTCGACCTTAGTTGTTGTTCCATTGAAATTCATAGAAAATTCCTTGGATAGCTGTGTGTGACAACCCTGCAACTTCTCAGAAAATCATAGGCAAACTGCTCTTTTGAATGCTTCCATCACTACTGGGTCTTCAGTTATTGCGCTCATATATTTAGGTTCATGCCTTAAGCACTATCCTCCTCTATGTATTTTCCTTTCTTCTGCTATATTCTTTAGAGAAAATTGCCAGCCTCGCTTGAAAAAAATGTAACATCAGCCTTAGTTTAATAATTGTAACAACAACCTCACCTGATATGGGTGTAGTAAAACCTTTTTATGAACCAACCATAGGTTTGTCTTGACACTCAGAGCTCAGACATTTCGAATGGAGGCAAAAGGAAATAAGAATGACTAATTAGGAAATATTTTGAAATTTTAAATGTCCTCTTATAACTAAAATGATGACTCTCTCATACCTAAAATGACCATGATGACTGCAAACATGGGTGTGTACCTTGATTTCATCATTAAATCACTCAACATGCCACTATCCTACCCTTTCCCAATGGTTTCTGACATTTTCCAACTCAACTTATAAGACAGTTACAAAACCATGCTTTCGTAGCGCCTACAGTGTAATTTTTCCTGTTTGCGCTACGAAACTATCAGTGCTTTCGTAGTGCAAAATGAATTTTTTCAATGGGTGGAACTATGAAACTATGTTTTCTCAGCTAATTGGACAATTTTGATGAAAATACTTAGGGAAATGAAATGAATCATGTAATGATGAAAAACTTGTCATGGAAAAACATTAAAATGAGTTTATTTAAACACTAGGGAAGGTTCAAACTTAAAAATTTAATACTCCCTTTGGTCAAATTCAAGAAATGACTCCTAAGACCCTATTTTGACCCATGATCATAGACAATCTTGTCACAATGATGTTTTGAAAATTTTCTAGGTGATAACAAATTGATTTCGGTAGTATCCATAATTTTATTCATTGTACGATAACCAAGGAATTAAATTTCTTCCTATATCCAAAACCAAAGCGTCAAGTGATGGTTGCAAATGGAGAAAATATAAAGTATTCTGAAAATTACCATAATATCAAGCTAACCATGGGGGAATATCTATTTAATATCCCAATGCTTTCCATTCCAATGGATGGTTCTGATGTTGTACTAGGAGTTCAATGGTTACAATCTCCGGGAACGATAAATTTTATTTTTCAAGAATTTTTCTTGAATTTTTTTGGGAAGGAAAGGAAGTTGAATTAAGGGGTATCAGAAGGAAAAATGGAAATATAATCATCTCTAATGGAATGTAAAATATTCTAAAGAAATAAAAATGAGGCATAATTGCACAGTTATGCTCACTAGAGTTTCAAACATCAAAATCATCTGTTTCTCCAAATCGCCAAAAAGTCTTGAACAATAATTCCAAGTTATTTGAGACTTTTAAATTCCTCCCTCCTATTCGTGATCATGATCATGTTATTCATTTGATTCCAGCAATTTTTCCTCCAAACATCAAGCCTTACAGATATCCCTATGCCCAAAAGAGAGAAATTGAACGTGTGATTGCAGAAATGCTAGAGCCCGGTATAATTAAACCTAGTCAAAGTTCTTTCTCTGCTCCAGTAGTATTGGTGCACAAGAAGGATGGATAATGGTGCATATGTCTAGATTATAGGGAGATCAACAAGCTCACTATTAAAGATAAATTTCCCATTCCTGTCATTGATGAATTATTGGATGAATTACATGGAGAAATTTACTTCATGGAGTTGGATCTTCATTTAGGATATCATCAAATTAGAATGAAGGCTCAAGAAATTATGAAAACACCATTTATAACTCATGAGGGTCATTATGAATTTTTGGTTGTAGTGAACAAAGTTCCTACTTACATCAAATACTCGAGAAGACTTGGAATATGAGAATATCCATTAAGGGTACAAGAATATATATATTTAAATGTATGAATAAGAATGATGATGATCAATATTAAAAATGAGGCTCGCTTATATAGCTAGGGAGGTGCCTCTTCACAAAAGGTCTAGTCCCATTATGCATGCCTCTTTAGTACTAATTACTAAGTAATTATGATTATTATCTTTTACATTATTTTCTATATATTTTATTCATAAGATTTCATTTCTCTTCAAAAATTTTTGTCCTCAAAGCTTATTGATGAAAGGCTTGATATCTTTTTCTGTTTTTAATGTCTTCTTGTCTTCGAACTGTCATCTTCATTGATACAAGTTGATATTATCCTCTAAGTGATAAACAAAAATGTCGCACTCAGAAGGGATCAGACCATCCTAGATCAATCTTTTGTTGAATCTTACGGTGACTGGCAACTTGTGATGAATTTTTATCACATGAGTGGATTTCACTAACATTGGTATTCTTCGGAACATTAGTTTGTTGTTTATTTTCTAAATACATATCTTGATTGAGTTGTCTACTCTCGCGATTCAAATGTCGATAGGGAAATTTTTTGGTTTGACTTTCTCTTATTAAGTGTGGAAATTTTTTGATATTCTTCTGGCGAGGATGTTGTTGAGTTGGTTACAGAACTTTCAATTGGAATGTTCATCTTCTGAACTACAAAATCTAAGTTTGTATTTTTTCAACTTGCTTGTCTTCTGCTTGAGTTGTGACATTCACTACATCAGTATATGTTTCTTTCTCTTCAACTTGGACTTCCATTAGGGGAATTTTTAGGTCTAAAATGGGCCTCCTAAGAAGAATGTACAAGAAAAATAAACTTAAGAACCAATAGGATTCAAGATTATGATGTCAACCATGGGTGGTGATTCACCAATTTTTATATAAAAGGGTATAAATATTAAAAAATAATAAAATAATAAAACTACTTTTTCAACTTGTATTTTAAATTTATCTCCCAAAATTTTTACTCAAATTTCGAGTGGGAGTACTTGTTGGATGCAAAATTTAATTCCTCATCCAAGGAGTACCCATGTTGCATACGTTTCATGGACCCTCCTACACGAAAAATGAGAAATACATGATAAAACATAATTGCAATCATGTTTTTCATGTATTTATCAATTTTCATTTAGAAGGATCCATGGAAAGTATGCAACATGGGTACTCCTTGGATGAAGAATTAAATTATTCTCCTACATGAAAAATTAGAAATACATGATAAAACATAATTGCAATCACGTTTTTCATGTATTTATAATTTATCATTTATAAGGATCCATGGAAAGTATGCAAGATGGGTACTCCTTGGATGAGGAATTAAATTATTCATCCAACGAGTACTCTCACTCGAAATTTGAGTAAAAACTTTGGGAAATAAGTTGAAAATACGAGTTGAAAAAGTAGTTATTACTTTTTTCACTCTAAAATTTGATGAAGTAATCAAATATTATTTTATTATTTCCATATTATTTTATAATTTCCTTAGGAGGCCCATTTTAGACCTCAACATTCCCCTAATGTATATTCGATACTTCCTTCTTGATAAATTGTTGCACCTTGTTTTCCAATCACTTCTTATATTTCTTAAGCTTCTTGATTTGCGTCAATAATTTTTCACTATGGTTTTTATGTCAAGAAACTTCTTCATTTTTATTAGTGGTGATCTTGTCAACTTATCTTTTCATATTTTGTATCACCTTTTTACTTTCTTGAAGAATTACTTTTGAGATTCCTTGTATGTCTTTAGGCGTCACTGAATTTGGCTTCAAGGTAACATCCCGTAGTGTTATTCTTTTATTTTTGTGGGAGAATGTCAAAAACTTATTTTTTGTATTTAGAATAAAGGACCTAGAGTTTCCATCCAGGGTGAGCCCAAAACAATGTCACTATCATCAAAAAATAAGGTTTTCACAGTGAATTATGAGATAAAATTATAGTCCCCAATACTTAGTTGTAGATTTTTTATGACGTATTGTTTGTCACTTGTATTAAAAAAATCATTTCAATTATATTTGATTCAGGAAATAATTTTTTAGCACATTTAGGACTAACATAATTACTATATTTAGTAGGAATGATAGAGATTACAATATCTCTTCCTATGAGTAATCCTTTGATTTTAAATAGTGCACTAACAAAATTACTAAATGTTTTAGGAAATCTTTCATTACTTGTCTCCATTTCACTATTTTCGAGATGAGCTTACTGTCTAAAAATAACTTCGTCTTTCTTTTCATTTTATTTTTAAATGAACTTAGCATTTTATTTTGATCCTTTAGATTCCTATATAATGAAAGTAGGTTTTTGCATTTGAATCATCCAAGAATTGCTGATTTATGTAATCTAAAGGAGGTTTCCCCCTCGAAGAGGATGATTTCTAAGTCATTGATCTATGTTTTATTCTATTTTGTGAGTTGGTTGCATAACACAATCCCTTCAACCTGAGAGTACCCCTTGGCCACAAATCTGGCCTTGTACTTTTCTATTCTTCCATATTCTGTCTTCTTTACCTTGAACATCCATCTCGAACCCACAACTTATTTTTATAATGGTCTTGGGAACACTTCCCAAATAATTTTCCTTACAATGTATTCTTACTCCTCCACCATTGAATCAACCCATATAGGTTTCTCCACTAATTCCTCGAAAGAGGATGGCTCAGTATCTACAAGATCAGTCATTAGAGTCATGTATCCAGTGTACCAATTTAGTGGCCTTCTCTTACTGCATTGATTTTAAGGAGCACTCACATTCTCCCTCACATCCTACATGGGTCTCTCAGCTTCCCTGGTTCTTTTCCTGCCAACTATGCATGGTTCTGCTTAAGTGGTTGTGTCCACTCTCTGCTCCTCAATTTGTCATTACTCCACAAGTTCTTTAGGTTCCTCCTTTGGAGTTAAAATCTCCTCTTTTGGTGGGATATGAATCTACCTCTAAAGAGAGCACCAAATCACTTTCTCCTCATCAAATTTTACATTTGTTCGCACAACTGTCATTCTAAGGGATGGAAAGTAATCATAGTAGTTTTGGAGAGTTTCTGTGTACCCACAAATACCCCCAGCTCTTCTATCGAATCTAGCTTCTTCCTTGCATATTTGGAGACATGTGTATAGAGATAGGCTCCAAAAAGCCTGAAGTGCAATAGATTTGGCTTTCTTCCTAAGAAATCCTCGTCTAGTATAATCATGCCCACAATTTAGAATAAAAATATCATACATGCAATAAGAAATAACACACATACAATAAATGTTTTTATCTGGGAAATCAATCTACTAAAAATCCCAATGCCTCTTTAATTAATCAAAATGAATAGATATATATTACAATTTCTTTGCTCAACTGAGCTCACCCTACAAGTCCACAACCTATCTCTTTGCTCACTCAAGACCTCTGATCTAGACTTAGTCAAAATTTTCCTTTGTTTGAGCTCCTATTTCCTTGTGTTTTTCCTTGAGGAATTAGGCCCTTATTATTTAGGTAATTCCTCAAATTTAATTACGAAATACCTTAGGTTGATCATCTGACTGCATGCAATGCTTGTACACTCAAGAATAGTCTACAATTGATGTTACACTACCTTGGAATTTCCATCTTGAATTGGGAAATTGAATTATTTGCATGCATTAGCTATTTTGGGTTGATTGATTATTTAACCAAATGATCACTGAGTTTAACCATAGTCCCACTACAAAACTTGACCCTCCACTAGTTCCTTCAACATTTGGAAATAGTTTAACCGAAAACAACCTTAGATAAGTGACCTTGATTGCTACAAATTAGAAATCACACATTCTTAACTGAGATCTAACTCCTCCAAATCAAATTTACTGAGTAAAATAGGTGACAGAATCCATGTCACATAAGTTAACATCATCCAAGTTGTCTACTGATGTGGAAATTTGAACTTTCTCAATTTAATCAAGGAAAAATCAAATTGAGAATTTATTTTTTAATTCTTCAATAGGTGGCCACAAATATCCACCTGAATAATTCCTCCAACTTTATGAAGCAATGACCTCCATTTCATTGAGTGCCTCCATGAGATGGGGAACTTCTGTTGAACTTGCTCCTTGATGTGGAAATTCGAATTTTTTCAATTTAACCAAGGAAAGATCAAATTGAGAATTTCCTGTAGCATTTTTCAACACTCCCTCTCAGCAAGAAAGGGACTATCAACCACCCCTATCCTACAACTGTGTAACTCAAACTTCCCTCTTGACAAGGCCTTATCAAAATGTCAGCATCTTGTTCCTCTATTGGAATGTAGTGCAACAACATTATCTGCCTCTACACAGAGTCTCGTAAATGGTGATACCAAATATCTATATGCTTGGATAGATCATGAAAAATAGGATTCTCATAGAGCTTGATGTAACTCTAGTTATCATAGTATATCATACTTGGATATATCATCTGACGTATTGTTTGTCATGTACTATAAGTACCTTAAAAATTATTATATCAAGAAGGTTACAATGTAACATAGAGGGGTGTGGTCAATTGCCTACGACTTATTTACATACTACAATTAAAATTAGGAAACTAGCCTAAAATAATTGTCATTCCAACTTCTAAAGTAACTGTAAGCATATCTCTATAGGACATTTCTTATTATTCTTCTTCTCTTCTTATTATCTCTCTACCAATGTAATTTTTCCCATTGTTTCCAACCCTAAACTTAGCACTCTTGGTGAATGATTTAACACTTCGTTTCTATTTCTTATGCCTTACAACATTTTAGGTGTCGTTCTTTTATACTGGATTTTCTATGCATCTACAATCCCTTTCTAGTCCAAGGTGGATCCAAATTACCACATAGTTTAATTTTTTGATTGGTGAATTTTCTATCGATCATCCATCTCCAACAAGTGCACATAGTAGTGCACCCAATTGTGCACCTAAGTCTACTCAAGTGTGCCCAAGTCATCCCAAGTGTACCTAGTTTGTCCATCCAAGCCATTTTGAGTTTTTCTACTCCATATTTTTCAATATATTCATTTAACGCATCTCATATGTCCATGGAACTGAGTCTCACTCAACCTAGTTCACATATTTATTCTTGGATATATTTGAATCCATTTGGCTACGCCCAATTTTTCTTGGAAATTCCCAAATTGTGTTTGGTATATGTGTGCTCAATGGATGCATGCCCAACGGTGTACACCCAATGAGTGTGTTCCATGATTTTGATCCATGGATATTTGTTCCTAGAGGAAGTTCAATTAGGCTTCATAACCCTTGTGTGTGGATTTCCCAACTTTTTTTTTCTATATATATTTTGGGCACCCAATTCATAATGCTTGTTATGCCATGCTTGTCTATCATGCAAAGTGCATGTATATATGCATGGATGAAAACTATGGTATGTAACTTAAACTTTATTCTATGAATAATTTTACAATGTACCATAGAGGAGTGTGGCCAATTTACTATGACTTATTTACATACTGTAATTATATTGTTGGGGTTAATTGGTACATCAACTTCCTGAGGTCGTATATTTGGCATATGATATTCGTTTGACACGTACGATACCTCATTAGAAATATATATTTGAGGACAAAAACTTTGAACCACATACCTATGATGTGGCCATGGGTTTTTCGTTTTCCAAAAAAACGTTGTTTATGGCCTCAAAGTGGCTTTAGAAGTTCAGGACTAGAAAAACCTCCAAAAATAGTAAACGTTGTTAGAAATTAGGAAACTAAAATGAAATAGCATTGGGAGTACAAGTGGAATAGGTAGGTGGTGTATAAATTAAGTTATAGATTTGAAACTAACCTAGTTTACTACTTTGGGGACACTAATGCACAATTTAGAACAAAAATCTTAGACATACAATAAGAAATAAAACACATGAAACAAGTATAACAAAATATGCTAAAAATCCCAATGCCTCTTTCATTAATCAAAATGAATAGATATGTATTACAGTTTCTTTTCTCAACGGAGCTCACACTGCAAGTGTACAACCTATCTCTTTTCTCATTGAAGGCCTCTGACAAAGACTTAATCAAAATTTTCCTATTCTTGGGCTCTTAGTATCTTGTGTTGTTCCTTGAGGAATTAGGCCCCTATTATTTAGGGAATTCCTCAAATGGAATTATGCAATTCCTTAGTTTGGTTATTTGACTGCATGAAACACATGTACACTCAAGACTAGTCTACAATTTATGTTACACTACCTTAGAATCTCCGCCTAGCTAGGGGAACTCGAATTCTCTATGTGCAATAGCTATTTTGGGTTGAATGATTAGTTAAATGAGTGATCATTGAGTTTGAATGATGTTCCACTGCACAACTTAACCCTCATCTAGTTCCTCCAATATTTTAAACTAGTTTAACTGAAAATAGCCTTATATAACCTTAGAAATCACACATTCTTAACTGAAATATAACTCCTACAAATCAAATTTACTAAGTAAAATGGGTGACACAAGACATTTCACACAATTTAACATCATCCAAGTTGTCTGCTGATGTGGAAATTTTAATTATCTCAATTTAATCAAGGCAAATCCAAATTTAGAATTTCTTGCTGCATTTTTCAACACTCCCTCTCAGCAAGAAAGCGATTATCAACAAGCCTATCCTGCACATGTGGAACTCAAACTTACCTTTGGATAAGGCCTTTGTCAAAATTTCAACATCTTGTTCCTTTGTGGGAATGCATTGCAACAGCATTATCTGCCTCTAGACAAAGTCTCGTAGATGGTGATACCAGATATCTATATGCTTGGATCCATCGTGAAAAAAGTGATTCTCAGAGAGCTTCATGCAACTCTAATTATCATAGTATATCAGATTTGGATATGTCATCTGACCAAAAAATCCAACAAGTATCTTTCTCATCCAGATCGCTTCACATGTTGCTTGACTGGAAGCCATGTATTATGCTTCTTCTAAGTTGAGTGGTACAGATCTTTACTTCCCACTATGTCAAGAAACCATTATGGGACCAACACTAAAAATTACACATGATGTACTCTTTCGATCTGAAGGGCTCCCCGCCATATCTGCATCTGTGAAGCCATGCAACTTCACTCCCTCTTCCTATCTGTACCATAGTCCAAACTTGGTAGTTCCTCTAAGGTACCATAGAACATGCTTAGCTTCCCTCCAAAATAATTTGGTTGGCCTAACCATAGCTTGGATCAGTTGGTTGACTGCATAGAACATATATTCCTGTGTGTTCACAAGATACATTAGTGAACCCACTGATTATCGACACATAGTAGCATCCACTTCCTCACTTGAAGTGGTAACCTCCTTCCTCTAATTGGTAGTTAGATGAGTATGCATGAATGTTGCAACCTCCTTCCTCTAACTAGTAGTTAGATGAGTATGCATGGGTGTGGCAACCTCCTTCCTCCAATTGGTAGTTAATATTTATAATTGTTTTTATTTTAGTAATTTCATTAAGATTCTTGTCGCATGTTTTTTTAATTGTATATATGCTTAAATTATATTGTAATTTTATTTATAAATATTTTGGGAGCATCTCAAACTACCAAGTGTAATTCATCATCAGGAGAATGGACTAGCTCTATAATTTATATTATAATTATTAAAATTGTAATTCAATTATATAACACCTTAACTCTAGTTATTGGAAAATTAAACATCATTTTGTATGAATTTAAAATGAAAATGACGATCCAAATTTGCAACTTTTCCATTACATACAAATTCCATTACATACAAATATGTTTTCCACATAAAGATAATTTTCTTATTTTTTGAAAAAATCACAAAATTATATTCTCTATATATTCTAGATGAATGGCAGCGTCTAATATTTTCCAATAAATATAATTTCATTCTTTGTTTTTGAGAAAATTACTATATTATATTTTTATATTTTTATATTTATATTTCATATAGTTCAACAATAAACCACACTATGTAAAGTCATTTGTATATTACAAAAAAATAAAGTTATAAGGTTACATAAATTCAACGAATTCTCTAAAATTCCATTACAAAAAACACAATTGTAATCAATCGTCACTTGTAACGGCTTGTGCTACCCTTTTTTTTAATCAGTTTCAACTTGAAATTTTTTTCTTAACGCTACATGAAATTTCAATGATTAAAATCAATGCAACACTTCATAGGATTTTACAGTTCTAAACATTGTTCCAACCATTTTGTCTAGTTGACATTTCAACACTCTTTTATGATCTATTCGTTATATGTTTCTTATCTCCCGCTATGGCTCTTGTATATCAATTCAAAGGCTTCCAACCTAATATGATGAACCTTATATGGTTTTCCAAACACACTCACCACATAGATTTTTTTTTTCAACGTGTAACATGGACCAAACTAGATTTTTTATATGTTTTTTAAAGATATGTTCATCACATAGTCTATTATTATAGCTTTTCCATGTAACAAAGCACCTCACCTTCCAACCCATAGTAGGGATTAAGGTCATACAAAAACAAGGCTCAAAGTGATGATATCAACAAGTCACTTGTCGGAATTGAACCTAGATGGCGAGGATAACAATCATTCCACCCAATCAATTGAGATAAAACCAATATATATTAATGAAAAGCTAGAATTATTTTAATATTTAGGCTACAACATGTAAGAAATACCGCAAATAATTATTACTTGAAAATAGGGTACATCCCATCTCAAATAAATATAGTGGGAATATAAAATAACAAAATTATAATGTTCATTTATCATGGGCTTAGGATATGGATATTCATTTTGTGCCCCCAAATGCTATCGTATAGGGGATAGATGCTACATTACTCTATGAAACAACACTTCGCTATGATTTAATGTTTTATTGGGAAGATATGCTTAACTTTGATTGGAGTGGATTATAAGTTGCTTTGCAACACATGAAATTTTTTTGGGGATTTTTTATTGTGAAATCAAAATATAAATGTAAAGAAGGTTTTTTCTTTTTCTTTTCCCCCCCTTCAAATATGGACTTTTGGTTGGGATATGACACGACATAGATAGCTACAACTTAAATAATCATACTAGAAATAAAAGTAGCTAAAGTTATCATGAAGCAATTAAAGTTATCTAAATCTATCGTGAGTAGAAAATTTAATGTCCTAATCCAACAGATGATATAAGATATTATGATAAGAAACTTTATCTTGATTTTCAATAACACTATTTGAAGTTGTCATAGTGATTTTGATGTTCATATTCAAGTGTTGTCATAAAACTAGTATAACCAATTGAGGAGTTTATTAATTTTTTATGATTGACATGTATTCTTGGTTAATGAAATTGGGCATGCAGTTTTCAGTGGAAGGATAAAAAGAAAGGTTTCTTCTCATGTTATTGATATGTAAACTTCCATGGATATCCCACATAGGTTCTTTATGTGCCACTTGTCAAAAAGGTGAGATGTATATATAAGCTTTGTTTCTGATGGTAAAGGGGGCATTCCAATGATTCATTCTTGGTTGATGTTAGAGACTAGAGTGGGTGTGTGAGTCAAGAGTGCCATTGATACCCTATATCTTAGTAAACCATATGAATCGTATTGGTTTTAACCCTATGTATTTAATTGCTACAAATATATTATTTATTAAAACGAAAAAAACACAATTGTACGTGTGTGTGCACACACACATTAACATAAGTATTTTTACCCTGTAAATCCAAATTGAGAAAACCATAAATATTTTTTAGTATCTTATATTTCTACAATGTTACAAGACAATATGTATATACCGAAGCATCCACAAGCTCCCAATCCATTAACCCCTTACTACGATACAATTGTACTTCCTTAATTAGAATTACAAAACCATTGGATGAACCACCATGTGACCATTAAAAGTACTAAAAACCACCATTAACAAACAAAAACACCACACAATTTTGTTTTTTTGGGGGTTCCACACTCCCTCCTCCCTCACCCCTTCTGTGATAGCTCCACTACATCTTGAAAAAAATATCATGCATGGGGTTGGTCATGCAAAGAATATAACACATACTTAAACATTCTCCCACTTGTTTTTTTTCATACTAGAGTTGAAGGGAGTGCATGATAAGTAATTCAAGGTTTTAATGTCCATTTTCTCCCTACACCAAGAGAAATTCTTAGTGTTCATGCTATTTTTTAAGGAATCTACAACATTCTTTGATGTGTTCACCTTTATTAGAAACACCATGTTATCTTCAATCATGACTCTCAAAGTGATTTTGAACATAAATATGTTATCTGAACTTAGACAAGAACAAAAAAAAAAATACAAGTATAACCATAAATACATAATGTAGCAGAAATAACACTTCATTTCATTAATATCAAAGAACTGAAATATTCTTACAGATAGAATGGAAATAAACTAGCTTGGGTGATGAAAACTCATCTCTGAGAAGAGATGTGGTGGATACATGCCTATAAACTGTGTTACAATGAGGCTCAAGGGCCTATTTATTATTGAGAAACAATTAAAAATCACGAACATCCAAAAACCTAACCCTAGGAGATGAATTTCCAAATTCGAGGGCCGAAAATTGGTACATCAACTTCCTGGGGTAGTAACATTGGCATACAATCTCTGTTTGAGGTGAATAATACCTCATTAGAAATATTTATCCGAGGACTAAAAATTTCAACTGAAAACATGAGCCAAATAATTATTTCTGCTCTTTTTCCAAAAAAATGTCGTTTAGGGCCTCAAAATGGCTTCGAAAGTTCAGGACTCAAAAAAATGCCAAAAATAGTAAACTTTGTTATAATTAAGGAAACTGAAAAAGTGAAAGAAAAAATTGTGGGGGTCTAAGTGGAATAGATGGGTGGCCACCAAATATCAACTTGGATCAGTCCTCCCCTCTTAAGAATAAATGGTCCCCATTGTGTTGAGTGCCTCCATGAGATGGGGAAACTTCTGTTGAACTTGGTCGCTGGTGAGCCACTTGCCTTAGTGTCAGAGTTGGCCACATTTGACAACCCGATACAGTTGGATCTTCTGCTAGTGATTGTTCTTAATCTGTGTGTCCATGATTTGATCAGTTGTGTCTTGTTCCAAGTAGTCTGGGTTCAACTCCATTGGAGTGATTTGTTCTGCAATGTCGAATGTGTCCACTAGTGGTGGAAAGTATGGTCGAAGGAGGTCTACATTGAAAACTAGGTGCAGGCCAAGGAATGGTGGAATGTTGAGCTCGAAGTCATTATCCCCTATAGCCTTCGTGATGGAGTATGGCCCATATCGGAGTAGGAAAAGCTTGCAGTATGGCCTACCAAGGTGCTCCTTCTGCAAATCTAGGCAAACCTTGTCACCCACCTGGAACTTGTGTGGCACCCGATGCTGATCATGTCACTGGTTGTGCATGGAATTGGATCTATCCAATATGTCACAAACTTATTGGAGGATGTGTTGAATGTGCTCAATAAAGTTATTTTCCTTGTCAGATTTGGACTAGACATGAGCCAAATCTTCTTGAGTAGCTACAAATCGTATGGACACATCAATGGAACATAATGGCTAGAATCCTGTACCTACTTGAAAGGGACTACAACCAATCGAGCTATGGAGAGATCTGTTAGGTAGAGGTTATCTAGGAGTTAGATTGATCGAATGCTTGAGCTTACAGTGCAAGATTACCCTTGTGGGTCAGGAGAAGATTTCCATGTATTCTTCCATGATCTTATCCACCTGCTTATGCTATGTGGATGAACCCTTCCTAGGGGCCATGGATGTGGCCACGATCTTCCCCTTACTTGAGTGTGAAACAAAAATAAAAAATTTCCCAGTATGGGAGATGATATTACTACATTGCATAGCAGAGATCAAAGAGATGGTCATGGGTGGGGTTACCTTTAGTATCTTGTATAACTTAGTTCCCAAAGAAATAATAGCATTGTGAGGCCTCAACTCATGCATGACATGACACTTCCACATGTATGGTTGGCCTAATAATACATCAAAAATTTCAATATGAGAAACATCACACAATACCTCATCCATGAAGGGATTGATGTTGAAGGGAAGGCGACACTTCTGGCTGACACAGAGATCTTGTCCTTGGTGAACCCAACTGATGCTGTATGAATTTGGGTGTGGTGTCGTCGGTAGGCCCAACCACTTCACAACCTATACTAAAATGAGGTTCTTTTGGCTCCCACTTTTGACAATAATTTGTAGCAGTGAACCCTTCACCCACATCTGTGAGTGAAATAGGTGCTCCCCTCCTCTCGATCTTCATGTTCTGCCTTTTGGAGCTTGATGGTGGCTACCATCGCAGTGGGTTCTCCGTCAATGTCCTGCTTACCCTTGTTGGTTCCCTTGTCGGCTTCTAATTCAAAATGAGAGCATGCAACTGTCTCTTAGTATTTCAGCTCAGGCACTAGTGCCTGATTTGAATGACATTAATTCATGTTGTGAGTGGGATTTTTATGGAAGTCACACCACTTTCTGATGTCAATATTTGCTTTCCTGTCACCCTTGGCTTCTGGCTTTGATGAGTTTCCTTAGGGGGTATTGGCTGAGCTCTCTCCTTTCCTCTGCTTTAGGTTCAAAGATCCAAAGTCTCGCTTCTTCTGTTTCAATTTTTTCTCAATCTTGGTAGCATATCAGTATGTTGCACCAAGCGAGGAGATGTCGAGGAACTCCATTTTATCCTAAATGTGTCTATGCAAAAAAAATTTGTACTTAAGCACCAAGTGTTTCTCCAAATCTTTGATACCCAACTTGGTGCGCAGGGTATGGAACAAATTCATCATCTCATGGGTCAAAGGAGATCTTAGTCATTAGTCTAGCCCTGCAGTGCCCATTTCTTCTCTACACCAATAAAACTTCCCAGTTCTCACAGACTTTGTTACTTTATCTACAACATTATTCAAATCATCCACCTTTACTATCAAGACCTTTTTTTCCTCAACCATATCCCTCACAACATGATACTAAAAATTAATGTGTTTTGTAATTGAATGATAAGTAGGTTTCTTTGCTAAGAAAATTACACTTTGTCTGTCACAGTCTATCCTTATATCTCTTTTTACCAACCCCATACATGAACACAATCTCTGCAACCAAACTGCTACCTTGGTTGCATGATTTGTTGCCATGTATTTAGCCTCTATAGTTGAAAGAGCCACTACAAACTATATTTCACTCATCCAAATGACTTATCCTCCAAACATTTTAAACACATACCCACTTGTATATCTTCTATGATCTATATCTCCAGCCCAGTCTGCATCAACAAAGGCACTAATGTCCAAGACTCTATCCAATCCTGGTATTCCTTGGTAGCACAAATCTACCACAATCACTAGCGCCACACAAATACCTGAAAAATCACTTCATTGTTTTCCAATTCTCCTTCCTTGATTTTGAAATAAACCTACTCAATACTCCCACTACATGTGCAATGTCTGTTCTAGTACATACCATTGCATACATCAGGCTACCGACTGCAGATACATATGGAGCATGGGACATTTCCTCTTCCTCTTTTGTATTGGAACATTGTTCAAAAGATAAATTTACACCTACAGGAATAGGAAATTTCATTGGTTTACTATCCTGCATATTAAAACTCTAGAATATTGTCTATGTTAGTATCCAATAGTCACAGTGATCAAAATTGGCTCTTTTCACTGTAGTTAGATTCTTATGGTCAAATTTTTATATTTTAAAATAAAATTTGACACCTCTCTTGGTTTTCAAATGGTCAAGTCATTGTCTAAGTGTGATTTTTACTCTCATGTAATGGTTATAAAGGTCAAATCATAACTAGTTTCATGAGACATTTAGTCACCATAGGTAATTTTTCCTTTGCTAAGTGCCATTATTTATAAATCTGGAAAGGAAGAGTCAAGGTGTCATAAGGCTTATCATGAGAGTTTCTTGAGTGTCATCATATTTCCATTTGGAGTCGTGTCATCCTCATCCAAATTAGTAAACTGTCATGAGAGTTATCACTTAGGGAATAAATCACATCATAAAGTCATTTGATTAAAGTACATGATGTCACTCCACTAACAAGGAAAAATCAAGTTTTTGAGTTATAAAGGGACATAAAAGCATTTCAAAACTTCATTCAATCCTTCCAAAAGTTTCAAGAGCTCCTCTCCATCAATTTTAAGAGCTTCCATAGCCACCAAAACTTCGAATTTTGTCCACTACTGCTCTTCCATCAGTTTGTTGTGTTTCTGGAGGGTGTTGTTGCACTTTTGATTTCATGGCCAAAGGGATAAAGAAACGATCCTATCATCATATCAGTGCTTCAAATTTTCTTTAAACAAGTAATTCTAACCTTGCAAATCCTCTGTGCAATTATTTTCTTCAGAAAATTGGTCATATTCTATTCCTAGGGTTTGCTGTGTTTTCTTGATGCGTTTTCTCTCTTAGTGGTCTCTTGCCTCTTTTGAGAGGAAACCTCCTTGTTTTTGGGTCCATACATACTTCACCATACTCATTCAACATTCCCCACTCTTCCTTATGTGTGTGTGTGTGTGTGCGCGCACGTTGTGTGTTCCATTGGATATTTTTTTAACTAAGAATCTATCTGTAGGAATTGATTGTACAGGTTCAAACCAACATTTGATATCAAATAAATTTGGTTTTAATGGGATGCCTTTGTGGCTAAGGGATTCATCTCAAGCTTGACATGGAAAACCTTGTTATAGAGGGATAAATATGGTATATGTTCTTGTAGTGTTAATGTAAATGTGGAGTAGTTCAAAGGTAGTGATTGAGAAATTCAATAGGCTGAGTTTTGATCCCACTAAATTTCAAAATGGAAAATCTATTGGTGGATAAAGATTAATATATTGGTGTGGATATAGTTAATACAATCAATGAAAAGAGGACAATACTATTGTGTCTCTTAGATTCACTATTATTGATTACTTTAGGAGAAGCTATAGTGAAGGGATTATGGAATAATATAGTGGTTGTGTATCACTCTAAGTCCTTGATGAATTGATTGTTCTCCCAAAAGAATCTATATTACCTATGGATGAAATATGGAGTCTCAATGATACAAAATGTAAACACCTTTAATACTATGGAAGGTCATTTTAGATAAATATAAGTTTTTTTTTTTTTCTTTTCTTTTCCAAACTCATGGGATAGCATAGTTGTTTCAATAGGTAGTAATGCAACTACTTTAAGTTTTGATGAAATTGTCTCATTCTTGTTATTGGAGGAGTTGAGATGGAAAAACATGGAAAGTTAGAACATAGATTATTTATCTAAAATAGGACATTCCTAGAATATAAATAAAATAAGTCCCGAAGTGGGAGATATATATCTATGGGAAGATCTAATTCTTTAGTAAAACATGTAAAGGTATGTTGAAAACGTGGAAAAGAAGGTCATTACAAAAAATACTATAGGTTGAAAAATGTTGAGAAAAGGAAAGGATCTAAGGATGTTACTTCTAAAAATGTGAAAAACTCCTCAAATTAGAAGGATGGGGTGTGTACTTGGCTTCTTGAAGTACGCATGAATATCTTGAGGAATGGCTAGTAGAATCATATGCATATTTTCATATTACTCATCATAGGGAATGGTTTTGCGACTATTGAAGGTATGATTGTGTAGAAATTTTTCTAGGAGATGACTCAACAATTGGAACTAGGATAAGGAAAATTCAAGTTGAAGATCATAGATGGAAGAATTAGAAACTTCCCTCATGTTCTACACATCCTAGGATTGGGTAGAATTTTATTTTTTTAAGAAATATGAGCGATGGATGTGTAAAAAATATGTTTGAAAATGATGTGCAGGAACAAGGGCATCACTAGGGAAGCAATACCATACCACATGCATTCATATTGGGGGATATATATTGAGGAAAAAATGACATAATATATTAGCAATATATTAGAGGGTAAAGGTTTTTTATATTGGGAGATATAAAAAAATGGATCTCAAATTTAATGAAAAATATAAAGGGATATCAAAATTGCCAATAAAAAAATGGATACCTACAATATCTAGTGAAAGTAGGGTTTTTTAAATTGGGAAGGTGTATCAGGTTAATATTGGTAGGGGGTTAAATAATGTTATTTTTAGAGATGTTTTACAATATGTTGTCAAATTAAGGGTATTTTTTAGTATGACATGAACGCATGTGATATGTCAGAGGCTCATTTAGTGAAGCCCCCATGTGTTCACAATAGTTTTAGGAACTATAACACAACTCTTTATCCATTCCAGCACCCAGAGGTGGTTATTATGCTAACCTAATTCCCAATGTACAATGATGAGAATGGGATAAAAAGTTTCACTTTTTTTTGTTGGTACTCTTCTTCTCAACCACCCCATCATCATTACCCTTTAGTAGTAGAAACAATCATCAACAACTTTACATCATGTGAAGAAGTAAATATGATCAAATGAATTTCAAAATTTAACAAATGCTAGGAAGTCGTCACAAATATGATAATCCTCTTATTATTGAGATATTGGCCTAGGACCTTGAAAACTAATTATTTTACATGAATGATATAGTCTTAATATGGAAACATGTATAAGAGATCACAGAAAATGTCTAGCGAACCAAAGGAGGTCTCTTGAGAAAGGTGCACTACAAAGAAAAAAATTGTTGGAATTCATGGCTCATCATATGCATGTTGACAAGAATGTGAAGCTTGCTGGAAATCATTTATTTGGATCATAAAAGGGCTCTGCTGATTTAAAATATATGAGACCTCAAGGGAAACCTTTGGTATATAATTTTTATGGTCTTAAGAAAATGATACAAAATTTTGAAACACACTATAGGTCTCTATCCTAGTATGTCATGAAACACATGCATGCTCTAGCAAATATATGAAATGGAGGTCTCAACATGGATACTTACCACAAGGGATCAATTTCCTAGTAATGAAAAAAAGGAAAAAAGTAATATACATACCTCTATACATAGGAAATCATGATTTCTTCCTTGTAATTATGTTTTCATCATGGGTATCCTTCCTCCTAAATAATCTGAATGTAGGTAGCATGAAAATCTCTACTTGATCTATAAAATTTTAGAACTTTTGAACCCAATATTAAGCATGTGTGCTAATTTTCTCTAGTTTCCCCACATTTTCCTTATACAAGTGAGATATATCCAGATCCAAATGTTCCAAGTCCATGGCCACAACTTCCATCTTGACCTTCCATTACTCTTCTTCTACACCATCTAAGTCATCCACAGGAATGCCAAAAGAATTTACTTCTAAGTCACTTGCTACAATAGTGATAGTAGTGAAGAGCACAAAAATATCACCAAGTTATGTGTGAAACCACCCATCATGGTAATAACAATGGCGAAGAGAATAAAAAATTCTACTATGATTCCTCTTGTTATCTGCCAATTTTACCAAAAATTTTATTTTCAAACATGAGTTCCACCCAAGTTTGTTTTGGCACCCTAGGTCATGCACCACTAACTTTCTTTGGCTATAGGGGCTTGACCAACCAACTCCCACTACAACCAAACTATACTTCTATAGTTAAGGTCTGCCCATATCGTTTACTTATGCTACAACAATATAGATGTATAGCTAAGTCTAAAACAACCTAGTTCACCAACAAAAAGCATGCATCCATTTGTATCCTAAAAACATCCCAATAGTACTTAACATATAGCTAATATAAAAAAATACTTGATAGATATTAATG
Source organism: Pinus albicaulis (assembly GCA_034641835.2). Taxonomy (NCBI): domain Eukaryota; kingdom Viridiplantae; phylum Streptophyta; class Pinopsida; order Pinales; family Pinaceae; genus Pinus; species Pinus albicaulis. The sequence continues at coordinate 456,975,456 of CM076576.1, read as the reverse complement.
AAAGGAATAAAAAAAATTCAATAATAGAAAGTAATCCACAGCACACATTTATGAATAACACCTATTATAAGTACCTTAAATTTTATTATATGAATAATGTTTCAATTTAACATACAGGAGTGTGGCAAATTTACTAAGACTTATTTACATACTAGAATTACACTTAGGAAAATAGCTTAAAAGAATTATCATTCCAACTTCTAAAGTAACTATAAGCATATCTCTATAGGACATTTCTTCTTCTTCTTCTTCTTCTTCTCTCTTTACCAATGTATTTTTTCCCATTGTTCCCAACCCTAAAATTAGCATGACAATTAATCGCCTTGCACTCTTGGTGAACGACTTAGCACCTCTTGTCTATTGCTTATGCCTTAGCACATTTGAGGTGTCCTTATTTTATATAGGTCATTCTATGCACCTACAGGCACTTGATTCCAAGGTGGATCCAACTTCCCACATAGTTGACTTGTTTGATTGGTGAAATTTTTTTTATCGATCATGTTATACCAATTTTTGGTCATCTAACCTGTTACTATTAGATGGACTAAAGTACACCATGTAAGACCAATTTTACCATAGCAAAATCTCTTTCACTATGAGAAATAATTTAATAACCCATAGTTTATTAAATTATTTATGGTCTAAATAGGAAACCCCACGAGGAATAATTAAATAAATCCTTATTTGTTTGATTTTCCTCTAGGGATAATTAACTAAACCACTATTTAATTAATATTCCTGGTCATATTTAACCCAAAACATGAGAATTAATTAGATAAATCATTATTTATCTTATTATTCACTAGGGATAATTATTTAATAATATTCCTTGTTAAATTTGACTAAATCATTTATAAATAATTGTATAAATTATTATTTATTTAATTATTCCTTAACCTCATCCTTGAAACAATAAATAAATAATTTAGTGTTAGTCGCCAATTGTTAGTGTGAATTCTAATCGCAAGTGTACAAAAAAAAAATCACTTTAGTTGTGCATAACAAACAACCCTAACATCAAATGTGGCTGTCAATTTCCTTAGATCTGCAGTAGGTGATTAGAATAGATGCTACAAAAATAAATATTTATGCAGTCAAAGAAATTAAACAACAAAAATAAACAAGAGTTTCTCGATACATTCAATAGACAAGACAAGAATTTATAAAGAATTTTTTGTATTATGACACCTAGGAAGGGAACACATAAAGATGTTAGCAGTCCCCCTCAATGGGATGAGTTATTCTATGTCCTCAATGCTTCAGATCCAAAATGTCTCTCTTTTGATGGTGCAGAAAACCCAGACAAAATAGAACTCAAAGGGAGCTCACAAGAAAAAGTAGAAAAAATATTACAATGATGGAGGATCAAAGTCAGACCAAAAGTATAGATCAAAAGGTGATCAAAAGGTGACAAAAGGTAGTGAATGAATGGAAAACCCTTCTATTTATAAAAAAATATTGAGTTAGTCTAGATATTGGTGCTGTTAGCCACCTATAAAAATTTGTCATACCAAATGGTGGCTAAATATTTTTAAGCCTTCAAGAAACAATTTCATGCTCAAATTGCTAGTTCTTAAAGTCTTATGAAGATAACTAACCTTTGAGTTAATCTTCACTGCTGTTTCCCTCTTTATCCTAAAGAATCTGCTGTTTGCCAAGACAAAGACTGCTTAAAAGCCCATTTTTCCCTTCATTTTACTCCTCCTTCCACTCATAAAACAATTCCATTTTTCACCCCTTTTCTCCATAAAACCCTCTTAAAACCCTTCATCTAACCTATAAATCATTCAAACCCTATATTTCTCTTTTATTTGGTTTAAAAAGGCTTCGATTTACCCACCAAAAACCTCAAAGTGGCTTAAAATCACTATTTTGGGCCTAAAACAGTCTTTTTCCATTATAAAGGTTTTTAGCCCCCGAGGGCTTAACTCCTGTAACCCTCCGCCTCATAAGACCTTAAGCCCCGCATCTGGGCGCTAAAAGTCCTTAAACCCCCGTCCAAAACCCTTTTTCCTTTATTTTTCTCACTACCCTGACGTTTTGGTCTGAGTTAATCTGGACCGTTCATCTCTGTAGATCAACAGTCACTGGGCCCCCTATTCACCGCCCAACCCTTTTCTCCATTCGAAACTCTCCACCTTTTCATTAGATCTCCACCGTTCATTGCAAAGATCCAATGATTAGGATTAAACCCGAACTCATCCATTGATCCGCTATGTAACAAAGGTCATGTATCACCATGGACCCCGCCAAAGCACAAACCCATGTAAAACCTTCTTTCCTTTGTTTTTTATTATCCCGCTGTATAAATGTTGAAAAGGAATAAGGACCGTTGATCTCTGCAGATCAACGACGCTCAACCACCCGATCTCCGCCTTACCCTTTCCATTTCATTTTTCCTCTTTTCATTTTTTCCGCCCCATCTCTTAATCTGCACTATCCGATCATAGGATCCAACGATCGGTAAGCCATGTGATAAACCCTATTTTCACCTTTTAACCCACCCGCTACATGACAATATGCCTTACGTCATCCTGGACCCCACTACTCCACTCATCTATGCAGCTTTCCTCGTCGCGTGCGATCCGCACCATCGGATCTGCACCCATTCATCCGACGTCCAGAGTTATGTTTCACGTTTTTTTTGCACATGTAGTTTAACAGCGAAAAAAATGCGAAATAGGCAGTATTGAAGGGACGCATGCCAGTAGGTTTGTGGTATCACATTTTTTTGGAAAAAAAGTGAAACCACCTCAACGCTACACGAAAACCATTCTGGTTTTCTGCCATACCACCTACCCTCCGCAGTGTTATTTCATCAAATAATCTCAACCATCAATTGTTTTAATTGGACGGCTCATGTTATATCCCGATCACAACTCATTTTCCCTCCGTCTGTTCTCCAAAAGACTTCATCAGAAGATCTTAACCATCCATAATTTAAATCCAACGGCCCAAATCACTTTGCGACCCCAAGCCATTGCCCCTCACCTTTGTTCCCAAAACATTACTGATTGATCCCAACCATCAGATATTCTAATCCAATGACTCTCATTACACTTCATCTCCAATTCATTTACCCTCCATCTATTCTCCGAAGGATTTCATCGCTTAATCTCCACCGTTCATCCTTTCGATCAAACGGCCCAGACTTAATTTTATCGCCATTCACGTTTCCCGACCATGTAACCTCCCAAATGATTTAATTAGGAGATCATAGCCGTTGATCAATCCAAATCAACGGCTCCGATTTAATCTCACTCCCAAACCGCCCAAAGCTGCCTTAACCTATTTTTCACGAGATTTTCTTAACTTTGTGTGTTTTTTGCAGGTTATAAATGGTTTTTCCCATAGTTTTAAATGAAATGAAAGGACAGGGATGACGATCCACAGACACTTATCCATGAAGAAAAGGGATTTGCAAGGTTTCAAACTGTGATTTTACCCATGTCTCATGAACATTGGTGCATGAAACCTTCTGCGCACCTGCAACACAACAAAACACAGAAGACATCAATCAAACAAAGAGTATCAGTGTCAAAGGATAAAATCAAAACAGAAATGAAGAATTAATTGTTAGTATGAATCCTTTGTCGAAGTGTACGAAAAAGGACCACTTTAGCTACGCATAACTAATAGCCCTAACAACGAAAGTGGCTGCCAATATCTTCAGATCTGTAGTTAGTTGATCAAGAAAAGAGCTGCAAAAAATCAGATCTATGCATAGAAAGACATTAAGCAGTAAAAAGAAGAGTTTGCTCCATATACCAATAGACAAGACAAGAACAATTTTTTGAAAGAATTTTTTGTATTAAGGGCACCTGGGAGGAAAACAAGAAGGCATATCCAATTCTCCTCAATGGGATGGGTTCTTGGAAGTCCTCAGCACTTCAGATCTGGAATCTCTCTCTCTTGTTGGTGTAGAAAACCCACACAAAGAATAGAACTCAAAGGGAGCTCACACAGAAAATAGTGGAAAAATGTGACCAAGTGTATAGATCCAGAGTGATCTAATAGGCAACAAAAGGTGAAGAATGGTAGGAAAAACCCTCCTATTTATAACAAAATATTGGGTCAATCTAGATCTTGGTGCATGATTAAAATAATGTTAACCAAATCTAGATCCACCTTTTATGGAATATTTTATTATATTTGTTGGAGGGAAAAGGTATTTGACTTGGGTCAAATCCCTTGATTAGTCAAAAATAAATAAATAAATGATTTATTTATATTTTTAAGGAAGTGGTTGGAAGATAATCAAATAAATAATGATTTATTTAATTATTTGTAGGTGATTTGGTCATATTTAACAAGGAATATTATCTAAATAAGATTTAAATAATTATTCCTAGAAAATAATAAGATAAATAAAGGTTTATCTAATTAATTTCTTTGTTTTTGGGTTAAACATGACTAGGAATAATAATTAAATTATGGTTTAATTAATTATCCACGAGGAAAATTAAACAAAATAGGTTTGTTTAATATTTCCTTTTGGGGTTTCCTGTTTAGACCATAAACAACCTAATAAATGTGGTTTATTAAGTTATTTTACATAGTGAAAGCAATTTTACTTAGGTTAAAATTGGTCTTACATGGTGTACTTGGGTCCATCTAATGATAATAGGTTAGATGACCAAAAAATGGTGTAACAGATTGCCCCCCAGCGTGCGAGTGTTAGGAGAAAATCGTATGACCGAAGTATGTTGTAAGAACTCAATCACCAGACATTAAGAGGGAAGTCAGAGAGAGAAATGTAAGGTAGACGAGTGTGCTGAAGAACTAGACCCTCAGGAGACGAGACTCGCAGGTGCAACAAGTCTCTTTTTATGAGAGGCTACCTGTGCTAAAGGCGGCAAGGGAGGCATACCTATGCCTGCCGAGACAAAGTACAAAAGAATAGTGTGTCCAGTAAACAAGGGACCGAACCATAAAGTACAGCCAGCATAAACATGAGCCAGATAAAAATACAATGAGGGATCCCACATACATGCTGTGCCTGGGATAACAGCCAGGACTTATATAATAATATTTGAGTACATGAGATACAAATACAACCCAAATGCCCCCTATAAGCGGGGAAGGCCTCACAAATCTGACTGATACATGCAAATCAAAGAGGCGCTGCAAGCGGCTAAGGCCGACATCATCAAATATATGGAGCTGCATCGAGGGCTGCAATGAAGAGGTCATCCGGGCATGTGGGGGGCTACCTGCAGGGCCACCCCCTCATGAGGGCTGAGACATCTCACACACACCCGGGAATCATCAAGAGCTGCTGCTGGATCACTGAACCATCGAGTATACGGATCTCGATCATGCTGAAAGGAGCTGGAGAAACAATCAAGTCAAAGGGGAAGAAGAGATCCCCTTGCCTGATCCGAGGCACCGAACAAGAGTGGAAGCTGGAACCAAGGTACACCGCCCTCTAGACCTGGCTTCTGGAATGAATGAGCTGATGTCGACAGAAGGAGGTCCGCCATAGGTGAGGCAATGAGAGATCCTCAACTAAGGCACGAGAGACAATAGTAGAGCGACGGACAGACTGACACTAATGATGATGGTGAAATGGAAGGGACTGAGTAGCGAATGGACAACTTCCCTTGTTAGAGCATAAAGGGCATGAATGACATGGCAGTGACTGACGCAATATCATAAGGGATAGGAGACAGTGGGACTGAAGGCCATAATGTGCGACACAAGAGAGAGACCAAGCAATGAAGGATGAAGGGCTATAGCGGGGTACAAAGGGACTCGGGATAGACTCCATGAATGCGATGATGACTCAACTTGGATGCTCTAAACAAGGGTGACTTGATGGTGCTGCCACATAGTAAAGGCCCAATGGGGGACCATGAAAACATGAGTACAAGATGGTAACTCATGACGAAAATCGACACGAACAAAGACAAGTAAGGAGGCAAAATGGTGCCCCAAGTACAAGTGTTGTAAGTGAAGAAATGTGATTTTAGGGAGAGGTGAAGTGACCCTTCTTGGACAAAATGTGTCCTGGTGAAGTATCAAATCACCAAAAACTAACAGATACCCATTTGAGGGCTCGGTGAGAGCTTTCCAACGGTGCAAACAGTTTGTCAAACGGGGCTACGGTATGGTCACAACAGGCGAATGAAGAAACAAGGGTTATCTTTTAATAAGGCAGTTTTCCCTCCAAATTCACTCATTTGCTAGTGATGCTGTGGTGAATGTAGAGAGTAGAGAAGGCCCTAAATCTTGCGGCGAGCGTAGCGGACAAACCGACCGTTGGAATCGAGATTCGTCAGTTGCAGGTAAGAGGCCTAACCTTACTCTTTCATTTTGATGGATTGAAAGTTCAGTTTAGGGCCCATAATCTCAGTAACAGACCCTCCTTCATCTCTACGGCCGGGTCACACTTTTTTTTCCAAAAAGTGCGACCTGGGAAGCAGGTTTCAGGGCAAAAAGTGCGACCTGTCCCAGAATTGGGCAGAAAACTGCGACCTGGGAGATGAGGGGGTTTTAGTGCTGTTTTATGGGTGAGAGTTGGGTTTTTGTGTTTGGTTATGGTATTCCCGATCTGTATGCTGAAAAAAATGATGTTTTTGTGCAGATATGGCAGATATACGGGTTAACTAGAGAGAGAGAGACTTGGGTACATTACGGGCAGAGATCCAGGCAGATCAGGGCATCTGTCGTGTGTTGGCCAGGTTTGGGGTTCTAAAGTTTTTGGAGAACCCTTTGATGAAAGCGGGAGAGCCTTTGTTGGCTCAGATTATCAGTTACTGGGATCCAGAGCATGAGGTCTTTGTAGTGCAGGGGCACAGGATCGAACTGACAGTCCAGGATGTGTATTTCCTGACGGGTCTCCCGCCACTGGGGATGGTGGGAAACATGCAGCCAGTATTACCGCAGGGGCGGCATATCATGGAGTTTGTAGAGCGACATTGTCGACCGGGTCTCCAAGTCAAGGGGACTCGGATACCGATCAGGGACCTAGAGAGATTAGAGACCCATGCAGTGGCCGCAGCAGTGCTGCGTATCCTGGGCAACCAGGCGCTCCATCACATCACTGGGGGGCAGATGATGATTGTGGAGAGTGTTTTGAGTGGGACCTACTATGGGTGGGCCCAAATGATGCTGGTGTTGCTAAAGCGACATTTTTCGCTCTGCAAGCGGCAAGTGAACCACGATTGCTCATATGGGACTTTATTGTGCGCCTTCTTCTTTGAGAAGATCCCGACCTTGCGGCCTCGTATACAGCTCCTAGATGGGGGCCCGAGAGAGCCCAGGATGTGCCGGTGGGGGTGGCTACTGTGCAGAGGAGGAGGAGGGGCGGTAGGGCGAGTGTTTCGACCTGAGTTCTTTGCCCATTGGGATCAGATGTCGTTATACATAGACGACTATCCCTATAGTGGGATGAGTTATTGTGGGGATCCGGACCTACCACTTCTGCCTGGTCGAGTATGGGGGCCCGATGGTAAGTGATAAGTAACTATTCTTGTATGGGCATGTTAAATTTATTGAATAGTAGATATGGTACTAATTCATGTACTTTTGGTATGCAGATATAGCTCCGGTAAAACCGGCCAGATATATGGGACGCCCGGCAACCTATGGAGCTGCAGGGCTGAGTGGGTCGAGAGCAGCGCGCAATGAGGATGCAGCCGCCCTTCTAGAGGACATCCACCGTAGATGTGAGACGTTGCTGACTGGAGTTTCAGAGCGCAGGTGGAAAGACTTAGACGACCAGTACGTGGAGGCATGCATTGGTCTTCCCTCGGAATGGCGAGGTGTCATGCGATGCATGGCGATGGCCGGTCAAGGCATACGTGATCTACGGGCCGCAGGGGCAGAGCCATTGGCTCGAGATCCGCCAGATAGTGAGTAGGTGTGGGGCATGTGGTGCCCCCTAGTGTGTATGTAGGGGCAGGTGGTGCCCCCAATTTTGAGTTTTTTGTAACATGCTATGGGCATGTCATATGTATCAGAGTAGATGAACTCTAAACACATGTTTTGCGACACATATTATGGATATGCATTGTTTTTAATGATTATGAATGTTATTGTCTTGTATGAAATGCGTGTGATAAATGCCAATCTAGAACATGGTTTGCAATACTATCTACATAGTGATTTTGTTCTCAAGGTACATGGTTGAAAGTTATGGTTTCAAATTCACGTATCAAGAGTTTCACTCGTAAATAGTGTCTAAACAGCACGGGGTTATGCACACGATAAACACCATTTAGTTGTATGACAAGAAGTATGGAATCCAAACAAACATGCAGATGGAGGATGCGATGAAAGAGGGCATCGGCTAAGAGACCACACACTGCATCATATTCGGCCTGATTGTTGGTGGCAGTACCAATGCAGACCCCGTTTGAGAGAACAAGGGCGTGCAAGGGGGTGAAAATGGCCCAAACTTCCGAGGCTAGATTCCCGGAGTAACGACTTGCACCATCGGCATAACCGATAAAGGGTGGGGACAGGAGGTCCTGCGGAATGGTGTTACAAGACAAAAAATGGGGGGAAGAGAGACAATGACGGCAGCGTGAGTGTACAGAAGACATCGAGCGGCAACTGCGGGAGGGAGTGCAATGAGCAGGATGACTATGACTCATATACAAACTAGAGGGTGGTATACGAGGGCTATCGGAAGTATGGCGAGGACTCGGGCTGCGGAGGTCAATAGAGATACGGGTGGAGTGATCTCGTGTATGGGTAGAAAAGAGGGGGTCAGGAGAAACAATAGGGAAGGATGCAGGGGGACTGGGCTCCAAGGGACTCACAGAGGAGGATAGGTAAAGAATGGTCGTAGTAGATTCCGTCATCTGAACATTCGGGGGGGGGGAATGTCGATGGGAGCGGGGGGATCCTCAGGCTGGACCGAAGCATACTGCGCGAGTATGGGAGAGGTGGATTGATTCTGTTCAACCTCGTACTCTCGGACTACCTCTAAAGAGGCACGGTAATGCATCAGGTGAGGAAAATGGTGAGAGTAATGGCCATGGACACCGCACAAAGCACAGGGTTTGTTGGTGCAGAGAGTCTTGGGGTTCTTGGTTACGGATGAAGAAGGAATGGAGGCTTCAGGGGCCGTAGACTCTGGGAACGCGACTTTAACCATGGGTTGAATACGGGGCAATTCAGGACAAGCATGGGTGGCGTGACCGACGACATCACACAAGGCGTAGGGCTTTGCAGGTGGAGGAGGGGTCGGGTCAGTCGGGGTGGTCTTGTCTTTGGGTGCCCCCTTGCGAGTTTTACCTTTCTTCCCGGGAGCCATCACGATAGGAGAAGGGTCCTGTGGAGGTGCTGGGGGCACGAGGGCAATGGAGGAAGCAAGGGGGACCGGTTGAACCGGGGTCAAAGCTATGTAGGGTTTGGGATGACCAGGAGGGGTAGCGGCCAGAGGGTCGAGGTACCAGATGGGTATGCCCAAGGTCAGGTTAGGGAGAGAGAAGGTGGCCATGACGGGGACAGAATAGACTCTGGGAGGGGGCGCCAGGAAAGGTATCTGACCAGCAGGGTAATGACTGGGAGGGACGGCTCCGAGATGGTTAAGGCTTGGGGGAACTGATCCAGGAGGATAAAGGGGTTCAGGGATACCAGCTATAGGAGAAGGGCTAGAAGGAGGAGGTCCAGCTGGCTGAGATGAATGGCTAGGAGCGGGTTGCGGAGGGCGAGGTTGAGGTTGCTGACTAGCCGAAGCGGGTCGCTTAAGGGTAGCCTGAGATGATTGCATCATGCAAACATTCGATAAGTTGGGATCAGTGATAGGAGGAGGGGGGAGACCAGGAAAAGTTCCAAGCAGGGAGGAATCTTTTTAGACGCTGGGGGAGACACTGGTCAAGGAGTCGACGGTTTTCTTATTGGCTACAGAAGAGATAGTTGTCTCCAGGGAGGTCTGAGACGGTGGCTCATGGTAAGTCAACTGGTCGATAGTGACGATCTTTCCATTGTGAGGAAAAGACATCTTACGAAAAACCATGGACGGGACAGCAGACATGGCATAGGTGTAGCTTCACCCCAATAGAATGTTGTAGTCTAGCAGGGCGTCGATGACTTCGACGTCAACGCAAAAAGTCTTACCGGCGAGGGTGATAGGACAATTACGAAACAGGCCAATGGGTTGGGAGGCGTGGCCGTCCCACGCTCGAAGGGTGATCGTGGAAGGGGCCAACTCAGGGGATCCGAGTTGCTTCCAAACCAAAGCAGACATCACACAAGTGGATGCCCCCTCATCAATTATACACTGAGAAACATTGGCGTTCTGGATTTTGACTGGGATTTGGAAGGCGACGGAAGCAGGAAGAGGAGGATGGTGGGTGTGGTGGCGTCGAAAACAATCATTTGGTCATCAGCAGGATCGACAGCGCCCACGGCAGATAGTAGAGCCTTCTTTTGGGAAGGGCACGACTGGAGGAGTTCCAGTGTGGAAATGGCAGCAGGGGATTGCGCCAAATCATCTACTATACTATACGAATGAGCAGCTCGACTAGGAGCAGCATTTCGACGTAATGGTCCCTTGGGAATCTTGGTATGGACCTCAACTTTGGCTTGAGGGATATGTAAGAGACCCTTTGGATGTCAAGAGGCTGCGCCAGAACACGAAGAGAAGAGGGCTCGAGACGGAGGCCCGAGCAAGGAGCCCAGGTCTTGGTGAGACCGAGTTTGAAGGTGAAGGTTGACGGTTGGGGATGGATCAGAGTTCATCATGAGGATCTGGTAATCGGAGGAACCAGAAATAGAAGGTGGAGTGGTGACCCGCCCGTCAGGTGGTTGGGTAGCCACGAATCCTTGCTGAGGGAAAGGATCAGTAAACACAGCTGGTTGAGTAGTGGCCACATTAGGGGGAGCATGAGGGGAGGCATGTTTTCCTCGCAATGTGGCTTGAGACTCCCACATCTGCCGCATCTGGGGTAAAAGGGGACAATCGTGGGTGTAATGACCATAAACACTGCAACACGAACAAGGCTTGTTGGTACAAAGAGGCCTGTCCGGCTTGGGCTGAGTGCCTTGTTGCTGGTTAGCAGTGTTAGGGTCAAAACCCTGAGGATTGGGTCCACGAGTACCAGGGGCAGATTGATTTGGATTGCCTCTTCACCTTCTTTGAGAAGAAGGGGGATTATTAGCACCCTGCTGTGCAAATACTTGCCCTGAAGGGGCTGTAGGTGCTGTTGCTGGGTTTGAGGAGGCAAGGGAGGTGGAAGCGCATATGCTGGAGGAGCTGGCACACCAGGCTGCGGATAAGGATAATGGTTAGGTTGGGCAACATTGAGGTAAGCAGGAGGTTGGGAAAAAGGAGGAGGCATGCCATATCCTGGATACATGCTACTGGGAGGGGGAAGAGTGCTAGAGGTGCTGGCCCCTCCGTGAGGGAGACCATAGCCCATAGGAGGTTGAGCATATGGATGGGAAAGGGCTCCAACGATACCGTCGGTGGAATGAGATGTCCCCGGGGCATTAGCGCCATCGGGCCTGGGGAGGTCAGGAAGGACAGTATAAACATAACCAGACTGAGCGTAGATCAGGTCATATTTCAAGGTTATTTGGAGGGCGGCTTCTTCGGTTTGAGGGAAATGGGAGGCGACATCTTTGCCAATGGGAGCTAAGAGAGAGTGAACGAACCAGTCCATATAGATCCGATATTTGAAGGGGGGAGCTCGACATAAGCTACGTCTTCGTCGCCATTCCTGAACATGGGTAGAAAGGTGGGTCGAAGAGGTTTGCTTGAAGGAAGTCAAGAGCTCCGTACCAGTATTGTATCGGAGAGGGAGCTGGAAGTAAGATAAAAAGGCTTGGGAAATGGTTGCAAAGGTGGTATGGGAAGAGGTGGCTTGGTCTACATACCATTTAGAAGCTTTTCCGGTAAGCGTGCGTTGGAAAAAATGAAGACGGATGGAGTCATCGGTAATGGAATTGGAGGAACACCACATGTGGAAAGATCAGACATGATTGGTTGGATCTTCTCCAATAAGGCCTTCGAACTTAGGAATGTCGAAGGGGAGCTTGGTTGGCATAGCAGGCCAACCAACATCGTGGCAGATAGGGTCATTGATCAACTGATTGAAATCGGGGAGGCTAAGGCCTGCGATGTACGGCAGCAAGGGTATGTCCGAGGTAGTTCCTGTGGCGGTTCCGCTAGTAGTAGTTCTGGCATTAGGGCCTGGAGCACCGCTAGCGTTAGGCCCTGGACCAGACATAGTGAAGGTGACAGAGGGAGAACCAGGAGGAGAAGGAGAACCCAATGAATCAGAAGAGGAGTCGGAGTGCGGACTCGGAGGAGGACTGGCTCGACGACGGCGGGACGGAGCAGGTCAATCGACCGGAAACTGAGGGTGAAGGCCAAGAAGTCTCCGGGAAGTGCGCCTTGGGGGCGCAATGATGACAACACAAACACGGCACAAGGGGAAGAAGAATGACCGCAAGGGAAAGGAGGTGCAAAATCAAGTGATTACAATGTCGGAACAAGGGCAGATAGGTGCAGTGTCAATTGATTTTAAAGTCTTTGCCTGGCGGTGTAAACCAGGCTCTTCTTTGCTTAGGGTGAGTGTGTGGCATGCGTTAATTTTAATTTTTAAACCCTTTTCATTTTGAGAGCAAGAAAAAAAAAGTGTGCTGCGTAACTGAAAATAAATCTATAGAGAACAGTATATAATGCTGAAATAACAGAAAAATAACAGCTACTATTGCATCGATTCAACCCAAGAAGGCGGGTCGCTCAAAATTGATCTAAAAAAGGGCAAAAATCTGGTCAAAACACACTTAGAAAGAGGCCAATAGATCTAGGGTCAAAAGGGACAGGGATCTAAAGGATAAAGCTGCTGAAAAGAGGTGCAGATCACAGCCAAGAGACAGAGGTAAGGTGGCTGGAAAAAATGAGGAAATCAGCAAAAAACGGAAAGGACAGGGAGGAGGTCCTAAAGGGAGGTCCAAACAAAACAACAAGAGGTGATTTGAAAGGAAGAAAAGTTGATTTAAAGGGATCTGAGGAGGAGGTATCAAATCTGAAAAAGGGAAGGTTGAAACTCTGAAAAACAGACGGCTAAAACAGCTGAAAACTCTTCCACAAAAAGTGGAGGGTACTGAAGCCCTAGGGGGCTAGGTTCCCACTTAGATGAGTAAAAATAGATCAAAACTAGGTCAAAGCGGGCTGAGACAGAGGCTGGAAAACCCTGATAGAAGCTTTAGTAAAACCCATAAAAATTGCAAAAAAACAGCTGAAAAAAGGGCAGGTCGCAGTTTCTGACCTGTTTTCAGTGCAGGTCGCAGAAAAGAGGCTGAAAAGTGCAACCTGGAGGTCCAAGTCGCAGTTTTTGGGCCGAAAAGTGCGACCTCCCGTTTCGGTTGTCTCGGCGGCAGATTTTCGGAAAAGTTGCCGTCTCAGTTGCGGCTGATGTCTATCACCTGCGCAATAGGGACAGAAACACGCGGAAGTTAAAAATTTTAATGTTTTAGGGTTTTATGTGAGAAAAACAACATAAAAATAGGAAAAATAAATAGCTGAAAAGAAACCCTAGGGTCTGAAGTAGCTGGATATGCAGGAATATGAAAAACGACAACGGTCGTAATTTAAAACCCGTGTGGAGTCGCCATTTGTTAGTATGAATCCTTTATCGAAGTGTACAAAAAAGGACCACTTTAGCTACGCATAACTAATAGCCCTAACAACGAAAGTGGCCGCCAATATCTTCAGATATGCAGTTAGTTGATCAAGAAAAGAGCTGCAAAAAACCAAATCTATGCATAGAAAGACATTAAGCAGTAAAAAGAAGAGTTTGCTCTATATACCAATAGACAAGACAAGAACAATTTTTTCAAAGAATTTTTTGTATTAAGGGCACCTGGGAGGAAAACAAGAAGGCGTATCCAATTCTCCTCAATGGGATGGGTTCTTGGAAGTCCTCAGCACTTCAGATCTAGAATCTCTCTCTCTTGTTGGTGTAGAAAACCCACACAAAGAATAGAACTCAAAGGGAGCTCACACAACAAATAGTGGAAAAATGTGACCAAGTGTATAGATCCAGAGTGATCTAATAGGAAACAAAAGGTGAAGAATGGTAGGAAAAACCCTCCTATTTATAACAAAATATTGGGTCATTCTAGATCTTGGTGCATGATTAAAAAAATGTTAACCAAATCTAGATCCACCTTTTATGGAATATTTTATTATATTTGTTGGAGGGAAAAAGTATTTGACTTGGGTCAAATCCCTTTATTTGTTAATAATAAATAAATAAATGATTTATTTATCTTTTTAAAGAAGTGGTTGAAGGATAATTAAATAAATAATGATTTATTTAATTATTTGTGGGTGATTTGGTCATATTTAACAAGGAATATTATCTAAATAAGATTTAAATAATTATTCCTAGAAAATAATAAGATAAATAAAGGTTTATCTAATTAATTTCTTTGTTTTTGGGTTAAATATGACTAGGAATAATAATTAAATTATGGTTTAATTAATTATTCCATGAGGAAAATTAAACAAAATAGGTTTGTTTAATATTTCCTTTTGGGGTTTCCTGTTTAGACCATAAACAACCTAATAAATGTGGTTTATTATGTTATTTTACATAGTGAAAGCAATTTTACTTAGGGTAAAATTGGTCTTACATGGTGTACTTGGGTCCATCTAATGATAATAGGTTAGATGACCAAAAAATGGTGTAACATTAATGATTTTAAACAGAGTTTAAATGGATTTAGGCATCAGTTCAAGAATCAAAAGCCTAATCCATAGAGATAAAGACAATGTTACAGTGTGAAGACCAGAAGATAAAGATTAAACCTAATTAGGCCTAAAACACTGAACAAAATCAAATTAACAGTGTTTTAAGGAAAAACAAAGAGAAATATCAGTAAAGGGCCTCCACTGCCACATCAGAGGCTAATTAAATCCTCTTCAGCTACCAAAGTGCCACCTGTTGCTTCCATAAATCAAAATAAGGCCTACTTATTGTCCAGTTCGAAGATATTTTCCTAAAGACACCTGAACAATTATTACCAAAGAAAGAAAAATTCCAAACTGTTAGTGAAGTTATTGTAAAAGATAAATAGGCCTTAAAGTCATTCTTTTTTCCCATTAAGCCTTAAAAATCCGAAATAGAGTTATGAAACAAAGTTGTAGATAGAATGCATTCCTGCCTTATGTCTTGCAGGGTTTTCAAGGCTAGGAAATTCATTTACTATGCAATTAAAGATACTTGAACCCTAGAAACCTTTTCACCTCCTCATTTCCTTATAAAATCTCCTTGAGGAGCTCATTGTAAAAGGTTGGTCTCTGAATATCTGTTGCATGTAAATAGTTTTCTGAAGCTGCTGTAGCCCTGTTTGTAATTGAAGATACATAAGTTGATATGAGAAGTTTGAAGCTGTAGAGACCCACTGGACATGATGATTGTAACTGGTTTGAACATCAAATACAAGATGATTTATGGGATCCTGGTCTATGTCAATGGTGATGTGTTTCTTATTGTAAATTGTTATTTTCTTTTTGTTTCTATTTTGTCCACTTTCTCTGATAAAGAACAACAAATATAGATCTAGGAATTACTCTTAGTAGTACCCTACTCTCACTGATAAGCTTTATCTTTATGTTTTCCTACAATTGTGTATTTAAGAATGACTTACGTTAAGTGTAAACATTATCAAGGAATGTTGGTTAGTCCATATCTTGAGATGAAAAACTTGAAAGGAATTTCTTGAATGATATTTTCATTTCATGCTAAGTAGAGTTAAAACTAGGAAAGTTTATGGTTTGCCCTGTTTTCTAGTTCTATCTCCAAAGGTTGTTTGAAATTTTCCCTTAAGAGTATGTTGAAAGCAGGATAGTTTCAAAGTACTTACTTGATCTTAGACTACTTTTTGTGTTTATCATGCATGTTTCCCATTTGAATATGCTAAAATTAGGCTAAGTTAAAAGTATTTACTTGATCTTAATCTATTATATGTGTTTCAAATGTTTTCTATTGAAAGTACATCAAAAGCAGGCTAGTTTAAAAGTACTTACCTGATCTTAGATTACTTTTATGTATTTCCTTAAGTGCATGCTAAAAGCAGGATAGTTTCAAAGTACTTACTTGATCTTAGGCTGCCCTTTGTTCCTTCATATATTTAATCTCCCTTTATTATTGTTTCATTCCATAAAATCAACTTAAAGATATCCTTTGACATAGATGACTTGCCCCATGGACCACTCTTGAACCTTACTGTTTCAATTAAATCCTCTTATGACTCCATAGCCCAATGGATTGAAGCTGCTCCTTGCCTATCCTATTAGCTGAATCATTCCTTCACTTTCATACACCTTCACCCTTCATTTATACTTCCTTCACCTTCATTATATATTTTCCCAACCAAAACAAAAAAAAACCTTGTTCTTCATAACTATCCTAATATCATATTTCAGATCTTTAAAGATAATTCAATATTTGCAATTATAGAGAGATAACTCTCTGGATTTGGGAGGGCTAGATCCTAGAATCCCAAAGTGGTTCATATGTAGGCTTTGTAGTTTGTATTTTCCAATCTTGCAAACTATAGAGACCCTAACATTCTATAAACTTGATTAGGTAATTCTGAGTAAAATCATTAAAACAAGACACTTAGTGTTCAGTGCAGTATAAGTAGCACTCTTCAAGCACTACCAAGCAAATGGTAATCATGATAGGAATTTTTTGAATCAGTGACAAACTAAGTAATCCTTAGGATTCTCATATAAACTTATCAAACCTTGAAGGAATCAGCTAGCTAAGCCATAAGAGTAAACTCTTTTTGTCTCATCACCCTAGCTAAGTGTTGAAACCGATTTAGTACACTCTCATAACCCATAGGAATAAAAACTCATAAAACCCAAAAATATTTCAGATTGGTTAGTGGTGGTGGACCATAAAAATTTTTACCTTCAAAAGCTAAAAATTTCCACCTGGTGACTCCACAATCCTAAACAGACCTAAAGACTCCACTCGGAAACCCATTTCTATCATAACATCATACAAATTCAGTGAAGAAGACTTCAAGGATTAAAGTTTTCTTGTTAAAAGATCAGTTAGCCTCCTAAAGATTGTCATATTTGGTTAAAATTTTCTTGTCATTTGGTCTAACACACTACACTCTAGCTTCAAAAAGAATTCATACTAGGAGCCATCCTAACCCAAATCCTCCTGAGATAGTTGAGAACCCTGAAATATTTCTTAGGAAATCTCCTAAGACCAAATTTTCAACTATTGTTAGACCACTCCATAGAGCTAATTTTGTTCCTGAAAACCTTGCAGCTCTACAAAATTCACAAGTTGACTTAAGAAACCTATTTAGAACTAGGTCACTTGATGATATAGATCAGATAGACCTTGAGCCTTCACTTTCATCCCAAGATAGAAGTGAACATCCTGGTAGCAAAGAAACTACTCCACCTAATTTAAATTTCCTTCATAATTTTGGTTTCTCTCATCCTAGATCTACTCAACAATCTCTTGTTGGTCCATCCACATTTGTTCTCCACATAATCACTGTTCAAACCACACCATTTCACCAACCGCCTCCCTTCTTTCATCATCCACCTGTAAACCCCCCATTTTTCCCACAACCTCCTATCATGGCAACATGGTATGCCCCTCTAGTCCTTCCTTTACATCTAGTCAATCTTCTACAGGAATATTGGTCCAAGATACCATTGTATGATGCCAGTGGTGCTACTACTGCTTCATAACATGTCGATAAGATGAATGACTATTTTGACAGAAATGAGATTTATGATGAAACTGTCAAACTTAGATTTTTTGCTCAAATTTTAGGGGGAGAAGTAAGAAAATGGTTCAAAGGCTTAACCCCTAATAGTATCAATGACCTTCAAGCCCTCCATCAGTTATTCCTAATCAATTGGGAAGTCAAGAAAAACCCTCTCCAAATACTTTCATACTACAACAACCACAAAAGAAACACTGGGGAAAGTGTTCAAGCTTATTGCACTAGGTTCAATAGTGTTTATAATGCCCTTCCCCTAGAATTGAAACTTCCACAAGGCTTAGCCTTGAAAAATTTTCTTGAAGGATTTGATCCTTAAATCGCCTATCAGCTAAGAGAAAGAGACCCTTTAACTCTAGAAGACATGCAAAAAGGAGCTCTTGCTGTGGAAGTGAATTTGATGGAGAAAAGAGCTAGGATGAGGAATGAAAATAAAGTATCATTTAGGGAGGAATTTGCACCTTCCACATCTAGCTCAAATATGGAAAGAATGAGGGAGGAAATGATGAAAAAAATGAGCATACTTGAGAGAGCACAAGCTAGTCAAAACCAATCAGCTCCCCAAAACATAAACAAATCTCAAAACCAAAATCATAATTTCAGGAGAAATCAGCCTCAAAACAGACCAAAAGACCCTGATCAGGAGATTATACCTCCTTTTCATCAAAACTATGTAAGTGAGGTTGAAGAAACAATCGAAAATATAGAGGAAGATGGCATAAACATGTTGGGAGTAGAAAATGATGATTTTGATGTTCATTACAAAAGGAAACAAGGTATATATACACCCTATGATGATAAAATAGCAGAGGATGAATATTACTATCAAGAGTTGGGAAATGTCATCATAGAAACTCCAAAAGAGTATGACGTGAGGAGTAAAAATAATCACGAAACTCCCAAAACCAAAACCTATGAAAATTCTACAAAAAAATAGCCCTGTGAATAAAACTAAAGCTACAAAACAAAAGGATAAAACAGTGGCTATAAATTCTGATCAAAACAAAGAGAAAGGCACTTAGATTAATGAAAAACAGAGTGCAGATATTAGCAGTGTTAGCACCTCAGCTAGTGCTCCTATTAAAACAATTTTGACCAATGTAAATAGAAGAAATCAACAAGCTGATTTTGCTGATAGAGTGGTGATCAATAAGGCTGAAACAAACATTGTAAAAACTCAGATGCCTTTTAGTTTGAAACAAGAAATTGCTAAGATTAAAATCTCTGTTCCCCTCACTGAATTAGTCACCCAAAATGTATATAGATCACAAATTTTGAAAGCCTTCAACATAGAAGAAAATAATGACACTGTCAACCTCAATGATGACCAACCAGAGCTTTTATTTGGTCCTAAGATTGAGGGTAGATACCAAGAAGGGCTAGTTCCTCCATTTTATGTTAGTTTGAAGACTCATGACAAAATTATACACAATGCTATGCATGACTCAGGGGCCTCTCATAACTTAATGCCCAAGGTAGTAATGGAGAGTTTAGGCCTTGAAATCACTAGACCATACACAGATCTATACTCCTTTGACTCCAGTAGAGTGA
The DNA here is from genome assembly GCA_034641835.2 of Pinus albicaulis. NCBI lineage: Eukaryota > Viridiplantae > Streptophyta > Pinopsida > Pinales > Pinaceae > Pinus > Pinus albicaulis. The sequence goes on along the minus strand of CM076576.1, from coordinate 456,956,175 downwards.
AATGTTTAGGTTTGATCAAAGATCTCTGTGTCAACTTAGCACAAATTCTAGACAAGTGTTTAGTGATGGATGTTGTAGTGGCTGATGTACCCCCCAAATATGGTATGATGTTATCAAGATCTTGGGGAGCTAAGTTACAAGGAACAATGCAAATGGATATGACATATGCTACCATCCCTGTTTTCAATCAAACCAGAAGACTTTATAGGGAAACTCACATGCAATACATGGTAAGTAGCCAAGAGAGACCAAAAAACTCTCCTCTTTATTATGTACATACAGGCCTTGACTCATTTATTCTCTTCAATAATGAAAATTTCAATGAGCAAGAAACCTTAACTGACTTGGTGGCCACCCCTCATAGTAACTTAGTGGCAGACATATAAAAGGAGGAAGACAAGACAGAACTATCAAAATAGTTGGCCAAATCAGAAAATTACAACAAACAAGTCATAGGTCTAGAGCTACAAAATAGTCATCCATTGATTTCAACCTTGAGAGTCAAGAGAAGAGTCCTCAACATAATGAAAAACATGAGGAACTAAACCAAATTCAACATAGTGCTAATTGTCAAGAACAATCCGAAAGCACACAAGATAAAGAGGATAGTAGTCAAACTAGTGAATCTGAAACTAGTCCTCTTTGGAGTATGAACTTTGATGGGTCTTGCACTAAGAATGATGCAGGTGCAGGAGTGTGGCTTCACAATACAAACAAAAATCATGCTGAAGGGCACTCATATAAATTGAACTTTCAATGCACAAATAAAAATCTGGAGTACGAAGCCCTCCTTTTAGGCCTACACTTATTGAAGAAATTAGGGGCCAAAAGGATAAAGGTTCATGGTGATTCTGAACTAATAATTAGGAAAATGAATGGGGAATGTAGTGCCAAACATCCCAGACTTAGAACCTATAGAAATGATGTCATGGATTTATTGAAAACATTTGATGAATTCCAACTTGTATTTGTCCCAAGAAACCAAAATATCCTTGCCAATGGTTTAGCTTTTGCTGCTAGAACTTGTCTAACACCTTATGAAACAAATCAATGCACAACCCAAATCAAATTTAGACCAGCTATGCTAGACAATGAGAAATACTGGCAAGTGTTTGATGGAGATAAACAAATAGAAGACTTCCTACAGTCCAGAAATGAATTTTAGCTGCCAAGTTCAGATTCAGAGTATGAAACAGACTGTCCTATTGAGGAAAATATACTTGATGAACAAGTAAAATCTCCAAATATTGCTGATATAAATCTGTTAGCTAACAAAATTGAACATACCACAGAGATTAGTGCAGATTTAGAAAAACAAGAATTAGAAACACTGCAATCTAACACTCAAAGTTTTCCAAAAGGTCTGGTCCCATTAGAAGAATTGTTTGATTTCAATGATGTTGCCAAGAAACCAAAGCTGGAGCCTGTTGAAACTGAAGTAGAAGAGTGTAACATAGGCAGTGAACTAAAGCAAAAAATGATCAAACTGTCTAAAACCTTTCCAACTCACATCAAGCTGAAATACATTAAGATGTTTAAAGAATTTTCCGATGTATTTGCATGGAGTTATGAGGATCTAAAGTCCTATGACACAGAGATAATTCAACACAAGATACCTTTCCAAGAAAACCAAAAACCTTTTAAACAAAAATTGCACAGAATAAACCCTGTTCAATTACCTTTGGTTGAGAAAGAAATCAAGAAAATGTATGAAGCTGGAATTATTGTCCCTGTTAGATTCTCAGAGTGGGTGTCTAATCTTGTGTCTGTGAGGAAGAAAACAGGAGAAATAAGGCTTTGTATTGAATTTAGGAACTTGAAAAAAGCTTCATTAAAAGGAAACTAACCTTTACCCAAGATGGATCACATTTAACAAAAGATAGTTGGTTCTAAAAGGATTTCTTTGTTAGATGGCTTCTCAGGTTACAATCAAATTTTAGTACTGTTATTTCCCAAATCCACCTTAGGCTGAAGGAAGGCGGGATTCAGGGTAACATCAAACCACGCTCAGTTTGGTAGCTAGCCCTACCAGAACAGGAGAGGGCTCTCTCCGGGTCAATCTTAGGAAAAATGCATCAATAAGGCTTGAGATGACTTAAATGAGTGCTAATTTTAGGCTAGGTATATGAATCAAGGAGTTTGAGTTTTATTTTTAGGGTTTTTGCTGGAAAAAGGGAAAGGCAATTTTTGGGCTTGGGGATGAGGCCAAATTCTTGCAGAGTTCAAGTTGGGGCAGGGAAGGCAATGAATTTGATGTCTTAGATTCAATGAATGGATGGAAAATACTGCTGAGGAGCTGAAGAGGGCAAGAGGGTGCAAGGATCCTCTTCAAACTGACGAAAACATATAAAACTAAACAAAAGTTTAAGGCAGAGCACCAGCAAACTAATGAATTCTACCTTAGTTACTCATTTGTTTAATTTCGGAAGCAAAGAGAAGGGAAATGGCATACATAAAAATTAATGAAACTTACAGATACATGGAGAAAAACATCATCAGAACTCAGAGCCACAAGGATCCCAACAAGTGCTGCAAAACTCTGGTCTTTCCTTTGCCAAAAATCTGAAATGAATATACAATGAGGTGCCAAACTATTCCCAAGAGTCCAACCCTGAAAATGTCTCACAAAAAACAATATATAGACCATCCTAACCCCTTCCCATGCCTCTAGGGGTCGAGCTCATCCTTATAGGAGCTGTTTCAACCAATTCTAAACAAGGAACTGAAATCTAGGCAATCAAACAACTTGCCTCTATATGGAAGGAAACTGATTCATTCATTTAATTTTCACTTTTTAGTGAATGAATCCTCTAGAACAAGTAAATATGAGCGAAAATTACATCATAATCATCAAATTACATCAAGATAGATCAATAGTTACATCAAAAAGTAAAACTAGTCAAAACTGGGCAAATTTCTGAGCCGAAGAGTCAAAATGAGGCCAAATTTCTCTATGCGCCGCGCCCAAAAACTCAATGCGTCGCACCACTTTGAGCCTATTTTTGAGGCACTTCCCGAAGTCCAAATTGAGCTCATGATAGATCATTGGAAATCCCTGTCTATTTTCTATCCAACCCAAGTGGCATTTTTGGATTTGGATGTCATTTGCCCCTCCCAAACTGCAATCTCCAAAGACTGGTTCCTGTGTGTGCAAAAGGTGGCAGAAAAGGCCATTTTCAAGGTGTTTTTGACCCTTTAAGCCACCCAGAACTTGATGAAATCTCTCAGCCATTCCTTAGCATGCATAATTTATCATAAAAAACCCAAAAATATCAAATTTTCCTCCAGAAGATCTCTCAAACGTAAGCGCGTGCAAGGTGGTGTGACGCGTTGGGCAGAAAAACCTGTTTTGTGACCCAAAAAATTCAAAATGACGAAATTTTCTCCAAATTTGCTGAAATTTGGAGTGAAGGTCCCTCATCAAGTACCATGCTCAGCCAAAAAAGCTTCGACCAAGATTTGAAGCCTATCATGCCTTTTTCGATGTGTTAGTGCCCTCCTGGTGCATGCAGTTTCAGTTGTAAAGTTACTGTCTTGTTCATAGGATGTATCGGTGTTCGTCATGGTGTTGCAATGTGTATGAAAAGTTTATGTTTGGTTTGTCGATAATGATAAATGAGAACTTGGTGTCGTTGTCTCCAAGTGCCAAATGTGTGCCAAAGGGAAATGAGGGATTCAGAGGAATATGGAAAAGTGGGGAAAAGTGGAGTTTTTGTCAAGTGGATTTAAAATGTGGGACAATCACTTGACCTGTTTGGGATATGGGATTTGGAGATTATTTTTAAGTGATAGGGAAAGGGATAAGAAAATGGAGTGAAAGGATTTAGGGATAGGGGTAATGGGAATTTGTTGCAAATGATATGGGAGAGGGAAAATGGTAGGAAATGGTAGGATTTAGAAATAGGAAAAATGGGGACAAGTGCTATGAGTGATTGTGGAATATAGGGGAATAGGAATGAACTGTGGTTACATTAGAACTGTGGAGGAAAGGGAAAACATGGTGGCATATGACAGGGGTTCAACACCAAAACCAAGTTTTAAAACTTCAAATATAAACCCCATGTAGTAATTTTCCAATCCAAAAGATAGGGTTTACTTCGACATTCAACTTATTTGTATATTCCACTTTCAAAACACACCGAACGTCGTCCAATAGCAATACACAGCCTTACAGACTTACCTGGAGCGAGGAATTTGAGTTAGTTTGAAATTTTGATGAAGAAATGATGAGATTTGGCCTGTTGGCTCTGTGCGCCGCGGGCACACCTAGTGTGCCGCGCCTCCTGGATGCGCCGTGCACGTTGAGAAAATGCACTGTGGTAGGAGGCCCAGTGTGCCGCGCGGCCTATGTGCGCTGCGCACTTTCCCAATGCGCCGCGCATGTGAACTCACCCATAATTCAGCTTTCCAAACTCTGTTTCACTTTTCCACAATCTTCTTCACGATTTATTTGTTTTCTTGCAGAATTTTGCTATGAAAATGGCTTATTGAAACACAAAAATTTCTTCCATACCATAGACTTTGATTTTGATTTGGCAAATCCTCTTTCTACTTTTGCAGACTTTGGCACTTTCAGAAGAGAACTCTGTTTTTCTTGTTTCCTTTTGATTTGTTGAGCTGATGATGAGATTTCACAAAATAAACCACCATAAATTCTGAGAAAGACTCTTCACTTGCTTGCACACCACGGATTTTAGCATCTTTGCAAATTTTGGAGAAGTTTATGGTGAAATTGGGCTTGCAGCTCTATGCGCCGCGCCACAAACCCAACACATAGCGCATTTTTGCAGGAGGCTTTTGGAGGCCTTCCTGGTGTTAAAATGGGGCGTGGGATAGCTCGTTGGAAATATTATTGAGTATAATTTCCAACACAAGTGTAATTATTCAATTTGGAGTTCATTTTCCCTGTTAAAAAAGAAAATCTCCCAAGACTAGTCAAAATGTGCAAAATGAGGCTGCCTCAAGGTAGAGTGCTATCGCAGTCAACTTTTAAAAGTCTTTATCAACTCATAATTGAGCTCATGATAGCTCATTGGAGAGATATTTTTGTCTAGTTATCATTTGACTTATCAAGGAAGTCATTTGGCCAACCAAGCTAGGATAAATCTTGATTTTCCCAAGGTCACTTCAGAGGTGCATCAATTCTCCTGAGGCAACGGTATTTTTAACATTTCTCCAAAACCATTACACCTGTGTAAAAATTGAAGGAGGTTGTTCTTCCTTGGAATTTTTTGGACAAAAACCTCTCTCAGTGTTTCCAAATTCATCTTTTATTTCTCATAAACATCATTTGAGTGAAACCTATCCCGATGTGTGGAACAAGGGATTTTTCAAAATAAAGTGAAATGGAGGGGATAAGGGGCTTCTAAATTCTGGAAAAAAATTTTGTAAGTAGGGAGGGATGTTAGGAAGTAGGGGAAAGTGGAATTTCGGAAATTGAGTGAGCGGAAGGGGTCCAAAAGGGAAAAACACAGGCCTAGCCTAGAAAATTGCCAAGTTGTAGCAAGAAACTAGGGTTTGTGCAAAAATGAGGAATTTGGGGGATCTCAGTGATGGGAAATGATTAATAAGGTATATTAAGGATAGCGGAAGGTGTATGAACATCAGGATACAAGTTTTGTTGATGATTTGTCCATCCAAGAGAAATTACCTCCAAAACCCTAGGAGAGGGAAATGGACCTTACCTAGGCACAACTGAAGCATGAACAAGGTGTAAAATGACCCTTTGGAACTTGAAATGATGATGAAAACCCTCTGAATGATGTTACAATCAACTGAATGGTGACATGGACCGACATTTGGACAAATCTGGAAAGAGTGAAAACAAACCCTAGACCTAATACCTAGTGACCAAATTTTGCTTGAAGGCTCACTGAAATGACAAAATTTGACCTTGACACCTTAACATCACCTTGTAAGAGCATGTTTGATCACTAGAGGAAGGCTGCAAAGGCTGACACTAACATTGGCTCCAATGGGGATGGTAGCTCCTTGGAGGTGCCAAGAACTACAGATCTTTGGAAAGCAGACAATGCCTTCATCCATTGGGCAATGGAATAAAAAACTCAAACTGAAATGCATAACTGAAAATTGATGACTTGATGACACAAACTAACTCTTACTTAACTAAAAACTGACTCAATACTTAAACAAAATTGACAAACTAGAAAATATGCTCAATGTGAAGCTTATTCAATACAACCTACACTAATTGTTCCATTCATCACCTGATCAAGTGAAATGAAACAACAAATGCAACCAAGTACGTATTGTAGCTGTTGTTTGGATTCTCCGGAAGTGCTCATTTATGAACAACAAGAGAGAACTACTGAAAGGCAACTCCCATGAAAACTTGTGAACAGATCCGTTGAATACTATGGATTCTCTATCCGCCTCCAAAAACACTGCATAAGGATCTTGAAATTAATGCACACTGAGACTTAGCTCATCCAATGGATTAATTTTCTTCTCCTCATACCATGAATTCAAACTTTGATCTGAGCTTTGTGATGAGACTCCTGCTGAAAATGACAAAGAGACCGGCTGCCGGATGAAGTTTGTATCAGTACACGTTTCAAGCTTACATATAGTGAATGGAGAAGGACTTTGACTGCAGACATCATCCAACACATCAGCTATTGGATCGTGAAAAACATGAAAAGACTGCTGCCACTTGTTTTCTATTGGTTCCGATGAGATTACATGATTTTCAACAAGCTGCTCATTTGAAGATTTACTATGCAATTTACCCTTCAAAAACTGAAATGATTCAAAACAAAATGGTACGGAATCATCTTGCATCATTTGATCATATGTGCCAGCTTCCAAGTCTTCATCTGCAACTTGACAATCAATGGCATTTGGGAGCTGCAAATCTAAATATGAGAAATCTTGAAAAAAGTTTTCATTGCCCTCAGGATGGTCCAAATCAAGAGTTGTTGACAGTTGATTTCTGATTGCATGGAAATTGTCTCTGATGAACTGAAACGAGTCAAAAAAAAAAGGAAAAGATCCTTCACTTACTTCAAAATTTGCTACACTTTCCTCATCATTGTCATAGCTGATATGCATCGGTTGATCACTGTACTCAACCTGCTGAAAGTGAACTTCCTCCTTCCACAAACTCGCTGTTGATTTGTCTGCAAGATTAGCTTATGTTTGGAGAACATAATCATCATCATACTGATCAAACTGAGGCAAATCATCAGTATACAACACATCATCAAGCATACATGTCAAATCAACAGATTGCTCTTCTCCACAATGATCTATAAAACAATCACTATGACAACTGGAATAAGAAACAAAATTTTTTGGATCATCAAATTGTTCTTCTTCAATCGGCGAGCCATGGGCTTGAACATTATACTCATTCTTTGTGGTGATTTTTTGCATCATCTCTTCCACTGCACTTATCAAAATGTCAAGCTTTACCTCTAGAGATGTCGATTTCTCTGGATCTATGTTTTTCATCTCTTCTTCCTTCAACCTTGCCTTTCAAATCAACAAATGAGCCTCTACATTTACCGCATTGTTCTGCATGTCTACAAGTGTTGCAATATTCCTTTCTCTCAACTGAAACTCCATTTCCAGATCAAAGGCACCCGGGTAGTGCGAGAGAGAAGATCTAGGAGAAGGTCTTATATCAGCTGGCATCGAAAAATATACTTGGTTAAATCTAGCAGAAAACTGTTGTATTGTCTCCCCTGGTAGTCTTTTCAGCTGGTTATACTCTTCTATAATCAAGAAAAGGTTTTGTATGACCACCCACCTGTCGAGGAAAACTTTGATGAACTGCTGGAAATCTGAGATGCTCGCATCAGGCAGGGCTTTGAACCAAATCTTGACTTTGCCTTGCAAAGAAAGAGCAAAAAGCCTAATACTGACATCCTCTTCATCAACTTCAAAAAGGTCAAGAAAAGACTCAAAATTTAGAACATGTCTCTTAGCAGTGATGTTGTCGCATTCACCATCAAATCTTGGTAGATATAAGTCATGATTTTTATGGAAAGCATGGGATATAGGAGGTAAAATCAGAGGCTTGTATTGATCTGGAATTTTACAAGGTATAGGGGTATGTATAGAAGGTATAGAATCAGTCTTGGTCTCTTTAGGCTCATCATTTTGAATACGGTCATCACAAGATTCAGAAGAAAGGTCTTGATCAAGCTCAAAAACATGCAACTCTTTGGCATTCACAATATTCAAAGGGAAGGAATCAATCAAATACAATATACTTTGCAAAGCCTTCTTGATATTCTCAGGAAAAGAGAAGAAATAATTTATGACAAAGAACAAAATGTCTTGGATGAAATTCCAACTTGAATACCTGATCTTTGCATATTGTCCTTTCATGTTTTTGCTGGTCAGGTTCATCCTCCAGTGGAGTCCTTGGATCTGATCTCAAAAATGATTTAGAATCACCAGGTGAATGATTTCAGCCTTGCGGTGTCTGATCGTTGTCCACCATCAACCATCAGATCTAACTTGATAAATATATTGGGGCAATTTGCAAATCAGATGTTACGTTTACAAGCTAGACCGGAGATTGACTGAAGCAACGTTTATCTACTTCCGCTAATGCAAAGCAAGAGAGTTTCGAAGGCTACCTGGCATAACTTCAGGCTCCGTCTGTAGCTTATAAAACAGATAACACTAACAAGAAAACCATTTGATTTCTCCCCAGTATGGTCGCCACTATGTTATTACCCAAATCCACCTTAGGCTGAAGGAAGGCGGGATTCAGGGTAACATCAAACCACGCTTAGTCTGGTATCTAGCCCTACCAGAATAGGAGAGGGCTCTCTTCGGGTCAATCTTAGGAAAAATTCATCAATAGTCCTTGAGATGACTAAAATGAGTGCTAATTTTAGGCTAGGTATATGAATCTAGGAGTTTGAGTTTGATTTTTAGGGTTTTTGCTGGAAAAAGGGAAAGGCAATTTTTGGGCTTGCGGATGAGGCCAAATTCTTGCAGAGTTCAAGTTGGGGCAGGGAAGGCAATGAATTTGATGTATTAGATTCAATGAATGGATGGAAAATACTACTGAGGAGCTAAAGAGGGCAAGACGGTGCAAGGATCCTCTTCAAACTGACGAGAACATATAAAACTAAACAAAATTTTAAGGCAGAGCACCAACAAGCTAATGGATTCTACCTTAGTTACTCATTTGTTTAATTTCAGAAAAAAAAGAGAAGGGAAATGGCATACATAAAACATTAATGAAACTTACAGATACATGGAGAAAAAAATCATCAAAACTCAGAGCCACAAGGATCCCAAAAAGTGCTGCAAAACTCTGGTCTTTCCTTTGCCAAAAATACTGAAATGAATATACAATGACGTGCCAAACTATTCCCAAGAGTCCAACCCTGAAAATGTCTCAGAAAATACAATATATAGGAAATTATAACCCTTCCCATGCCTCTAGGGGTCGAGCTCATCCTTCTAGGAGCTGTTTCAACCAATTCTAAACAAGGAACTGAAATCTAGGCAATCAAACAACTTGCCTCTATATGGAAGGAAACTGATTCATTCACTTAATTTTCACTTTTTAGTGAATGAATCCTCTAGAACAAGTAAATATGAGCCAAAATTACATCATAATCATAAAATTACATAAATATATATCAATATTTACATCAAAAAGTAAAACTAGTCAAAACTGGGCGAATTTCTGAGCTGAAGAGTCAAAATGAGGCCAAATTTCTCTATGCGCCGCGCCCAAAAACTCAATGCATCGCGCCACTTTGATCCTGTTTTTGAGGCACTTCCTGAAGTCCAAATTGAGCTCATGATAGCTTGTTGGAAAGCCATGTCCATCTGCTATCCAACCCAAGTGGAATTTTTGGATTTGGATGTCATTTTCCCCTCCAAAACTGCAATCTCCCAAGACTGGTTCCTGTGTGTGCAAAAGGTGGCAGAAAGGCCATTTTCAAGGTGTTTTTGACCCTTTAAACCACCCAGAACTTGATGAAATATCTCAACCATTCCTGAGCATGCATAATTTATCATAAAAAACCAAAAAATATCAAGTTTTACTCCAGAATATCTCTCAAACGTAAGCGCGCGCAAGGTGGCACGACACGTCGGGCAGAAAAACCTGTTTTGTGACCCAAAAAATTCAAAATGACAAAATTTTCTCCAAATTTGCTGAAATTTGGAGTGAAGGTCCCTCATCAAGTACCATGCTCAGCCAAAAAAGCTTCGACCAGGATTTGAAGCCTATCATGCCTTTTTCGACGTGTTAGTGCCCTCCTGGTGCATGCAGTTTCAGTTGTAAAGTCACTGTCTTGTTCATAGGATGTATTGGTGTCCGTCATGGTGTTGCAATGTGTATGAAAAGTGTATGTTTGTTTTGTCGATAATGAGCAATGAGAACTTGGTGTCGTTGTCTCCAAGTGCCAAATGTGTGCCAAAGGGAAATGAGGGACTCAGAGGAATATGGAAAAGTGGGGAAAAGTGGAGTTTCTGTCAAGTGGATTTAAAATGTGGGACAATCACTTGACCTATTTGGGATATGGGATTTGGAGATTATTTTTAAGTGATAGGGAAAGGGATAAGAAAAGGGAGTGAAAGGATTTAGGGATAGGGGTAATGGGAATTTGTTGCAAATGATATGGGAGAGGGAAAATGGTAAGAAATGGTAGGATTTAGAAATAGGAAAAATGGGGACAAGTGCTATGAGTGATTGTGGAATATATGGGAATAGGAATGAACTATGGTTATAGTAGAACTGTGGAGGAAAGGGAAAACATGGTGGCATATGACAGGGGTTCAGCACCAAAACCAAGTTTTAAAACTTCAAATATAAACCCCATGTAGCAATTTTCCAATCCAAAAGATAGGGTTTACTTTGACATTCAACTTCTTTGTATATTCCACTTTCAAAACACACCGAACACCATCCAATAGAAATACACAGCCTTACAAACTTACCTGGAGCGAGGAATTTGAGTTAGTTTGAAAATTTGATGAAGAAATGATGAGATTTGGCCTGTCGGCTCTGTGCACCGCGCGCACGCCTAGTGCACTGTGCCTCCTGGATGCGCCGTGCACGTTGAGAAAATGCACTATGGTAGGAGGCCCAGTGTGCCGCGCGGCCTATGGGCACCGCGCCCTTTCCCAATGTGCCGCACATGTGAACTCACCCATAATTCGGCTTTCTAAACTCTGTTTCACTTTTCCACAATCTTCTTCACGATTTCTTTGGCTTCTTGCAGACCTTTCTATTCAAATGGCTTATTGAAACACAAAAATTTCTTCCATACCATAGAATTTGATTTTGATTTGGCAAATCCTCTTTCTACTTTTGCAGACTTTGGCACTTTCACAAGAGAACTTTGTTTTGCCTGTTTCCTTTTGATTTGTTGAGTTGTTGATGAGATTTCACACACTAAACCACCATAAATTCTGAGAAAGACTCTTCACTTGCTTGCACACCACGGATTTGAGCATCTTTACAAATTTTGGAGAAGTTTATGGTGAAATTGGGCTTGCAGCTCTATGCGCCGTGCATAGCACCTTTTTGCAAGAGGCTTTTAGAGGCCTTCCTTGTGTCCAAATGGGGCGTGGGATAGCTCGTTGGAAAGATTATTGAGTATAATTTCCAACCAAAGTGGAATTTTTGAATTTTGAGTTCATTTTCCCTGTTAAAAATCAAATTTCCCAAGACTGGTCAAAATGTGCAAAATGAGGCTGCCGCAAGGCAGAGTGCTCTTGCAGTCAACTTTTGAAAGTCTTCCTCAACTCCAAATTGAGCTCATGATAGCTCATTGGAGAGATATTTTTGTCTAGTGATCATTTAACTTATCAAGTAAGTCATTTTGCCAACCAAGCTAGTATAAATATTGATTTTCCCAAGGTCACTTCAAAGGTGCATCAATTCTCTTGAGGCAACGGTATTTTTGACATTTGTCCAAAACCATTACACCTGTGTAAAAAGTGAAGGAGGTTTTTCTTCCTTGGAATGTTTTGGACAAAAATGTCTCTCTGTTTTTCCAAATTCATCTTTTATTGCTCAAAAACATCATTTGAGTGAAACCTATCCTGATGTGTGGAACAAGAGATTTGTCGAAATAAAGCGAAATGGAGGGGATAAGGGGCTTCTAAATTCTGGAGAAAATTTTGGGGAGTAGGGAGGGATGTTAGGAAGTAGGGTAAAGTGGAATTTCATATATTGAGTGAGGGGAAGGGGTCCAAAAGGGAAAAACATAGGCCTAGCCTAGAAAATTTCCAAGTTGTAGCAGGAAACTAGGGTTTGTGCAAAAATGAGGAATTTGGGGGATATCAGTGATGGGAAATGTTTAATAAGGTATATTAAGGATAGGGGAAGGTGTATGAACATCAGGATACAAGTTTTGCTGATTATTTGACTATCCAAGAGAAATTACCTCCAAAACCCTAGGAGAGGGAAATGGACCTTACCTAGGCACAACTGAAGCATGAACAAGGTGTAAAATGACCCTTTGGAACTTGACATGTTGATGAAAACCCTCTGAATGATGGTACACTCAGCTAAATGGTGACATGGACCGACATTTGGACAACTCTGGAAAGAGTGAAAACAAACCCTAGACCTAATACCTAGTGACCAAATTTTGCTTGAAGGCTCACTGAAATGACAAAATTTGACCTTGACACCTTAACATCACCTTGTAAGAGAATGTTTGATCACTGGAGGAAGGCTACAAAGGCTGACACTAACAAGTACATCCTGATGATCAAATCAAAACAACCTTTACCACACCTTGGGGTAATTTCATATATGTGAAAATGCCCTTTGGTTTAATGAATGTTGGTGTTACATTTCAGAGAGCCATGGATATTGCATTCTCAAAATAATTAGGACACTTCGTCATTATTTACCTTGATGATATCACTGTTTTTTCCAAAATAGATGAAAAACACCTAGAACACTTGAGAAATGCATAAAGTATGGATTATCTTTAAATCCAAAGAAAAAAATGTTTGGTCTCCAAGAAGGAAAACTACTTGGACACATCATATCAGAAGAAGGAATAAAGATAGACCCAAAAAGGATTGATGGTATTTTGCAAATCAACCATCTTAGAAACATCAAGGAACTTCAATATTTCATTGGGAAGATTAATTTTTTGAGAAGGTTCATACCCAACTTAGCCGAACTCCTTAGAAACATAACAAACATGCTAAAAAAGGAAGAAGTATTTAAATGGAGCTTAGAAGCAAAGACATCATTTGAACTGGTAAAAGAAGCATTAACCAAAACACCAGTTCTCATTAGTCCTAATTTTACAAGGGATTTCTTCATTTTTTTCATTTGCATCGGAGCACACTATAGTTGATGTCCTATTACAAAAAAATTTGAAGGGACAAGAGCAGCCAATTGCATTCTTTAGTAAGGCATTGAGAGATGCACCTCTGAAGTACAATATCATGGAAACACAAGCCTTTGCCTTAGTCAAAGCCTTAAAAGACTTCAGAGTTTGCATTTTACATTCCCACATAATTGCATTTGTGCCTAATTCAGTTGTGAAAGATATTTTAACTCAGGACCCAGATGGAAAAAGAGGAAAGTGGATTGCTGTGATACATGAATATGATTTAGAAATAAAGCCCAAAAAGCTCATAAAAGGCCAAGGACTAGCAAGATTAATGGCTGAGTCTAATTTTGAAGCTCTTGATATAAACATGATAGATGCATTAGATGAACAGGAGGAGTTGTCAACTCCCATTATTGAATATAATTTTTTGTTTTCATCTTGGTATGCTGATATTTTATATGTTTTGCTCGATTTGAATACACCTCCTAGTTTTTCTAAAACAAAGGCAAATTTTTTAAAGTTGAAAGTTGTTAATTACTGCATTTTGGATAAATGTCTATATTGGAAAAATGCTAATGGATTATTTCTTAAATTTTTTCCTGAGAATGATGAAGATAAGATCAAGCATGAGTTCCATGAAGGAGAATGTGGAGGCGACCTCTATTGAAAGACAACTGCAAATAAAATCCTTAGAGCCGGTTACTATGGGCACACCCTCTTTCAAGATGTCCATAAAATGATTATTGCCTATCACAAATGCTAACCTTTTGAAGGCAAAAGAAAATTGCTTCCCTTACCCTTGCATCCAATCACTATTGAAGCTCCTTTTCAGCAGTGGGGTCTAGACTTCATAGGGGAAATCCATCCACCCTCATCTGCCCAACATAGATGGATCCTCACTGCAATAGACTACTTTACCAAATGGATAGAAGCCATCCCTTCTAGGCAAGCCAATGACTCTGTCATCATAAAATTCCTTGAAAATCATATCCTCTCTAGATTTGGCTGTCCTAGGAAGATTATCACTGATAATGCCACTGTATTTGGATCCAAAAATATGGTTGAATTCTGTCACAAATATTAGATTACATTGGGCCATTCTACTTCTTATTACCCTCAAGGTAATGGGTTAGCAGAATCCTCAAACAAGAGTTTGGTAAATATAATCAAAAATTTGTTGGAAGACAATAAGAAAACATGGCACACAAAGCTAGCACATGCACTATGGGCTGACAGATTAACACTTAATAAATCAATTGGAATGTCACCCTATCAGCTAGTTTATGGAGCAGATGCAATTTTTCCAACCAGTCTAGGAGTGCCAGTCATGAAGCTGATCCAATAAGTGCAGTCTGAAGAAAATGATATGTTAAGAAGAATCAATCAGACTATACACCTTCAACAAACCAGAGAGGAAGTCTACAACAGAGCATTACACAAGCAAGAAAACATCAAGAAGTTGTTTGATAAAAGAACCAAGGCCAGTGATTTCAGCATTGGTGACAAAGTTTTAAAGTGGGATTCTAGGAGAGAAGATAAGGGAAAGCATAGTAAATTTGATAACTTATTCTCAGATCTTATCTCATTCATTATACTACTGGTAACAATGCTTATTTTTTTCAATAATTGAATGGAACTAAACTTTTTAGAGGTCCTATCAATGGTAGGATGCTCAAACATTACTTTTATTAACTGTACCAGTTTGAAGTTTTTTTATTTTCCATTGTAAATATCATAGCCATCATTTCATTCAAAGTTAGAATATGAAAAAAATAAAAAAACAATAGAAAAGAAAAGAGGGCAGATTGTAGAAACAAGAAAGGTACAACCCCATACCAAAAAAGAGAGACAGAGTCTGAAAGTGTGCAAGCTCAAATGCCACTCCTAAAAACACACTCCTAGTTAGTCATATAGCCTAATCATGACTAATTATTTTTTCAATTTACTGCTGATAGGTTAGTGAATTAGATCAGCCAAACCGCATAACCTTGGCTTATCAGTAACGTAGATTAGGATAGAAAAAAAGGTTCAAACAAGCTCAAAACTGAACCTATGAATCTTAAAGAAAGAATGGCTCTAATTAGATTAAAACTTGAGCCAAAGAGAGAAAATAAATTGGTTCCAATGTGCTCAAAACTTTAACGAGGGAAGAAAAATAAGACAACTCAAACAAAATCAAATCTAGAGCTGAAGAAAAATGAAGAATGTTCTTAAATTTTCAGATCTTAAGCCTTCACTGTTTTTGGTTTTAAATTTCTGCAAATAGCAGTCTATGTGCAACTTGTTTTTATGCCATTGATCAGCAACAAGTTAGACTGTTCAATCCTGGCTTGGTTGCTTTTAAATTTTTGTTTTAAAATTTAGAGAATAAAATCTGTCAAATAGTCTAATCCTGACAGATAGTAGTTAGGTAGAGAATTTATGAACTCAACTGTTTAAACTGAGTTCATGGAGAAATAAGTGTAGACTTAGATTAGTTTTGTATGTTTTCAAAAGAATAAAATGTTGAAGAAAAGAGTTTTCCGATCCAAATGCAATCTAAAAGAAGAAAAAATGTTAGGATCATTAGGATTGGGTAGGTAGACATGTTGTTTTGATAGAATTCCATTGTTTCAGATTTCTACAAAGATCATCAAGTTAAACAAAGATCGACAAAAGAAAAGAAGGTTGCAGCCCAATGGATAAGGCATTGATCAAATTCTATAGAATACTTTTCTGAAGTTCTTGACACCTTAAAGAAGGTGCCATCCCCATGTGGAGCCACTGTTAGCCACCTGTAAAAATTTGTCATACCGAATGGTGGCTAAATATTTTTAAGCCTTCAAGAAAAAATTTCATGTCCAAATTGTTAGTTCTTAAAGTCTTATGAAGATAACTAACCTTTGAGTTAATCTTCACTACTATTTCCCTCTTTATCCTAAAGAATCTGTAGTTTGCCAAGACAAAGAATGTTTAAAAGCCCATTTTTCCCTTCATTTTACTCCTCCTTCCACTCATAAAACAATTCCATTGTTCACCACTTTTCTCCATAAAACCCTCTTAAAACCCTTCATGTAACCTCTAAATCATTCAAAACCTCCCTTTAAACTCTATATTTTTCTTTTATTTGGTTTTAAAAGGCTTCGATTTACCTACCGAAAACCTCAAATTGGCTTAAAAATCACTATTTTGGGCCTAAAACAGTCTTTTTCCATTGTAAAGGTTTTTAGCCCCGAGGGCTTAACTCTTGTAACCCTCCTCCTCATAAGACCTTAAGCCCTGAAACCGGGTGCTATTAGTCCTTAAACCCCCGTCCAAAACCCTTTTTCCTTTATTTTTCTCACTACCCTGACATTTTAGTCTGAGTTAATCTGGATCGTTGATCTCTGCAGATCAACGATCACTGGGCCTCCTATTCACCTCCCGACCCTTTTCTCCATTCGAAAATCTCCACCTTTTCGTTAGATCTCCATCGTTCGTTGCAAATATCCAATGATCAAGAGTAAATACGATCTCATCCATTGATCCGCTATGTAAAAAAGGTCATGTATCACCATGGACCCCGCCAAAGCACAAACCCATGTAAAAACCTTCTTTCCTTTGTTTTTTATTATCCCACTGTATAAATGTTGAAAAGGAATAAGGACTGTTGATCTCTACAGATCAACGGCCCTGGACCACCCCATCTCCATGTTACCCTTTCCATTTCCTTTTTCCTCTTTTCATTTTTTCCACCCCATCTCTTAATATGCACTGTTTGATCGCAGGATCCAACGATCGGTAAGCCATGCGATAAGCCCTATTTTCACCTTTTAACCCACCCGCTACATGACAAGTTTCCTTACATCATCTTGGACCCCACTACTCCACTCATCTGCGCAGATTTCCCCGTCGTGTGCAATCCACACCGTCGGATCTACACCCATTCATCCGATGGCCAGAGTTCTGTTTTGCGTTTTTTTTGCGCATGTAGTTTAACACTGAAAAAAACCGCGAAATAGGCGATATTGAAGGGACGCATGTTAGCAAGTTTGTGGTATCGCGTTTTTTTGGAAAAAATTTGAAACCACTGTAACGTTGCACGAAAACCATTATGGTTTTCCACCATACCATCTACCCTCCGCAGTGTTATTTCATCAAATAATCTCAGCCGTCGATTGTTTTAATCAGATGGCTCACGTTATATCCCGATCACAACTCATTTTCCCTCTGTCTGTTCTCCAAAATACTTCATCAGAAGATCTTAACCATCCACCATTTAAATCCAAAGGCCCAGATCACTTTGCGACCCCAAGCCATTGCCCCTCACCTTTGCTCCCAAAACATTACCGATTGATCCCAACCATCGGATATTCTAATCCGATGGGTCTCATTACACTTCATCTCCAATTCATTTACCCTCCATCTATTCTCCGAAGGATTTAATCGCCTAATCTCCACCATTCATCCTTTTGTTCGAATGGCCCGGACTTAATTTTATCACCATTCACGTTTCCCCACCATCTAACCTCCCAAATGATTTCATCAGGAGATCATAGCCATTGATAAATCCAAATCGATGACTCCGATTTAATCTCACTCCCAAACTGCCCAAAGATACCTTAACCTAGTTTTCACGAGATTTTATTAACTTTGTGTGTTTTTTGCAGGTTATAAAGGGTTTTCCCCATAGTTTTAAATGAAATGAAAGGCCAGGGATGACGATGCATAGGCACTTATCCACGAAGAAAAGGGATTTTCAAGGTTTCAAACTGTGATTTTACCCATGTCTCATGAACATTGGTGATGTCCTGAAACCTTTTGTGTGCCTGCAACATAGCAAAACACAAAAGACATCAATCAAACAAAGAGTATCAGTGTCAAAGGATAAAATCAAAGCAGAAATGAAGAATTAATGATTTTAAACAGAATTTAAAGGGATTTAGGCATCAGTTCAAGAATCAAAAGCCTAATCCACAAAGACAAAGACAGTGTTACAGTGTGAAGACCAGAAGATAAAGATTAAACCTAATTAGGCCTAAAACACAGAACAAAAGAAAAATAACAGTGTTTTAAGGAAAAACAAAGAGAAATATTAGTAAAGCACCTCCACTGCCACATCAGAGGCTAATTTAATCCTCTTCAGCTACCAAAGTGCCACCTCTTGCTTCCATAAATAAAAAGAAGGCCTACTTATTGCCCAGTTCAAAGATATTTTCCTAAAGACACCTGAAGAGTTATTACCAAAGAAAGAACAAATTCCAAACTGTCAGTGAAGTTATTGTAAAAGATAAATAGGCCTTAAAGTCATTCCTTTTACCCATTAAGCCTTAAAAAGTAGAAACAGAGTTATGAAACAGAGTTGTAGATAGAATGCATCCCTGCCTTATGCCTTGCAGGGTTTTCAAGGCTAGGAACTACATTTACTATGGAATTAATGATACTTGAACCCTACAAACCCTTTCACCTCCTCATTTCCTTATAAAATCTCCTTGAGGATTTCGTTGTAAAAGGTTGGTCTCTGAATATCTGTTGCATGTAAATAGTTTTCTGAAGCTGCTGTAGCCCTGTTTGTAATTGAAGATACATAAGCTGATTTGAGAAGTTTGAAGTTGTAGAGACCCACTGGACATGATGATTGTAACTGGTTTGAACATAAAATACAAGCTGATTTATGGGATCCTAGTCTATGTCAATGGTGATGTGTTTCTTATTGTAAATTGTTATTTTATTTTTGTTTACATTCTGTCCACTTTCTTTGATAAAGAACAACAAATATAGAGCTAGGAATTACTCTTAGTAGTACCCTACTCTCACTGATAAGCTTTATCTTTATGTTTTCCTCCAATTGTGTATTTAAGAATGACTTAAGTTAAGTGTAAACATTATCAAGGAATGTTGGTTAGTCCATGTCTTGAGATGAAAAACTTGAAAGGAAGTTCTTGAATGATATTTTCATTTCATGCTAAGTAGAATTAAAACTAGGAAAGTTTATGGTTTGCCCTGTTTTCTAGTTCTATCTCCAAAGGTTGTTTGAAATTTTCCCTTAAGAGTATGTTGAAAGCAGGATAGTTTCAAAGTACTTACCTGATCTTAGACTACTTTTTGTGTTTATCATGCATGTTTCCCCTTTGAATATGCTAAAATTAGGCTAATTTAAAAGTATTTACTTGATCTTAATCTATTATATGTGTTTCAAATGTTTTCTATTGAAAGTACATCAAAAGAAAGCTAGTTTAAAAGTACTTACCTGATCTTAGATTTCTTTTATGTCTTTTCTTAAGTGCATGCCAAAAGAAGGATAGTTTCAAAGTACTTACTTGATCTTAGGCTGCCCTTTGTTCCTTCATCTATTTAATTTCCCTTGCTTATTGTTTCATTCCATAAAATCAACTTAAAGAGATCCTTTGACATAGATGACTTTCCCCATGGACCACTCTTGAACCTTGTTGTTTTAATTAAATCCTCTTATGACTCCATAGCCCAATGGATTGAAGCTTCTCCTTGCCTATCTTATTAGCTGAATCATTCCTTCACTTTCATACACCTTCACTCTTCATTTAGACTTCCTTCACTTTCATTATATCTTTTCTCAACCAAAACAAACAAAAACCTTGTTCTTCATAACTAGCCTAATATCATATTTCAAACCTTTAAAGATAAATCAATCTTTTCACTTATAGAGAGATGCCTCTCTAGATTCGGGAGGGCTAGATCCTAGGATCCCAAAGTGGTTCATATGTAGGCTTTGCAGTTTGTATTTTCCAATATTGCAAAATACAGAGACCCTAACAGATGCATGGTTAAAATATTATTGACCAAATATAGATCCAACTTACTTGGAATATTTTATTATTTTTGGTGGAGGGAAAATGAATTTTGAATTAGTTAAACCCCTTTATTTAGAAATAATAAATAAATAAATGATTTATTTATTGTTTCAAGGATGAGGTTAAGGAATAATTAAATACATAATGATTTATTTAATTATTTATAAATGATTTAGTTAAATTTAACAAGGAATATTATTAAATAATAATTTAAATAATTATTCCTAGAGAATGATAAGATGAATATTGATTTATCTAATTAATTATCTTATTTTGGGTTAAATATGACCATTAATATTAATTAAACAGTGGTTTATTTAATTATCACTAGAGGAAAATCAAACAAATAAGGATTTATTTAATTATTCCTCATGGGGTTTCCTGTTTAGACCATAAATAATTTAATAAACTATGGGTTGTTAAATTATTTCTCATAGTGAAAGCAATTTTACTATGATAAAATTGGTCTCACATGGTGTACTGTAGGTTAGATGACCAAAAATTTGTGTAACACCTCCTACTGGTGATCTTGATAATTCTATTCATTTGATTCCAGGTAATGTTCCTCCAAACATCAACCCTTACAGACGCCCTTATGCCCAAAAGAGTGAAATTGAACGTATAATTGCAGAAATGCTAGAGGCCGGTATAATTCAACTTAGTCAAAGTTCTTTCTC
This sequence comes from Pinus albicaulis, assembly GCA_034641835.2. Taxonomy (NCBI): domain Eukaryota; kingdom Viridiplantae; phylum Streptophyta; class Pinopsida; order Pinales; family Pinaceae; genus Pinus; species Pinus albicaulis. Next base: position 456,935,406 of record CM076576.1, on the reverse strand, counting down.
TACTCTAGTAGTATTGGTTCACAAGAAGGATGGATCATGGTGCATGTGTCTGGATTATAGGGAGCTCAATAAGATCACTATTAAAGATAAATTTTCCATTCCTATCATTGATGAATTATTGGATGAATTATAAGGAGAAATTTACTTCACGAAGTTTGATCTTCATTTAGGATATCACCAAATTAGAATGAAGACTGAAGAAATTATGAAAACAACATTTATAACTCATGAGGGTCCTTATGAATTTTTTATTGTAGTGAACAAAGTTCCTACATACGTCAAATACTCTAGAAGACTTGGAATATGAGAATATCCATTGAGGGTACAAGACTATATATATATTAAAATGTATGAATAAGAATGATGATGATCAATATTGAAAATGAGACCCACTTATATACCTAGGGAGGTGCATCTTCATGAAAGATCATGTCCCATTATACATGCCTCTTTAGTAGTAATTACTAATTAATTATGATTATTATATTTTACATTATTTTCTATATATTTTATTCATAACATTTCATTTCTCTTCGAAAATCTTTGTCCTCAAAGCTTATTGATGAAAGTCTTGATCTCTTTTTCTGTTTTTATTTTCTTCTTGTCTCAGCACTTTGACATTTATTGATACAAGTTGATATGATTTTCTAAGTTATAAACAAAAAAGTCACACTCAGAAGGGATCAAACCATCCTAGATCAATCTTATGTGCCAAATCTTATGGTGACTGGAAACTTGTGATGAATTTTTATCACATGAGTGGATTGCACTAACTTTGTATTCTTCAGGACATCAGTTTGTTGTTTCTATTCTAAATATGTAGCTTTATTGAGTTGTCTACTCTCGTGATTCGGATGTCGATAGGGAACTTTTTTGGTTTGAATTTATTTTATTAGGCGTGTGGAAATTTTTTGATATTCTTCTGGCGAGGATCTTGTTGAGTTGGTTACAGAACCTTCACTTGTGATATTCATCGTCTGAACAACAACGTCTAATTTTTTTTTTTTTCAACATGCTTGTCTTCTTCTTGAGTTGTGACATTCACTCCATCAATATATGTTTCTTTCTCTTCAACTTGGAATTCTACATTAAATGCTTCCTTCTCGATAAATTATTGCACCTTGTTTTCCAATGACTTCTTATCTTTCTTAAGCTTCTTGATTTGCATCAATAAATTTTCACTATGGTTGTTAAGCCGAGAAAATTATTCATTTTTATCAGTGGTGATCTTGTCAAATTCTCTTTGCATATTTTGCATCGCCTTTTTACTTTATTGAAGAATTGCTTTTGATATTTCTTGTATGTCTTCAGGCGTCACTGAATTTGGCTTCAAAGTAATGTCCTGTAGTGTTATTTTTTTTAATTTTTTTGGGAGAATGTTAAAAAAATGTTTTTCATATTTAGGATAAAGGACCCTAGATTTTCCATCTAGGGTGAGCCCAAAACAATTTCACTATCATCAAAAAATAAGGTTTTCACGGTGAATCGGGAGATAAAAGTATAATCCCCAATACTTAGTTGTATATTTCTTATGATTTTTTTTGTCACTTGTATTAACAAAAATTGTTTCAATTATATTTTATTAAGGAATCCTTAATTTATTAGCACATTTAAGACTAACATAATTACTATCTTTAGTAGGACTGATAGAGATTATAATATCTCTTCCTACGAGTGATCCCTTGATTTTAAATAGTGTAATAACATATTTACTAAATTTTTTAGGAAATATTTCATTATTTGTCTCCATTTCACTATTTTCGAGATGAGCTTAGTGTCTAAAAATAACTCCCTCTTTCTTTTCTTTTTATTTTTTATTTTGTTTTTAAATGAACTTAGGGTTTTATTATGACCCTTTAGATTCCTATACAATGAAAGTAGGTTCTAGCATTTGAATCATCCAAGAATTGCTCATTTATGTAATGTAAAGGAGGTTTCCCCTTGAAGAGGCTGATTTCTAAGTCGTTGATCTATCTTTTCTTCTATTTTGTGAGTTTGTTGCATAACACAATCCCTTCAACCTGAGAGTGCCCCTTGGCCATAAATTTGGCCTTGTACTTTTCTATGCTTTTATCTTCTGCCTGCTTTACCTTGAAAATCCATCTTGAATGCACAACTAATTTTTCTGTTGGTCTTAGGACCACTTCCAAAATACTTTTCTTTACAACGGATTCATACTCCTTCACCATTGCATCAACCCATACATGTTTCTCTACTTATTCCTCGAAAGAGGATCGCTTAGTCTCTACAAACTCAGTCATTAGAGTCATGTATCCAGTGTACCAATCTAGTGACCTCCTCTTCCTGCGTTGATTTCAAGGAGCACTCACATTCTCCCTCACATCATTCACAAGTCTCTCAATTTCCCTGGTTCTTTTCCTACCAACTATGGATGGTTCTATTTAAGTGGTTGTCTCCACTCTCTGCTCCTCAAATTTTCATTTCTCCATAGCTTCTTGAGGTTCCTCCTTTGGAGCTAAAATATCCTCTTCTAGTGGTATATGAATCTCCCTCTTAAGGGAGCACCACATCGCTTTATCCTCATCAAATTTTACATTTGTTTTCACAATTGTCATTCCAAGGGATGGAAAGTAATCAAGGTAGTTGTGGGGAGTTTCTGTGTAACCCACAAATATCCCCATGTCTTATTTTGACTCTAGCTTCTTCCTTTCATATTTGGAGACATGTGTGTAGACATAGGCTCCAGAAATACTGAAGTGTGACACATCTGGATTCCTTCCTGAGAAACCTTCCTCTAGTATAATCATGCTCACAATTTAGAATAAAAATATAATACATGCAATAAGAAATAACACACATACAACAAGTATTTTTATGTGGGGAAATCAATTTGCTAAATATCCCAATTCCTCTTTCATTAATAAAAATGAATAGATATATATTACAATTTATTTTCTCAACTGAGCTCACCCTACAAGTACACAACCTATCTCTCTGCTCAGTGAATGCCTTTGATCCAGAATTAGCCAAATTTTTCATCTGTCAGAGCTCTTATTTCCTTGTGTTGTTCCTTGAGAAACTAGGCCCATATTATTTAGGTAATTCCTCAAATTGAATGTAATATTCCTAATTAGCTTTCATCTAGTTGGAATATTAATTTTTTCTTTTGTCATTTAGATAGATGAATAAGAGGGTAGGGAGACCCATAAATCTCCTTAGTAGGAATAAAACCACTTCTAATGTGAATTTGGATCATCTTATCAGCTGGATAAAGCACTCTTAGGTGTGAATAGAGGTTGAAGCATGTAGATGGGGTCAATTTTGACCAAATCAATAGCACTGGTATGGAGGTAGTGGAGAGTTATTGAGTGACAACACAATGTTATTGGAAAGTAGTCTGCATGAGAGTAGCATATTAATGTGTGGGACCAAGGGTGAGGAGGCTCACAAAGAATATAAGGAAAGGGATAGAAGCCATAGAGGGAATTATGAATATTGTTTATGTTTGGTTTTTTATGACTTTCTTCATGCTTTATCTGTTTAGCGGATTCAGATTGTTGTTTAGCACAAGGGTGTTTCCCAGCATAAATCCCACTCTCATCCTCGGGGAACTTCAAGTGCCCACTCATGAGAGGTTCCTTTGAGCTTCATTCCACTATCTGGAATCAGTCCAAGCTTCCCCTTTCATCAGAAGCACATTGTCCTTCAAGAATTACATTATTTTGCAGGGTAGTTGCAGTGGAGGGTCAAGTACCTAAGTTGGTGAGCCTATTTTCCAATAAGGGGAGAAACCCTTCATCTGCGAGACCTATTGGGAGGTTCCTTGAGCTTAAATTCCACCATATGGCATCAAGTCAATCTTCATCCATCTTCATCAGTGCAGTCTCCTTTATAAATTGTGTTATTTTTTAGGGAAGTTGTAGTGGAGGGCTTAGTGCCCGAGTTTGTGAGTTGGTTTTCCAGTGAGGGGAGAAGCCCTTCATTGATCAAGTGATCATGTCCAAGTGGAAAAAAATGTTCAAAAATTGAAATGCGTAGATTTGGTTGCAACCTAAATGACTGGATATACCTCATCTCTATGATTCTGGCACTGCAAACAGGACTCAAATCTGATATCGTATGAGAAAGATATTGAAGTTTTAAAATGCCCAATAACCTTCAAAACAAGACTTTTGAACACAAAAAAAATTGTCATTTCAGAAAATTTTCATGGCAGATTTCATTCTTTAATTTAAGTTTTGTTGGGCCTATTATAGGGTGCCATGTGGCCTGCCCAAAGGCTACCACGTGGCCTCAGGCCATTGGTTCAAAATTGGTTCAAAGTCATGTTTTAAAAAAATTGATGGGCTGACCCGACCTGATTTGAACACAGTCGGGTCATGATGAACGCATTTGGGTCAGTGTGTAATGGGTGGTTGAAGCACAGTCGAGTCAGCGGTCACGCTGAACGAGTCATGGAAGAGGGGTAGAGGTCCACCCGACCTGAACGTATTCGGGTCATGTTGAACAAGTCATGGCAGAGGGAGGAGGTCGACCCGACCTGCACGACTATTCGGGTCGGGTGTCTATTGAACGTTGAATGGGCGGAGAGCTTAAGGCTAAGCCCTAGGGGTCATACGACCTAAATCAGAAAACCAAGGGCTAATCCCCTTTCAAATGGCAGTAAAATATGGTTAAGCCCTCGAGTGCTAGCCACTTAGCCAAGTGACCTACGGGCTATGACCATGGGCGCGGGCTATGACTTAACCACAAGCACTAAACTACCTTCGGTTTTATCGCATGTGAACGCGCCACCACTGACAGTTAAAATTAATGCTGCCCCTAAATTTAGCACACGGTTTTGACAAATTTGGCCTTCCGCCATTTCTAGCGCGCCTAACTAGATTTCATCCAGATTTGGTGGGGTTTCCAAGGGACATTGAGCAGAAAAATGTGGAGGTCATAACTTCTCCAATATTGAACCAATTTAGATGAAATTTTGGCCAATTTTGGGTATTATGAGCATTCTGGAGAGGTTGGGATAGGTTGCGGAGCGAATAGAGGTGTTCTACATCCATTTTTGCTTCAGGGAAGCTTGGAGAGCCATGAGGGCCATCAGGGAAATGGAGCTGTATTGGGCTATACTTCACTGTTTAAGGTGAAACAAAAGCCATTCTTAGCTTATTTATGACTTCTGAAGTCATTTTCACAACTTTTTTTGCATGTTTAGGCATTTTTCTCACCGTAATACCATTTTGAGCATCTTAATAGAGCAAGGTCATGCCCATTGGGAGCCTTGGACTCGACAGATGTAGCCCAAGAGGGGTGAAATGCCTCATCATGTTGTTGTGTTATGTATGGTGAAATTTATTTGCTATGTATTTCCGATTTAAGATGTTAAATAGTAATTTTAATTAACATTCCCTCACACAAAAACTCAGAAAAAGTTACAAAAAAAACTTTGTTTAAATTGCAAGACATGGAGAACACTTTGCACACATAAGTAATTGAAAATGGATACTTTGAACAGTAGATATAAATAGTTTCATTTTCATATTAGTTGGTATCAGAGCTAGATTTTTAATCTGCATTTGTTTGTGCAAAGATATAGTTGATTGTTTGCAAGTTTTGATGCTTACTAGGCTTAAACTCAAAAGAGGGGAAGGACAATTGGTTAGAGCACAAGATAATCCTCAACCAAGGAGGGCCAGAGAGCCATTGCCTCCACCATATTTTACACCCCCTAGATTTACTGAAGAATCCTCAAGCATGTCTTCAAGAGAAGGAGAAGCTCCTGAAGACATTGATCCCAAGGAAGAAGAACGAGTATTTTGAAAATATTTTTTGGACATGACTGAGATGGTGAGGATACTCTACCAAGAAAGTAAAGATAGGCTTGTTGGAGAAGGGTTTAAACATCAAAAAGAAGGAGAGGGCTCTTCAGGAGGAAAGAAAAGTGATGACAAGTCAAAGAAAGGACACGGAGGAAATGGTGATCCACCATCTCCATCTTCATCCTCTTCCTCTACATCGTCATCCTCTACTTTGGTGAATCAATCTCACAAGTCTAAAACTACTGGTAAAAGTCAATTTTTAAATCTTGATGTTAAATTTGAGTTGCCTATGTTTAACGGTGAAGTCAATGCAGAGAAACTTGAAAATTGGATAAGATAGTTGGAATTTTACTTGAGGATATAGAACCTTCATGATGACAACACCAAGGATAATACCCTCTTTGAGAATGGATGGAGCAGCATTGGTATGGTGGGAAGCCAATACCAAGGATAAAATTAAAAAGACATGGTAAGATCACTTGTCATGGGCTAAATTTATTACTACAATTAAAAAACAATTTTATCCATTAGCTCATTTACAAAAGGCTATCATGATCTTGCAAAACTTCAGACAACTTAAGGGAAAAATGTACAAGACTACACCCAAGAGTTTAGGAGAAGAGCACTCTTGTTAGGGGTAGAATTACAAATTCAAGATACTTTTCGGAAATATATAGATGGTTTTCACAGCTACCTTAGACATACTATCCTTATGTTCAATCCTACTAGTCTAGACAAAGTTTGTGTACAAGCAACACATTTAGAGGCTAGAGGGAAAAACACTTTTGATGAGGGTAGAAACAAGCATTTTAAGGGGAAAAAAAAAGATAAAACCTCTAAGGGAAAAGGAAAAAAGAATGCATCTGTCAAAGAAGAGGGTGAGAAAGTGATATGTAAACACTATTCAAGAGAAGGCCATGAAGAGAAAAACTATTGGAAATTACATTCTGAAAAAGGAACTTAGTTTAGCAAAAACAAAGGAAAGAAGAAAACTTCAGCTACTACAACTACACCACAAGACTTAGGTGATGATTCAGGTGATGAAACCAAAATTGCAGCCATGGGTTTGAAAGGTATGAAGGGAAAGGAAACTGAAACTAAGCCAAGCACTAGTACCTCAAACTGTCATGTACAAGCTCCAAATGATGAAGAAAGAATTGAATTGTTCCATGTGAGGGTAGTTTCAAAACATACAAAATTTGACACACTGTTTGACAGTGGGTCACAAGAAAATCTCATATCAGAAGACTTGGTCAAACAACTTAAACTTGAGACCATTCCACATCCTAAGCCATATACACTTGGATGGATATGCAAGGATGCAAACTTACAAGTCTCAAGAAAGTGCATATTGCATTTCATGATTACTGCACACTTTATTGACACAGTTGAACTTGATGTAGTACCACTTGATATATCAGGAGGTCATTCTAAATGAGTCATGGCAGAGGGCGGAGGTTGACTCGACCTGCACGACTATTCAGGTCGGACGTCGATTGAAATTTGAACGGGCGGAGAACTTAAGGCTAAGCCTTGGGGTTCATACGACCTGAAGTAAGAAACCAAGGGCTAAGCCCATTTCAAATGGTGGTAAAATATGGTTAAGCCCTTGGGTGCTAGCCCCTTAGCCAAGTGACCTACGAGCTATGGCCATGAGCGCGAGCTACGACTTAACCGCTAGCCCTAAACTGCCTCTGGTTTTCTCGCATGTGAACGTGCCACCACTGACAGTTAAAATTAATGTTGCCCCCAAATTTAGCGGGCAGTTCTGAAAAATTTGGCCGTCTGCCATTTCTAGCATGCCTAACTAGAGTTCATCTAGATTTGGTGAGGTTTCCAAGGGACATTGAGTAGAAAATTGTGGAGGTCATAACTTCTCCAATATTGAACCAATTTGGACGAAATTTTGGTCAATTTTGGGTATTTTGAGCATTCTAGAGAGGTTGGGACAGGTTTTAGAGTGAATATAGGTGTTATACATCCATTTTTGATTTAGGGAAGCTTGGAGAGCCACGAGGTCCATCAGGGAAATGGAGATATATTGGGATATACTTCACTGTTTAAGGTGAAACAAAAGCCATTCTTAGCTTATTTATATCTTCTGAAGTCATTTTCATAGATGGTTTTTCTTTTTTGGGAATTTTCTCACTGTAATACCATTTTGAGCAACTTAATAAAGCAAGGACATGCCCATTAGGAGCCTTGGACCCGGCAGATGTAGCCCAGGAGGGGTGAACTGTCTCATCATGTTGTTGTGTTATGTATGGTGAAATTTATTTGCTATGTATTTATGATTTAAGATGTTAAACAATAATTTTAATTAACATTCCCTCACACAAAAACTCAATAACAGTTACAAAAAACACTTTGTTTAAATTGCAAGACATGGAGAACACTTTGCACACTTAATTAATTGAAAATGGATACTTTGAACAACACATACAAATAGTTTAATTTTCATATCATTCATCCAAAGATATATTGGAGGATTTTCAGTCATTTTTATAACATATCAGGCACCTCCTATTAGTTACATAGTTTCAGTGCGTTGTTTAGACCTAGGGATGCAACTTTCATATGGTGTATTTCCAGAGACCCCTTGTGGGTTGTCTTGGAAAGTTGCTAGAAAGCCTAGATATTTGATTTCGACATTTTCTAAGCACTATATCATCATTTATTTGTATCTTCAGTTTAATCATGTAGTTATTCTCCATAGGACTGCGTATTCACATGATCTCCAACATTTTATGTAGCAACAATATTCCATATTTCATGTACTGGATCATTTGAGGCTTGTTTTGCCTAGCTTGAGTATCTTTTTCCTCAAGATATTGTACTCATTCCTCTGCTATAATGTGAAATAAAATGGCTCTATGATCTTCTCCTATTGATGTATTGATGTTTTACTGAATTTTCCAGTTTTATAAGCTATATTCATGTTTTTCCTAATTTTGAATATTACAGTGGTATTAGAGCATAATCTTGGCTCAGCCTGTGTAGTACAACAATTGTCATCAGAAGAAGGAGAGCCTTTCAAAGAAAGGAAGAAATAGTATCTTAATAGAAATCGAGGATATGATTATACATACCATAAAGGAGACAAACAAAAAAAAATAATATCAAGAGAGATGGATGAAAAGGAGTTTCCCAAGATTCTTCTTCAAACCATGTAGGATTTTTCCTGAGAAATCAAGGAGATGAGGATGGAGAAACATAAAGAATCCCCTAGAGGGTTTTTACATGGAGAAATATCTGGCATCTCACATCACTGGTATGAACAACCAATAAGGAAACAAGTTTCCCAATGCTCCACTATGCCTACATTCCTAGCTGTGGGAAATGGAGGTGGAGGACCCCAAGAACAAGAGATTCTTGAAGAATATTTTCTGGAGTATGAGTTTCAATCCCAGAGATTCAAAGATAATATGAAATTTCAGGATTTTTTTCAGATCAAGGACAATAGGATACCCAGAAAAAACAATATAAGTGGAGGGTACATGCAGAGAAATGATCTGCAACATACTATGGGTATATTTTTTCTACCTGCTTTTGATGGGTCATCAAAGTGCACAACCAAGTGTTGGGTGGAGAAAATAGGCATCTATTTTCAGTTGAACCAAGTACCGGATATGGAAGCCATTGATATAGCAATGTTTCACCTTCAAGGTGAGGCACATGACTGGTGGTTTCATGGTCTTTCTACATTGGGGAATGCCAATGTGACTACATATTCAGATTCCACCCAGAGGTTAGTAGAGAGGTTTGATTGAAGAGACCCAAAGGCACCTTTTATTGAGGTAGCCAAGCTCAAGAAGTTAGGTAATATAGAGACCTATATCTCTAAATTTCTAAAAAAAATTGTCACGGTTCCAGAGTTATCAACAGCTAGGAGGGTTTATATGTTCATTGATGGGCTAGAAAAGCCTCTGCATGGGTTGCTAAAATCCAATAAGCCAACTACACTCCAAGATGATATTGAGAAGGCTAGAGATTTACAGGATGCCTTACCAAGAGCTAGAGCTCCATTTTAGCAAAGGCCCACCTTTCAGTCAAAGGGGAAATATGTAAAGGTTATCCCCCCAAAGGAGAACTAGAACAAAGGGCCTCTTAGTGATGACATCCAAAGAGACTTGAGGAGGAGGAAGATTTGATTCACATTCCAAGAACCATGGGCACTAGGACATCGATGTGTTGCAGGGAAGGCACACTATATATAGGTATTCTCTGATAGTGAGGAGGAGGAATAAGAGGAGCCAGAAGGAGACAAAAGTGTTGTGATAGCAGGGGAGGATCCACCACCACCACCATGGGGTGGGAATGGGGTATTTGATCCAATTGGAGGGGCCCTTGCATATTTGCGAGGAGTACCCAAGTATCTGACTTTCAGAGTCTGAGGTAACATTTAGGAGAAGCAGGTATCAGTGTTGATTGACAGTGGGGCTACTCATAATTTTATTGATGCTCAGTTACTACAGAGGAGAGAAATATCGACTGATGATTTTGAGGGTTCTTAGTGTTGGTTCCAGGAGTTTTAACCATGCAGTGTATGAAGTATGTCCCAACATTTTCAGTAACCTTAGGGACATAAACTTTGACTGATCACTTATTTCTGGTTGACATTCCTGACACCAATGTGATATTTGGTGTGCAGTGGTTGATTACATTGGGGAAGGTCACCACAGATTGGGAGACTTTGCAGATGGAATGGGTAGATAAGAAGACTGGGAAGCATCTATGATAAAGGTCATGCACACTTATCCACCTCAGGTAGCCTCTACACACAAGATGGAGCTTGATTTGCATAGTGGGAGAAAGGAAACATCAGTCCACTCAGATATGCAGTTGACTCCGAACCATAAGGTTATATTATTTGGAGGCATTCCACCAGGAAGGCCCCCAGACTAGGAGTTAGTTAAAGAGTTCTCACAACAAGTTTCTCCATTCATAGATCTGGCTAAGAAGAGAGCCTTGGGCATTAGGGGAAATTTGAGGTCTAAAATAGGCCTCCTAAGAAAATTATAAAATAATAGTGGAAATAATAAAACAAGATTTGATTACATCATAAAATTTTATAGGGAAAAAAAGAAAAAACTACTTTTTCAACTCATATTTTGAACTTATCTCCCTAAGGTTTTAATAAAATTTTGAGCAGGAATACTCTTTGGATGAAAAATTTAATTCCCCATCTAAGGAGTATCCATGTTGGACACTTTTTATGGACTCTGCTACCGAAAAAGTGAGAAATACATGAAAACTGTGATTGCAATCACTTTTTTTCATGTATTTCTCATTTTTTCGTGTAGTAGGGTCCATCAAAAGTGTGCAACATGGGTACTCGGATGGGGAATTAAATTTTGCATCCAATGAGTACTCCTGCTCAAAATTTGAGTAAACCCTTAGGGAGATAAGTTGAAAATATGTGTTGAAAAAGTAGTTTTATTATTTTATTATTTTAAATATTTTTACTTTTTTACTCCAAAAATGGTGAATCATACTCCATGGTTGACATAATCATCTTGAATCCTATTGGTTCTCATAAAGTTTATTTTGGTTGTACATTTTTATTAAGAGGCCCATTTTAGACTTCAAAATTCCCCTAATGGTGAGTCTAGCACAACGCAAAGGGTTTTTGGTAGGCTCAAGGAGGATATGGGTATTTTCCTAGTATCAGTATTAGCAACTCTCACCAAGCCTCTTGCACTGAGAGGAGATGTTTTAGGAGTGGATGATGGCACAATCATGGTGCTAAGGGGCTGCTCCATAGCCTTTGAGAATCAGAAAATACTTCCACATAGGAGGGAGTCTTCCACATATGGAAAGGGGTTTTTGGAATTCATGCATGCATTGGCCAAACTCAAGAAATTTTGGATGGGAAATAGCTTCCAAGTGAATATTAACCCCCATAAAATTCAACCCTTACTTTGAGTAGAAGCTGCTGCAAATGAGGAAGCAAGAGTGGGATAGCAGTGTTATGGCATGTGGCTTTGGAATTGAGTATTTCAAAGAGGGGAGCAGTGAGGTGACAAGCGCCTTATCAAAAAGGCCAAAAAACCTGTCATGGTTGAGGATGCATCCAGATCAGGCGTCCCAAATATTGGTGGAGTATTCAAAGAACAACTTCACATGTGAAGTGCTTGATGGGCAGGTGATTTATGAGAGGTATAGAGTGATGGATGGAGTCATCTATTACCAAGATCAGATCTTCTTGACTAGAGATTCTAAGCTTAAGAAGGAGATTTTACATGATTCACTCCTTTCTGGTCACCAATATTTCATTGGGACCTATCAGGCCATTGGGGAGAGGTTCTCATGGGACGGTCTCAAGGAGGATCTGCTCCGGCATATCAGGAGATGTATGGTTTTCTTGAAGAATGAGGAGTAAAACAACCACCGTGCATGGTTTTTATAACCACTTCCCTTTCCGGTAGAGAGATGGGAGAGCTAATCTATGGACCTATTCACTAGCTTTCCAATGGTACATGAGGGCAAGCCTCTCTTTAGACTTCATGGTCTTCTAGGAGCCACAATCAGTGATGGGGATGGCCACTTCCTAGGAGGCTTTGTGAATATGATATATTATTTGGGGTGTACTCAGTTGACACCAAACATTAGTTACTACCCCTAGGAAAATGAGCAGATAGGGGCATTAAGCAAGTGGCTGGGAACCTACTTACCACATTGTGTTTTGAAGCAGCAAGGAGCAGAACTGCACTGGTTCCACTTGAGGGAATATTATCACCCATCGGAATTTCATATGGAATTCAGTGTATCTCTAATTTTGATTCCATATGTTGATGATGTTTTAATCACTATTGTTGGAATGGTTGGGGGAATATCACATGGATTGGAGCTGCTCATTGGGGGTAAGACCTCCAACATTTTCCATGTCCCATGCTTCAGTAAGGAAATTAGACAACATATAGTTGACACCATGGATCTCCTACTTCCTTATGATGTGAGCCATTTTCTTTTATCATCAAAGGCTAACTTGGACAATTGGGAGGAGCACCTAAGGGGAAAATTGATTGGAGAACATCTGATTCAATGGAGGATCTTATCGGATGTGGATGCCACCAGGGAAGGAGAAGAGATTTTGCAGCATTCATCCTTGCAGTTGCTTGAGGACAAGCAACATTTGGGAGGGGGGGACTGTAATATTCCTAATTATCTTTCAACTAGTTGGAATATTAATTTTTTCTTTTTTCATTTAGATAGATGAATAAGAGGGCAAGGAGACCCATACATCCCCTTAGTAGGAATAAAACCACTTCTAATGTGAATGTGGATCATCTTATTAGCTGGATAAAGAACTCTTAAGTGTGAATAGAGGTTGAAGCACGTGAATGGGGTCAAGTTTGACCAAATAAATAACATTGGTATGGAGGTAGTGGAGAGTTATTGAGGGACAGTGCAGTGTTAGTGGGAGGGAGTCTCCATAAGAGTAGTAGCTTTAATGTGTGGGACAAAGGGTGAGTAGACTCACAAAGCATATAAGGAAGGGGATGAAAGCCATAGAGGGCATTCTCAATATTGTTTATGTTTGGTTTTTTATGACTTTTTGCATGCTTCAGCTGTTTAGCAGAGTTTGCTGTGATGTTTAGCACAAGGGTGTTTCCGAGCGGAAATCCTACCCTCATCCTCAGGGGACTTCGAGTGCCCACTCAAGAGAGGTTCCTTTGAGATTCATTCCACTATCCAACATCAATCCAAGATTACTCCTTCACCAACATTGCAGTATCCTTAGGAATTGCGTTATTTTGTAGGGTAGTTGAAGTGGAGGGTCAAGTACCCAAGTTGGTGAGCCTATTTTCCAGTGAGGGGAGCAGCCCTTCATCCGGGCAACATATTGGGAGGTTCCTTGAGCTTCATTTCCACCATATGACATAAATCCAAGCTTCAGACATATTCATTAGTGTATTATCCTTCAAAACCTACGTTATTTTGTAGGGCAGTTGCTGTGGAGGGCTTAGTGCCCGAGTTTGTGAGTTGGTTTTCCAATGAGGGGAGAAACCCTTCATCTGGAAGATCTATTAGAGGAGTTTCAGTCATTTTTATATTAGGTCAGCTACATCCTATCAGTTACATAGTTTCATTGCATTTTTCAACTCTAGGGCTGCAACTTTCATATGGTGTATTTCCGGAAACCCCTTCTGGGTTGTCTTGGAAAGCTGCTAGAAAACCTAGACCTTTGATCCCGACATTTTCTAAGCACTATATCAGCAGTTATTTATATCTTCAGTTTCATCCTGTATCTATTCTCCATAGGACTGCAAAGTCATATTCTCTCCGAAATTTTCTGTCGCAGAAGCATTCCATATTTCATGTACTGGGTCATTTGAGGGTTGTTTTGCCTAGCTTGAGTGTCTTTTTCCTCAATATCTTGTACTCATTCCTATGTTATAATGTGAAATAAAATGGCTCTATGATATTCTCTTATTTATGTATTGATTTTTTACTACATTTTCCAGTTTTATAAGCTATATTCCTGTTTTTCCTAATTTGGAATATTACATTGAATTACACAATTCCTTAGGCTAATCATTTGACTACATGCAACGCATGTACACTGAAGACTAGTCTACAATTGATGTTACACTGCCTTGGAATCTCCACCTGGCATTGGGAACTCGAATTATTTGCATGCATTATATATTTTGAGTTGATTGACCAGTTAACTGGATGATCATTGAGTTTTACTATAGTCCCATTACACAACTTGACTCTCCACTAGTTCCTCCAAAAATTGGAACTAGTTTAACTTAAAAAAACCTTTGATAAGTGACCTTGATTCCTAAAAATTAGAAATCACACATGCTTAAATGAAATATAACTCCTCCAAATCAAATTTACTGAGTAAAATAGGTGACACAAGCCATGTCACATAAGTTAACATCATCCAAGATGTCTGTTGATGTGGAAATTTAAATTTTCTCAATTTAATCAAGGAAAAATCAAATTGAGAATTTCTTGTTGCATTTTTCAATAGGTGGCCACCAATATCCACTTGGATCAGTCCTCCACCTTTACGAAGAAATAGCCTCCATTTCATTCACTGCCTAGATGGGGGAAATTCTGCTAAACATGGTCCCTGATGTGGAAATTTGAATTTTTTCAATTTAATCAAGGCAAAATCAATTTGAGAATTTCCTGCAACATTTTCAAAACTCCCTCTCAGCAAGAAAGGGATTATCAACCACCCCTATCCTACACCTGTGGAACTCAAACTTCCCTCTTGAAAAGGCCTTTTCAAAATTTCAGTATCTTGTTCCTTTGTCGGAATGTACTGTAACGACATTATCCGCCTCTGCATAAAATCTCGTAAATGGTGATACCAACTATCTATATGCTTAGATCGATCATGAAAAATAGGATTCTTAGAGAGCTTGATGTAACTTTGATTATCACAGTTGGATCCATCATCTAACGAAACAATCTAATAAGTATCTTTCTCATCCAGATCACCTCACATGTTGCTTGCCTGGCAACCATGTATTATGCTTCTGCTGAGCTAAGTGCCATAGATATTTTCTTCTTGTTGTACCAAGAAACTGTTGTGGACCTGTTGTGCTACAGAACAACCCCCCCATTTATTTGAATATCGATTAAGGTTATGAAGAATAAATGGGGAACCTTAAAAAAAAACAAATAGATTTTAGGAAAATTTACTTCACTTAGCTTTAAGTTTTAAAACTTTAGGAATAAAAGGCATGAACCTTTTTCACTTTGATTTCATTGTGCTTAGCATAAATTAGAAAACTCACAAGTTCACAAAGTTGGAATACATATAGAACTTGCAAACTGCGATAAGCACTAAGACCTTTTTGAAGTTATATGCAAATTCTTCTTAAAAAAGCTGGAAACCCTTATAACTATAAATGGCATCGCACCCCCTTAAAAGATAAGAAAATAGATAAATCATTCGAAGAGCGAATGCGATGAGACCAGACCCAATAAAACAATAAATGAACATTGAAGCATATCCGCAAAATCTGATAAAGCACAAAGCTTTGAGTTTTAGCACTTATTGCATCCCAGAACATCAACTTGAAGCCTGCCTTGATAAAGTGTGATATGTGATTTACGCAGATCGCATCTCACATACACTCGCGGTCAGAAATAAATAAAATGGATGCATGTAAATTATGCGATCTACGATATAAAGCTTATTACCAAAGCACGTGAAATGATACTTAATCAATTGATTCATTGAAAAGATCTAACGATTTAAGTCTTTTGATTGGACATATATTGTAAAATACGTAATGATTTGATAATCGTTTAAAGAGATATTAATGGCACTCAATGGTTACAGGGCTAAAAAATATTGATATATTTCTAAAGCATGTTTCAAATAAAAGTGTCGGGTTTTTTATATTTATGGTGATTAAACTATGTTTCTCTGTTCTTCTTCACTCTTCATTTCAACTCTGAATTTCCTTGTTTGCTTGTATTGAAGAAACTATTTGAGAAAGAGATATCAGCAAAAATGAAAAAGAAAGGAAAATTAGTTGCCCAATCATCCAGATCTGAAGTTATAGACATGCATCCACTCTTTTCAGATACTACGTGCAATAAGGACAATGGAACTTCTTCATCGGAAGCAATGTATACTTTTTTTGGAGAGAATCCAAGGGAATTAAAGAAATTTGCAACAACAGATGCAGCTGACTCATCAGAGGCTTCCTATTTTGAAGTTTCATGTTCATTTCTACATAGGATATTTGCAAGGCCAAATATCTTTCCATATACTGATATGGTAAAATGGGTCATCTAAAATCTCAATGTTGCTTACAGTACGTTCAAGAATTCTAGACAGGAAGACATGGGTTTTTTCACCCCAGAAGATTTGTGTGCAATGTATCATTTAAAAATTCCACATATGTCTTATGATAAAGATTTCCTGGAAAAGTTTGCAAAGGAAAATCAAGACCTAATGAAGGTGCTGAAGGAATGGAAAGCTGTTCAAGGCAAATTAAAGTGGGACAAACTTGGTATGTACCCAATAGCACAATTTCCATCACTCCACTGTTTTGTAGCAGCAATGTTGTGTAGATTGTTTTCTAAACCTGATACCTCAAAGTTTTACATTGAATAGGTTCCATTAATTTACGGTGTCCTCGATTCTACTATTATGAATTGGGCCAACATATTATCCAATAATTTGGCCAAAACTATTATGGAATATAGAAAAAATAGGGTCGTCACTACTAGAACAATCCCTCCTTTTTATATGAGCGCATATATTATGGATGCTATATGTTTTTGCTCAAATTTTCCTATGATGGGTTGGAAATGGACCAGACAAGACCCTAACCCTATTCATATTTATCATAAAGCCTTGTGGGAGTCTGAATTTCATTCCCATTTCTATAATATTTTTCATGGAGTCATGTTTCCCATTCATCAAATCATTTTTAATGAGAAAGCCCCTACAATTTCTAAAGAAGCCAATGCAGATATTATGTCTGTGGCTAGATGGTTAGGAGAAGAGAATTTTACTTATGTCGGAGTTTTCGGGAGTCTTGGTCCTCCTCATGTTGTGCCTACTATGTCCCAGATAAACTATTGGCTAGAGAAATTACATATCAAACACTTGTAAATGGTATAACCAAGCAACTCAAACATTCAAAGAAAGCCATTTTTCCTACATTTCCATTACATTGTGGTACTTTTTCTCTTTTTGATATAGGGCATACAACAAAGGAAATTCCAAATATTACCTCTTTAAATATGGCTTTGATGCCAGTGAGACATTATGATCCTAATAATGTGGTCCAAAATTTTACCACTTCTATTAAAGTTAGACATTTTATGCATGAAAAGGATGATTTTGATGATTTATTTGAAGGAATAGAGAAATTTACAAGTGTATTAAATATGGAATCTAATAATATTAGTGTAGCAAACATTAAATATTTTCACAAATACATGAGTAAGATATTAGAAACAATCCCATTAGACTTGTTACAAATAGAAGTTAGAGACCCAACTCCTAGTATCAGTTTAGATGATGAAGCAAAAGATATGTCAGAATATTAATCACAGGAAAAATCAATTCAGGATTCAGAGCAATCACAACACAAGTCCCAGGGTTCAAATAATTATGATAATGAATTTGAAAGAAAAAATGAAAGCCCTGACAAAATAATCAAAGATGTAATCAAAGGAAATGATACACACACTGAGGAAGAGACTGATGAAGCTCAATTATTAAAGGCATATTCTAAATAATTTCAGCAAGTTCAAACTACACCTGATCAGAAAAAAAAATCTCAAGTAGAGCATTTGGGCAATGAATGACAGAAGTTTACTAAAGAACTGCAGACACCACCTAATCCTAATCCAGAAGGATCAACAAGTTGTCACACTCTGGAGCAAGCTCAGAAACTACCAAAAACAATAGTGGCACTTCAACAAACCCCAAAGGTTAAAGAAAAGGAAATCATCCAAGACTTCCCAATAGAAGAAATTACTTTGAATATTTAATAAATACCTCCACTAGACGTTTTCTACAGTCCAAATCACAAAGCTATAGTAAAGAACAGGAAGAGAAGAATATTTTATGAAATAGTGATAACTCTCAGTAATGAATTAGTAGATATTGTATGGAAAGACACTTTTTTCAATCCAACAGAACACCTTACCAAACTATCACAATTTGCAGGTGCATATGAAGATTCCATGATTGATTAAGCAATAGAAGTTCAACTTCTGCTCAAACGAAAAGAAGATAGAGTTCAAGAGCTAGAAAGAAAACTGGAACAAGAAATGAATAATTCCAATAAACAAGTTGAGATGAAAATGGCACATTTCCAGAAGGATTTTGAAAGGTTGAAGTTGAAACATCAAGTGCATATCTCTGAAAAATATGCACAAATAGAAGCACAATAAGAGTAATTTGAGAAAGAGGTCTTCTGCTTTGTTGGGGTGAAACCAGACAGGTTGAGCGCCTCGTTAATGTATGACATTGAGGGTTTTTAGTAATGGATAAGCTTAAAATCCAACCTCAAATAGAGCAGTTCATAAAAGAGGTACTTAAATGGAATACAAAATTGAAACAAGAGCAGGAGAATTTATGCCAACAAATATCTGCCACTAATTTGTAAAACAAGTAAAATCTTGACTCAACAAGTGGAAAATAGAAGAATTTAATGTGAAAATATTCATAAGAAAATTTCTGAATTCATTCTATGGCAAGAATCTGAAAAAGGGAATAAGGTCGATCTCCTGAAGATTGACAAGTTTCATAAGGATATTTTATTTAAAGACTGGGATATGCAGTTGAAACAAGCAGAGAAAGTGACTTCAAAGGCATCCAACTTAGAAAACAATATCATTGAGTCTGTCAATAAACAACTTCAGAATGATATGCTTATCAGAGAATATACAATCGGGGCAATTCCAGAGGTCAAACTATTGGAGACACAATGGAAAGAAAGCATTGAAACATAGGCAGAATCTATCAAGCAGATAACTAAATTAGATTAAGAAAATTACTGGAATTTCTTGGTCACACCACATCACCAATGCATGACTCTACAATCTTTAAATGATTCCACTAGAAAGGCATTCCCAACACTCTCAAATGTTGTGTTTAAAGGACATGTCAGATCTGGGATCATTCAACCATCTCAGTTAAAGCCAATGTTGGATATCTGCCAACTCAAAGATCAAGTGATGAAAGAAAATCAACCCACTTAATTAGTCTTGTTATCTTTATTTCTAGATTGTAGTTTAGTTTACTTATTATGAGGAAGTTTGTTTGAAACCTCCTCAAATTGTTATGTAATAATCTATTTTTGACTTATTTTAGTTTAGTATTTAAACCTCGCTCATGCATTTAGAGAAGGGTCCAGAATTTTATCAAAGAACACTTTGTGAAAGCTTGCACTTCTGTACTTTTGTGAATTCCTTTGATGAAATATATGGAACAGGATCTAATTTTTGGAAAATTGAATATGCTTTACTGGAATTTAACTTCTGTACTCATAAAGTATATTTGGATTGAAGACAAGCGGATGAATATTGTGGATTTCATGAGCAGAACTTATCATATATGGTACTATTATCTTATGATTAAGTATTTATTGTGAATTTACAGCAATTTCTCTTTAGATTGTGAGATGTATCCAAAATGAGTTGCAGTTTATTATTTATGCACTTTTGTTCAATGTTTCAACAGTAATTCTTTACCACATACATATAGAAATTGTTAAATGCGATATATTTCACATAACTATTTTGATTAACTGTTTAGTCAAAATAATCATTTTACATAATTTTCATCTCTTTCAACAAGTGAATGATATTTATTACCTTTTGTTGTAATATGTATCTCTAGATTGCATCAATGGTAATTCTACCCGGGTTATAGATTAAATTAAATAGATGCATGTGTTTTGTTACTTAGATAAATTATTTCCACTAGTTTAAATTAATTCATCATTTCATCTTGTATCACAACCCACCATTACCATATTAATCTCTTTGCTAGGAAACTAGTCCCATTATCCGCAGTCGGAGCCAGTACACCAAACAGAAAAGGAGCTTCTTTAAGGTCTGGACCGGGTGGTTATCCCCAATGTTGTTGCAACAGAATTTCGAGGCTTCAACATTTTGGTGCTAGAAGGAGGGCCCTTGTGGATGGAAAGGAAAACCAATAAAAATTCTAGAATCCATCCTAATAGTAATTTTGCATCTAGATTCCCTCCAACTTCTGGATCCCCATCTGGAATTATTGTTTTAAGATCATAATTTGAAAAATCTTTTCCAAAATCCCCTATTAGATATCAGAAGTTGCTTTCCTCAGACTATAAATCTGAATCATTGGAAGTTCAAACTTTGATAGAGTAGTTATAACAAATCTTCATTTCAGCTTAAAAGCCAGCAATAACACAACCATCTCAAGAAAGTATTTCATCTGTTCTACAACCTAGAAGAATCTTGACTCATCCTCTAAGTGAGAAAATTAGAGTTCCTCCTTTGGAATTTCCCATTACTTCTTCCCGAAATAATACCAAGAAATCTCAATCACAAACATCTATTAGTGAGGTTTTTTCCAATTCATCATCTCAAACCCATTCACTTCCCCCACACGTTACAACAACTCTCACTCACACTAGTGGTGCTATTTCTTCTAGTTCAGGTAGTCAACTTGCCTCTTCTTCCGCTCACATCCCATTCATATCTTCATCTACCCAAACTCCTACAATCATGGAAGGAAAACAACCACCACCACGTGTACAACCATGGAATAATCCAGGTGCTTTGGCAATGGCAGCTCCTCTTCACCCACTTCCTAAATATCCTGAAAGATGGTTACCTAAATTTAATCCTGATGATGGTCTACCAACAGAATAAAATCTCCACAATTATATGTTAACCATCAATTTAAAAGAGGTAACTGAAGAATACTGTGTAGTCAGATTATTTCCATATACTCTTACAGGTTCTTCAGGATCCTGGTATTTTTCATTACATGCTCATTCTATAACTAGTTGGGATACGTTTGAAGAACAATTCTTAGATATGTTTGGAGATAACATAACGATTGCATCGATCATCAATGACCTATCAAATCTTAAAGCTAAAACAAGAGAGAAAATTTTAGACTTCAATTCTAGATTCAATAAATTACTCAATAAAATCCCTACTATGTCAGTTCCTCGAGCTAAAGTTCAAATTGAGTGGTTTATCTCTTCTCTCCCATCTAACATATCCATTTTTGTAGATAGAGAAAAATTAGCTACATTAGTAGGAAACATGAACGAAGCTTTGTGTGTAGAGAAACATATAATTGCTCTTGAAAAGAAAATCTCTCAAGAAGATAGAAAATCGAAGAAATTTTCTTTCAAAGATGATTCAAGGAAAAAGCCATCAAAAGATCCTTTTGATGTAGAAGGCCTCCAGAAAGTACTGAAAACCATGACAAATGAAATGGTAGATATAAAAAGCAATTTGTTGAAAATGTTGAGAAAACTTTCAGGTATTTTAAAAGGAGTCAATATTCTAGCTGTCAGCCACCCAACACTATATCTAATGTTGAGTTTGACCTAGAAACAAAAGATGAAGAAACCGAGGAAGAATAAACTGAAGAAGAGGAATTAGTTGAACTAAACGACATGCAGGATTTATTCTTTCAAATTAATAACAACAAGAAGCTTTGCATGTTACTACTAGAAGTAAAGGACCAGCGAAAGTAAGTCAGCCAAGTCAAAAGAAAAAAACTTCAACATCATCTTCAAAAGACAAATAAGCTAATCAGAAATCTTCTTCTACGGTTTCACAGTTTAGTCCATATTCAAAAAATTCTCCGTCTACATCAAAAAAAATTGTAGTATCTGACACCATGGAATATAATATTGTTGAAGATATGAAGAAAGTAAAGCCAAACATATCACTTCCTGAACTTACCAAATTGAAACAACAGCAGAAGATATTGCTTACAGAACTGAATGCAGTTATTAGTTCACCAATACCTGATGATGTTATATCCCAGGCTTCAGATAGTTAAGAAAAACCTCCTACTTCTTCAAATAAGGTTGATCCTTCAAATACAATCCTTATAGGTGATATGTCTAATTCACGCACACCTCTGTTTCCTCTAACATATGAAATTTTCAACGAGAATCTTCACAATTGTTTGACTGATTCAGGAGCTTCTTCTAATATAATGCCAATAACAGTTTGTGCTAAGTTGAATATCACTCCTCATTTTTGTTGTTGTTAACATAGTACATCTTTATAGAACCAAAGTTGAAGTCCTAGGGGAAATAAATTCAGTTAGCATCCAAATTTCTTCGAATTCCAAAGTCAGTCAAATCATTGATATTTTAGTGCTGATATTCCAGAATTCTATGGATTAATTTTGAGTATAGATTGGTCTGAAAAACTCCATGGATATTTTTCTACAGATTGGTCTCACATGTGATTACCTTATAATGGAAAAACAAATAAAATTCAAGTTTATCGAGAAAAACACATGAAACATACAGTAACTGAATTTGAAGGTGACAATGAGCCAGTGGCATTTACCAACAATATTATTGGGAACTACTCAACTGAACCATTTTTAGGGAATTTAAATAATAAAAAATATCCCTTCTTGTATAATGATGTCATTTCACAAACTAAAAATTTCTCACAAACAAATCTTTCCAAATGTACAAGTTTGGTAAATAAACCAGAAGTAAAAACTCTCTTTTGGATTTTGTACTTTGATGGTTCCAGATCTAATGATGGTGCAGGAGCTGGTTGTATTCTAGTTAATCCATAAGGAGAAAATATCATGTTATCTTACAGATTACAATTCGAGTGTACAAATAATACTCTAGAATTTGAAGCATTGATACAGGGATTGAAGCAATTAGTCTTGATGTGAAATATTTGCAGGTATTTGGAGACTCATAAATCATTATCAAACAAGTAAGAAACACTATCTACTTCCTTTTTGGATATCTTAAACACTATCAAACATTAGTTCAAGACCTCATAGATTATTTTTTAGCATTCAATATTTTTTCTATTCCTAGATTGCAAAATGCTAGTGCTGATCTATTAGATAATGTTGCATCAAAAATCATACCATCTGAAGATTTTAGTCCGGATATATTCTCTATTGAATTGATTTTTAGACCATCCATTCTTGACAATGTCACCAATTGGTGAGTCTTTAATGATGAATATGATATTGTTGATTTCTTGACATCAGAAGGATCATATGATGATCAAATCTTAGATGAAAATGAACATGACCTTCAGTTGAAGAAAAACATTGAAGAAAATCCAATGCCCAAATCTATGGTTAAGCTGGAAGATCTTTATGATCTCAAGGATATATTTAAGAATATAACCAATGCCAAAATTTCAAGTTGGTTTACCTTCTTGTGACATATAATCATTCATTCAGTTGCTGAATAAATACAAAGGAATATTCGCTTGGGATTATACTGATCTCAAGACTTATAATACTTTGGTCATACAACACTCCATACCTATGATCTCAACAGAGAAACCAGTGCAGTAGAAACTGAGGAAAATTCACCCAAATCTTGAAACCAAGATAAAATATGAACTAAACAATATTCTCGAGGCCAAGATCATTTTCCTTGTTAGACATTCAAAATGGGTTTCCAATATAGTTCATGTTAGAAATAATAATGGTGCTATTTTCATATGCATAGATTTTATAAATCTAAACAAAGCTTGTCTGAAAGATAAATTCTCACTTCCAACCATGGAAAAAGTATAGTAATCAGTAGCTGGTTCTGAAATATGTCTTTTCTTGATGTGTTTTTAGGATATAACCAAATCATAGTACATACAGATGATAGATTAAAGACTACGTTTAGAACAAAATGGGGAACATATGCTTATTAGAAAATTCCTTTTGGTTTGATTAATACAGGTGCTACATTTCAAAGAGCTGTGGATATATCCTTTAAAGGACTCATTCACAAATATGTTTTAATTTACTTGGATGATACCACTATTTATTCCAATAAAAGAAGCAACCATCTGAATGACCTTAAACAGATATTTCAAAGATGCATGAAATATGGTATTTCATTAAATCCAAAGAAGTATTATTTTTATTTGAGCAAAGTTAAGCTTTTAGGATTTGTCGTATCAAAAAGGGTATTTATATTAATTCAGAAAGGATTACAGAAATTGGGAAAATTCCTTTTCCCCACAACAAGAAATCAATGCAGTATTTATTAGGCCAAATAAATTTTGTGAAAATGTTTGTTCCTAATTTTTCACAAATAGTTTTTCCTTTACAATACATGATCAAGAAAAATTCTATTTTTAAATGGGGTCACATTGAAAGGGAATCATTCAATGCTCCTTCTTTGGTCACTCCAGACTATTCAAAACATTTTTTATTATATGCATTCGCTTCAAAAAAATCATATGCAGCTGTTTTAACACAAATTAATGAAGAACAGATTGAAGCACCTATTACTTTCTTGAGCTCAATTTTAATAGGTAATTTATTGAACTCAAATTTACAAGGTGTTGAATTGAATTATTTTTTTGTTGAAAAATATGCATTTGTTGTCTTCAAAGCAGTAAAAAATTTTAGGCCATTTCTCCTGAAAAATCACACTAAAATAATAGTCCCATTTTTAGCTGTAAGAAAATTAATCATGCAAAGGGAAGTGGGAGAATAGAGAGCCAACTAGGTAACTACGTTATAATAATATCATGTAGAAATTAGGCTAGCTAAAATTGTTAGACGTCAAGGTTTTTACAAAATTTTGACTGGAGCATATGATTCACCAATAGAAGAAGATCCAGGTAATGATATACATATTTATGAGGTAAGCCTCAATGATATAGAATATCAATATGCTAATCTCATATTTTACTTAAAAAATGGATATGCTCCTCTACATCTCAATTACAAAAATAAAAGAGCCATGAGATTAAAAAGAAAAACAATATCAGATCATCAATGATGTTTTAATATTCAAAAATGGAAAAAACATGAATACAGAACACAAAACTGGAAAATGCAGTAATATCAATACATCAAAATGTGAGAAAGTCGTAGAAACATTTCATTATATATAATAATAGAAAATGGGTACAATATCTTGATGAAAAGGTCACTCAAGTTAGGAAAACAAGCTTCGAATGATCAAATACACCCAAACATGAAATGTTGTTGCAACTCAAAATGCGGGAGGACCATGATAGCGTAGTGCCAGTGAGTGTCACTGCTGCTAGAAAATATAAATACAAATATATGCTGATATAATGCTCAAAAAGTGTTAGGATCAGAGATCTAAGCTCCCAGGCACAATTCCAAGACAACCTAGAAGGAGTTTCCGAAAATACAACATATGAAAAATGCAACCCTAGGGCTAAATAATGATTTACCACTAAATAATTCATGGGAGATTTATGATATGACAAGAAAATGGCTACAACTTCTCCCTCCTATATTTCCAGATGAAGGGCTGCTCCCCTCACTAGAAAACTAGCTCACAAACTGGGTTCTTCAACCCCCCCACTGCATTGCCTTGCAAAATAACGTAGTTTCTAAAGGAGATTGCATTGTAGATGATTGTAGAATCTTGGCTTGATGTAAGATGGTGGAATAATGCTCAAGTAACCTCCTTTATAGCCTCCTAGATGAAGGGATGCTCCCCTCACTGGAAAACAAGCTTAGAAACTAGGTCTATCAACCCTCCACTGCTACTGCCCTGCAAAACAACACAATCTTTAAGGAGAATGCACTGTGAATAATGGATGAAGCTTGGCTTGATGCCAGATAGTGGAAATGGATCTCAATGAACCTCTCCTGAGTGGGCACTTGAAGTCCCCTAGGATGAGGGTGGGATTTCCGCTCGGAACACCCTTGTGCTAAACAACATAGAAGAATCTGCTAAAGAGCTAAAGCATGCAAAAAGTCATAAAAGACCAAGACATAAACAATAATCAGAATGCATTCTATGGATGCCATCCCCTTCCTTATATTCTTGGTGAATTTCCTCACCGTAGGTCCCACTCATTAAAGTTTCTACTCTCATGCATACACTCCTCTATCATAACTGCGTTGTTCTCCATTAATTCTCCACTACCTCCATGACATCGTTGTTGATTTGGTCAAATTTGACCCTGTCCGCATGATTTGGCCCCTATTCACACCCAAAAGTGCTTTATTCAGTTGATAAAATGATCCACATTCACATTAGATGTGGTTTTATTCCTACTGAAGAGATTTATGGGTCTCTCTACCCACTTATTCATCTATCTTATTAGGAAAAGAAAACATTAATATTCCAACTAGTTGAAAGCTAATTTGGAATATTACAGTCCTCCCCTCCCAAATTTTTTTTGTCCTCGAGAAACTGCAAGGATGGATACTAAAAAATCTCCTCTCCTTCCCCTATAGCATCATCATATGATAAAATCCTCCACTGAACCATATTCCTTCCCATCAATATGTCCCTTAGTTGTTTCTCCGAAGTGGTCAAGTTAGCCTTTGGTGGTAAAACAAAATGGCTCTCATCATAAAGAAGTGGGAGATCCATGGAGGCAACTACATGTCTAAGGGCCCTCATAAGGCATGCGATATGAAAAATTTTTGGGATCTTAATCCAAATGAGAGGCTCCAATCCATATGATACTCTCCCAACAAGATGGATCACAATGTATGGCCCATAGAAAAGCTCATCAATCCCCTACTTCTGCAATGTAGAGGAGATGTATGGCTGAAAATGATAGACAAAATTTTCCACCCCACGCTGTCTCTCTCTCCATTTATGATATGTGTAGGACTCCTGTTGTTCTTGGGCTGCAACAATGTTGTCCTTAAGGGACCAGAATACATCCTGACTCTCTAGGATCCAATCTTTAGTTCTAGGAAATTTTCTTTCCCAAGCCATTCCACATATTGTGAATAGAACATCATCACCATATGGAACAAAAAGGAAAAAGAGAATGACTACCATATGAAATGTCGGGTGGTGACAATAGTCCCCCAAGTGGAACCAGTGCAGTTTGGCTCCTTTCTACCCCTAAACATAATGTGGCAAGTAGTTTCCCAACCACTTGCTTGATGTGTCTGTCTACTCATCTACATGGAAGTAGTAAATGGCATTGGGTGTCAACTGAGCATACCCAAAATAGAAAAATACTTTCCCAAAGCCATACAAGAAGTGGTTATCTCCATCACTGATTTTGGTCTTAAAAATGCCATGAAGTCTAAAGAGAGGCTTGCTCTCTTGTGGAGAAATGCACTATATATAAATGGTGAAGGAATGCAAACTCTTTGTTAGATGATCAATAAGTACAAAGAAACAACCCTTACGAGTTACTATTGGCAAGCTGGTGATGAGGTTCATAGGTGAGCTCTCCCATCTCTCTCTTAGAAAAGTAAGTGGTTGTAACACCCTTGCAGGATGGTTGTTTCCTTCCTCATTCTTCAAGCAAGCTACACATATTCTGATATGCTGGAGCACATCCTCCTTGAGACCCTCCCATGAGAATCTCTCCATAATGGTCTGATATGTCCCAATAAAACCTTGGTGACCAAAAAGGAGTGAATCATGTGTTGTATGTAGAATCTTCTTCTTGATCTTGGAGTCTCTAGTTAAGAATATTTGACCCTGGTAATAGATGATTCTATCCACCACTCTATACCTCTCATCAATCACCTGCCCATCAAGAATCTCACATGTGAAGTGATTCTTGGAATACTCCACCAATATCTGGGACTCCCAATATGGATCTACACTCCTTAATGACAGCGTTGCTGGCCTTTATGATAAGGCACCTGTCACCTCATAACTTCCCTCTTTGAAATTATCATTTTGAAAGCCACATTCCAGAATACTTCTATCCCACTTTTGCTGCCTTCCTTGTAGCTGTTTTTTCTCAAGAAAAGACTGAAGTTTACGGTTGTTAATATTCACTTTGAAGATATTTCCCCTCCAAAAGTTCCCAAGTTTGTTCAATACATGCATGAGTTCCAATAACCCATTTTCATATATAGAAGACTCCTTCCTATGTGGAAGTATCTTCTGATTGTCAAAAGTTATGGAGTAGCCCCTTTGTACCATGATTGTGCCACCATCTACTCCTGAAACATCATCTTTCACCACAAGAAGCTTGTTGAGAGATGGAAATGCTGATACTAGACAAATTATCATCCCCTCCTTAAGCTAGTAAAAATCCCTCTGCACTATGCTAGTCTCACACAAGGCTCCCTCCTCAGCCAGATCTATGCATGGTGCAACTTGTTGTGATAACTCTTTGATCATCTTCCAGTCTGGTGGTCTTCCTGGTGGAATGCCACCATAAAATGAAACATCATGGTCTAGAGAATACTATATATCTAAGTGGACTGATTTATCCTTGTTTCCACTGCACAAATCAGTCTCCATCTTATGTGCAGAGACTTCCTGGGATGGATAGGTGTGCATGCCCCTAATCACCTGATGTTGGCTACTCTTCTTATCTACCCACTCCATCTGCAAAGTCTCCCAATCTGGGGTGACCTTCCCCAAAGTAATCAACCACTACACACCCAATATCACATTGGTGTTAGTAATATCAACCACACAGAAGTGATCTATCAGGGTGTATGTCCCTAAGGTTATAGTCAAACCCAGAACACACTTCCCCCACTACTTAGTCCCGGGGACCACAACCAAAAATCCTTCAGAATCACTAGTGGGTATGTCTCCCATATCCACTAGTTGGGCATCAATAAAATTGTGGGTAGTCCCACTGTCTATAAATATTGGCACATGCTACTCCTGGATTGTGCCTCATGTTAGCCACCTATAAAATTTGTCATATCAAATGGTGGCTAAATCATTTTTGAAAGCCTTCAAGAAACAATTTTATTTCCAAATTGTTATTTCATGAAGTCTTATGAAGATAACTTATCCTTGAGTTAATCTTCACTACTGTTTCACTCTCGAAACTGAAATTCTGCTATTTTCCTAAAGAAAAAACTTCTGCAAAAACTCCATTTTTCCCTCATTTTACCTCTCCTTTCACTCATTATTAACCTTCATTTTTATCCCCTTTTTCAACATGAAATTCCTCTATGTTCCATTATTTCTCTTATTCCCTTCATAAATCTCCTTTTATAAGGTTTAAAACTCCTTTTTAAACCTTACCGAAACCCTCAAAATCCTTTGAAAATCCTTGAAAATTCATAAAAAACCCATTTTTTCATTATAGGCCTAAGCCCCTTTGGGCTAAGCCCTAAATGACTTCCCCACCATATACCCACCTCCAGGACCAAGAGTTAAAGTCCCGACGTGCTTATCGCAATCAGAACTTTCAACGAGCACATTTCTTTTGTTATTCAAAATCCCCCGATGCGATTGGCTCCTTTCTATATTCCCTGATCCTTTTCTCCCTTTGTAAAAACCATGAGCCCCGCAATCAGGCGCTAAAAATATAAATAAACCCTCCCTGAAGCCAATTCCCCTTTGTATTTTATTAAAAGCCCCATTTTTCACATTATAAACAAAACCCACCAGTTCATTGGTTGAGCCATTCCCAACCGTTGATATGAAACCAATCAACGATCAACAAAATCTCGCATCAAAGATTTAATTGGGCGTGTTTTAATATTTTATTGCCCCCTCCCAATTGGAAAACTCTCGATGGATTCTCAGCTGTTGATCTCCCCTACCAGGCTTAGATCTGATGGCCCTCATCACTCTGCTCATAAGCCCATCCCTTCGCCTTTGGACCTCCGACTCATTTCCCACCATCGGTTTGGCCCTCAGATCAACGGTCCACATATAATCGCATTGGCACCCTTTCATCTCTCCTCCTCCGATCGCAAATCTTTCGATTGTATCTAGGCTATCCATACACTAAGATCTGATGATCTAGATCAATCCTCGCAACCTTTGTTAAATTCATGAACCCCGTTGTATAAAGTTTTATAATGAATCTCCGTCATTGATCTCTGCAGATCAACGACCCTCATTAACCCTTTCTCCGCCTGGCCCCTACCTCATATTTTATTTTATTAACCCCAAGATTAAATCTCCACTGTTGATCTGTTTCATCCAACGGTCCATAATAAACCCGATAGGCCCAATTCCTTTGGGTCCTACCATTCTCCAGATTAAATCTTTGTCGTCCATCCCTAATCTAACAGTCTAGATCAAAACAAATTAGACTATGCCCCACATCTTATCCCCCGCGCATCTATCCTCCATTGCGGTCTCTCCACGACCGTCCAATCTAAGACCCCAGATCTGATGGCCGACACAAAGTTTCGCATGATTTTTAGCCTGAAATTTAATTCTCCAAAGTTACGCAATATGGGAATTTTTAAAAGGCCACGTGTCGGCCAGTAACGCATATCGCATTCAAAAAGGTAAAACTGCTTTTCCTCCATTTTCTTGGGCGAAAATATTTGTTTTTATATCTAAAACCACTTTACTCCATTTGTATTGCATTCCATCATGTTTATTCTCCGTCGTTGATCTCTGTAGATGAACGGTCCCAGTTTAATCTCACTCCCATTTCATCACCCTCTGCTATCCTCCAAGGGATCTCATATTCATTCTCAGCCATTGATCTCTGTGGCCGATCTAATCTGATGGCCCAGAATTCTTCAAAAACCCAAATTTTCACTTTAGCCCTTTGTTAACTCCGCCAAAGGTTTTCACTCATTTTCTTCGCATTTTCCTATTTCCGCTATAAGTTGACCCCCTCTACATTACATTTTCCTGATCGATATCAACCGTTGATCTTTGCGGATCAATGGTTCTGACTTAATTTCCCCACCATTACTCAACCACCTCTCCTTTCGACCTCCGCAAAGTAATCCTCATTGTTGGATGCTTTCATCCAACGGTCGCGATCTAACCCCAGCCAATAAATAATTTTAAACCCAAATACGTAGGATTTTTCTAATTTTTCTTGGTTAATGCAGGTTTTAATAGTTTTTTCAAGAGTTTTAAAAGGAAATTGAAGGCCAGGGATGATGATCCCCCAGGCCTCTATT
This sequence comes from Pinus albicaulis, assembly GCA_034641835.2. Classification (NCBI taxonomy): domain Eukaryota; kingdom Viridiplantae; phylum Streptophyta; class Pinopsida; order Pinales; family Pinaceae; genus Pinus; species Pinus albicaulis. Next base: position 456,904,137 of record CM076576.1, on the reverse strand, counting down.
CATCAAGGAGATTGTTCCACAGGGTTTCTCGTCCAAGTTTTCCAGTGCCTCATGAACACTGGCACCATTATAAAATCCCTCTTCACACCTGCACATCAACAAGACACAGCAAAAATAAATCAATCAAAGAGTATCAGTGTTAAAGGATCCAGTCACAGCAGACATGAAGAATTGAAGATTTTTTATACAGTTTTGAAGGATTAAGGCCCACTTTCAGCAAATCAAAAGCCTAATCCACTCAATTAAACACAGTTTGAAGAAAAGAAGATATAATTTAGGCCTAATTATGCCTAACACATAGAATTAAAGAAAATTAATAGTGTTTAAAGAAAAACAATAAATATCTAAGTCCCAGAAGCCTCCACTGCCACATCAGAGGCTAATTGAATCCTCTCAGCTACCAAAAGCCACCTATAGCCTCAAATCATTCAAAGGAGGCCGAGTTATTGATAGAACAAAAGATATTAGCATAAACACAATTGAACAGTTATTCCAAATCGAAGAAACTAATTTAAACTGTCAGAGAAGTTATTACAAAGATAAGAGAAAGTCTTAAAGTCAACAAAATCTTCCCAGCAAGCTTAATCCTTAATGTAAAAACAATTAATACAGAGGAATATATGAAATATTCTCCATTGAGCCCCTCAAAGGCTGAGAAGCATTAAAACTGTATTAATTGAACTTAGAGGATATTTTATTCCATCCCACCTCCTCATTCCTTCTATAAATACTTCTGTAGAAGATGAGATAATGTTGGTCACTACATATATTTTGCCTGTAAATAGTTTACTGAAGCTGTTTTAAGCTCTGTTTGTAATTGAAGATGCCTAAGTTGAGATGAGAAGTTTGAAGCTGTAAAGAACCATTGGACTTGAAGATTGTAACTAACTTGAAGTATCAAATAGAAGTTGATTTATGGGATCCTGGTCTATGTCAATGGTGATGTTTTTCTTATTGTAAACTGTTATTTTATTTCTGTTTCCATTCTATCCATCTTCTCTGATAAAGAACAACAATTATAGAGTTAGGATTTACTGTCAAAGGTACCCTACTCTTACTGATAAGCTTTATCTACATATTTTCTTCCAAAATTGTGTATTTAAGAATGATTCAATACAGTCCAAGCAGTTAGGAATGCTAGCATTCCCTCGTCCTACTGTCTAAACTAAACATTGTTCTTGAATGTTATTTTTAGTGTCTGCTAAGTAAAGTTGAACTAGGGAGTCTATGGTGAGCCCTGTCCTCTAGTTTTATCTCCAACAGTTGTCTGAAAGTTTCCCTAAGAGTATGTTGAAAGCAGGCTAGGTTCAAATTCCTTACCTGATCTTAGACTATTCTTTGTTATCTTATGTGTTTGTCTTGAAAGTTTACTAAGTAAAGCAGAGCTAGGGAATTTTATGGTGAGCCATGTCCTCTAGTTTCTTCTCCAACAGTCGCTTTGAAAAGTTTCCCTTAGAATATGTTGAAAGCAGGATAGGTTCAAAGTCCTTACTTGATCTTAACCTGTTCTTTTTTGTTTTTTAAATATTTTCTATTCAAAGTGCATCAAAAGCAGGCTAGTTTCGAAGTACTTACCTGATCTTAGATAAATTTTGTGTATTTCTTAAGTGTATGCCAAAATTAGGATAGTTTCAAAGTACTTACTTGATATTAGGACGCTCTTTGTTCTTCATTTGTTTAATTCCCCTTCTTATTGTTTCATTTCATTCCATAAAATCAACTTTAAAGAGATCCTTAGACATAGGTGACTTGCCCCATGGACCACTCTTGAACCTTTTTGTTTCAATTAAATCCTACTATGACTCCATAGCCCAATGAATTGAAGTTTTTTCTTTCCTATCTTCTTAGCTGAAACAATTTTCATTTTCGTTCACCTTCACCCTTCATTTAGACTTCCTTCACCTTCATTTATCTTTGCCCAACCAAGACAAACAAAAACCTTGTTCTTCATAACTAGCCTAATATCACATATAAAAGCCTTAAAGATAGATAAATATTTGCTCTTATAGAGAGATCCCTCTCTGGATTCAGGAGGGCTAGATCCTAGAATCCCAAAGTGGTTCAAGTGTTCTCTCTGCAGTTTGTATTTTCCAATCTTGCAAATTACAGGGAGCTAACATTTCTGGCGACTCCATTGGGGACTGAGTCAAATTTCATCTTAGGTACCCTTAAGATCTCATACAGACCCCTTGAGTACAAGCAACCTTCTTCAAGCACTACCAAGCAAATGGTAATCGTAATGGAACTTGTTTGAATCAGTGACAAACTAAGTAAACCTTAGGATTCTCATGAGAACTTATCAAACCTTGAAGGATCAGCTAGCTTAGCCATATGAGTAAACTCTCTTTGTCTCTTCACTGTGGCTAAGTGTTGAAATAGATTTAGGACACTCTCAAAACCCATAGGACTGAAATAAGCTCAGAAAACCCAAAAATATTTCAGATTGGTATTTAATAAACATGGTGGTGGACCATAAAACCTTTTACCTCCAAAAGAGCTAAAAATTTCCACCTGGTGACTCCACAATCCTAAACAGACCTTAAGGCTCCACTGGGAAGACCCATAATCATCATAACATCATTTAAACTCAGTTAGAGGACTTTAGGATTAAATTTTTCTTGTTTAAAAGATTAGTTAGCCTCTTAAATATTGTCATATTTGGTTAAAATTTTCTTATAAATTGGGTTTGAAAAACACAACATATTGGCTTCTAGAAATATTCATACTAGAGCCTACCCTAACCCTAATCCCCCTAAGATAGTTGACAACCCTGAAAGAATCCTTACGAAGTGTCCTGATGTTAAATCTTCAATTGTTTTCAGATCACCCTTTAGAGCTAATTCTGTTCCTGAAAACCTTGCAACTTTACAAGAATCACAAGTTGACTTAAGAAATCCATTTAGAACTAGGTCGCTTGATGATTTAGATCAACTAGATTCAGATTCTTCACTTTCATCCCCTGATGGAAGTGAACATCCTGGTAGTAGAGAAACTACACCACCTTATTTACATTTCCTTCACAATTTAGGTGTCTCTCATCCTAGATCAGGTCAACAATCTATTGCTGGTCCATCCACATCTGTTCTTCATACATCCACTTTCCAAACCACTCCATTCCAGCCCATTTTCCCTCTTGTCAATCCACCACTTGTAAACCCCCCATTGTTTCCACAACCCCCTATCATGGCAACATGGTATGCCCATTGGTCCTTCCTTTACCATTAGTCAATCTTCCACAGAACTATTAGTCCAAGATACCATTGTATGATGCCAGTAATGCTACTACTTCTTCACAACATGTGGATAAGATGAATGACTAATTTTACAGAAATGAGATTGATGATGAAACTGTCAAACTTAGATTACTTGCTCAGAGTTTAGAGGGAGAAGTAACAAAATGGTTCAAAGGCTTAACCCCTCATACTATTAATGATCTCCAAGCCTTCCATCAGTTATTCTTAAACAAATGGGAAGTGAGGAAAAACCCTCTCCAAATACTTTCTGACTACAAGAATCTACACAGAAACACTGGGGAAAGTGTACAAGCGTATTGCACTAGGTTTAACAGTGTTTATAATGCCCTTACCCCAGACTTAAAACCTCCACAAGGCTCAGCTTTAAACAAGTTTCCTGAAGGATTTGACCCTGAAATGGCCTATCAACTGAGAGAGAGAGATCCTTTAACCATTGAAGATATGAAAAAAGGAGTTCTTGCTGTGGAAGTTAACTTAATGGAGAAAAGAGCAAGAATGAGGAATGAGAAGAAAGTGTCCTTTAGAGAGGAATCCACACCTTCCACATCTAGCTCAAAGATGGAGAGAATGATGGAGGAGATGATGAAAAAGATGAGCATACTTGAGAGAGCACAAGCAAGTCAAAACCAAACAGCTCCTCAAAATAGAAATCAAAACCAAAATTAGAATTTTAGGAGAAACCAGCCTCAAAACAGACCAAGGGAGGATGATCAACAGATCACTCCTCCTTTTCATCAAAACTATGTAAGTGAGGTTGAAGAAACAAGTGAACAAACAGAGGAAGATGACATCAACATGTTGGGAGTATACAATGATGATTTTGAAGTTCATTATAATAGAAAACAAGGTCTATACACACCCTATGATGACAAAGAGCCGAGGATGAAAGTGATTATCAAGAAATGGAAAATGTCATCATAGAGTATCAAAAAGACTATCACCTTAGGAGTAAAAGAAATCAGGAAACTCCCAAGACTAAGACCTCTAAAAGTTCTGCAAAAAACAGAACTGTAAATAAACCCAAATTTACAAAGTAGAAAGACAAAACAGTGGCTGTAAATTCTAATAAAAACAAAGAGAAAAGCACTCAAAACAATGAAAAACAGAGTGCAGACCTTAGCAGCGCTGGCACCTTAGCTAGTGCTCCTGTTAAAACAATTCTAACCAATGTAGATAGAGGAAATCAGTAAACCAATTTTGCTGATAGAGTGGTGGTTAATAATGATGAGACAAACACTTCAAAGAATCAGATGCCTTTTAGTTTGGAGCAGGAAATTTCCAGAATCAAAATCTATGTTCCTCTTACTGAACTAGCTGCCCAAGATGTATATAGATCTCAAATTTTGAAGGCTTTAAACATAGAGTAAAATAATGAGACTGTCAATATTAATGATGACCAACCAGAGCTCATATTCGGTCCTAATATTGAGGGTAGATGTCAAGAGGGACCAGTTCCTCCTTTTTATGTTAGTTTAAATGTTCATGACAAAATTTTGCACAACGCCATGCGTGACTCAGGGGCCTCCCAAAATTTAATGCCAAAAGCTGTAATGGAGAGCCTAGGCCTTGAAATCACTAGGCCATACAAATATCTTTAGTCCTTTGACTCAAACATAGTGAAATGTTTAGGTTTAATCAAAGACCTTTATGTAAACTTAGCACAAATTCCAGCCAAATGTTTAGTAATGGATATTGTAGTGGCTGATGTACCCCCAAAATATGGTATGCTGTTATCAAGATCTTGGGGGGCTAAGTTACAAGGAACAATGCAGATGGACATGATATATGCAACCATCCTTGTTTTCAACCAAACGAGAAGACTCTACAGAGAGTCGCATATGCAATATACGGTTACTAGCCAAGAGAGACCACATAACTCTCCTCTTTATTCTGTAAACACAGGCCTTGACTCATTTATCATTTTCAATGATGAAAAATTCACTGAACGAGTGACTTTAACTGAATTAATGGCAGATAGAGAGAAGGAGGATGATAACACAGAAGTGTCAAAACAGTTTGCTAAACCGAAGAAATATAGCAAACAAAACACAGGTCTAGAGCTGCAAATCATCCATCCTTTGCTTTTAAAACTTTAGAGTCAAGAAATTAGTCCTCAACAAAATGAAAAACCTGAGGAACTAAAACAAATTCAAAAAAGTGTTGGTCTTCAAGAAAAATCTGAAAGCACGCTAGTCGAAGAGGGTAGTAACCCAACTGATGAAACCGAAACTAGTCCTCTTTGGAGTATGCACTTTGATGGATCTTGTACTAAGAGTGATGCAGGTGTAGGAGTGTGGCTTCGCAATACAATGAACAATCATACTGAAGGGCATTCCTACAAAGTAAACCTTCAGTGCACCAATAACATAGCCTAGTATGAAGCCCTTCTTTTAGGCCTGCATTTATTGAAGAAATTAGGGGCCAAAAGAATAAAGGTTCATGGTGATTCTGAACTAATAATTAGGCAAGTGAATGGGGAATATTCCGCAAAACATCCCAAACTTAGAGCCTATTGAAATGACGTCATGGATTTATTGAAAACATTCAAGGAATTTAAACTTATCTTTGTCCCAAGAAACGAAAATATTCAAGCTAACAATTTGGCTTTTGCTGCTAGGACGTGCCTAACACCATTTGAAACCAAAAAATGTACAACTCAAATTAAATTCAGACCAGCTGTCCCTGATAATGAAAAATATTGGCAAGTGTTTGATGGAGACAAACAAATAGAAGACTTCCTGCAGTCCAGAAATGAATTTGAACTACCAAGTTCAGATTCAGACTATGAAATAGACTGTCCCATGGAAGAAAATCTACTTGACGAAGAATAAAACTCTCCAAAGATGGTTGATGTAAATCTACTGTCTAAAAATCTCGAAAACATAACAAATTTTTTTGCAGAGTTAGAAAAAGAAGACTTAGAAACTCTGCAATCTAACAATCAAAGTTTGCCAAAGGGACTGGTCCCTTTAGATGAGTTTTTTGATTTCAATGATGTGGCCAAGAAACTGAAACTGGAGCCTGTTGAATCTGAAGTTGAAGAGTGTAATATAGGTAGTGAACTAAAACCAAAGATGATCAAACTGTCTAAGACTTTACCAGCTCACGTCAAACTAAAATACATAGAGTTTTTTAAGAATTTTCTGATGTTTTTGCGTGGAGTTATGAGGATATGAAATCTTATGACACTGAAATAATTCAGCACAAGATACCTCTCAAGGAAAACCAAAAGCCATTTAAACAAAAAATGCGTAGAATAAACCCTGTTCAGTTACCTTTGGTTGAGAAGGAAATCAAGAAAACATATGAAGCTGGTATTATTGTCCCTATTAGATATTCAGAATGGGTGTCTAATATGGTGTTAGTTAGGAAGAAAACAGGAGAGATTAGGCTTTGTATAGACTTTAGAGACTTAAACAAAGCTTTATTGAAAGATAGCTACCCTTTACCCAAGATGGACCATATTTTACAAAGGGTAGTTGGTTCTAAAACAATTTTTTTGCTAGATGGCTACTCAGGATACAATCAGATATTAGTACATCTTGATGATCAATTAAAGACAACCTTTACTACACCTTGGGGCACCTTCATGTATGTGAAAATGCCCTTTGGTTTAATGAATGCTGGCGCTACTTTTCAGAGAGCCATGGACATTGCATTCTCGGAAGAATTGGGCTACTTCATCATTATTTACCTCGATGATGTCACTGTTTTCTCCAAAACAGATGAAGAGCACTTAGAACACTTGAGAAAAGTATTCGAGAAATGCAGAAAGTGTGGGATATCTTTAAATCCTAAGAAAACTCTATTTAGTCTCCAAGAAGGTAAACTTCTTGGGCACATCATTTCAGAAGAGGGGATAAAGATAGACCCAAAAAGGATCGAGGCTATATTGCAAATCACTCATCCTCGAAACATCAGGGAACTCCAATCTTTCATTGGAAAGATTAATTTCTTGAAAAGGTTCATACCCAACTTGGATGAAATCCTTAGAAACATTACAAACATGCTGAAAAAGGAACAAGGAGTTAAATGGACCTTGGAAGCAAAGAAGTCTTTTGAACTGGTAAAACAAGCATTAACCAAAACACCAATTCTAATAAGTCCCGATTTTCAAAATATTTTTACATTTTTTCATTTGCATCAGAACATACAATAGCTATTGTCCTATTGCAGAAAAATCCATAGGGACAAGAGCAGCCCATTGCATTCTTTAGCAAGGCATTGAGAGATGCTCCTCTGAAGTATAACATTATGGAGAAACAAGCCTTTGCCTTAGTCAAAGCCTTAAAAGACTTCAGAGTCTACATTTTGCACTCCTGCATCATTGCCTTTGTCCCAAATTCAGTTGTGAAAGACGTTCTAACACAGGACCCAGATGGCAAGAGAGGTAAGTGGATAGTTGTGAGACTTGAATATGATTTAGAAATCAAGCCCACTAAACTCATTAAAGGCCAAGGTATAGCTAGATTAATGGCTGAATCAAATTTTGAAGTTCTTGATATAAATATGATAAATTCTTTAGATGAACAAGAGGAACTATCAACTCCCATTATTAAATATCACTTTATGAATTCCTCTTGGTATGCTAATATTCTATATGTTTTGCTAAATTTGAATACACCTCCTGGTTTATCAACAACAAAGGCAAGGTTTTTAAAGTTAAAAGTTGTAAACTACTGCATTATAGATAAATGTCTTTATTGGAAAAATGCAAGTGGAATATTGCTTAAATGTTTGCCTGAGAATGATGCAGAGAAGGTTAAGAATGAGTTCCATGAAGGAGAATGTGGAGGCCACCTCTACTGGAAGACTACAACCAACAAAATCCTTAGAGTTGGTTACTATTGGCCCACTCTCTTTCTAGATGTACACAATATGATAATTTCCTGTCATAAATGCCAACGTTTTGAAGGCAAAAGAAAATTTATACCCTTACCTCTGCATTCAATCACTGTTGAAGCTCCTTTTCAATAGTGGGGACTTGACTTCATAGGATAAATCCATCCACCATCATCTACCTAACATAGATGGATTCTCACTGCAACATATTACTTTACCAAATTGATATAAGCCATCCCTTCTAGGCAAGCCAATGAATCTATCATCATAAAATTCATTGAGACTCATATCCTCTCTATATTTGGCTGTCCTAGGAATATCATCACTGATAATGCTACAACATTTGGATCCAAGAAGATGGTTGAATTTTGTCACAAATATCAGATAACATTGGGCCATTCTACTACTTATTACCCTCAAGGTAATGGGTTGGTAGAATCCTCAAACAAAAGTTTGGTGAACATAATCAAGAAGTTTCTGGAGGATAACAAGAAGTCTTGGCACACAAAGCTAGTACATGCACTATGGGCTGACAGATTAACACTTAAAAAATATATTGGGATGTCACCATATCAGCTTGTGTATGGAACAGATGCTATTTTTCCAACCAGCCTTGGGGTACCAGTTATGAAGTTGATTCAAGAAGTGCAGTCTGAAGACAATGACATGATCAGAAGGATTAATCAAACTATACATCTTCAGCAAACCAGAGAGGAGGTCTACAACATAGCATTACAAAAGCAAGAGAGCATCAAGAAGCTTTTTGATAGAAGGACATAGGCCATAAATTTCAATGTTAGTGACAAAGTGTTAAAGTGGGAATCAAGGAGAGAAGACAAGGGCAAGCATGGAAAATTTGATAAATTATGGCTTGGCCCTTATCTCATTCATTCGTCTACTGGTAACAATGCTTAATTCTTGCAGGAATTGAATGGAGCTGAACTATTTGGGGGTCCTGTCAATGGCAGGATTCTCAAAAATTATTTCTCTTGATCCTATCATGTTTGGAAGCCTTTTTTTCTTTTTTCTCATTATAAATATTTCATCCATCATTGCATTCAAAGTTATAAAAATCAAAAATACAAAAACAATAGAAAGAGAAAAGAGGACAGATTGTAAAAACAAGAAAGATACAACCCCATACCAAAAAAGAGAAAAAAAATCTGAAAGTGTGCAAGCTCAAATGCCACTTCTGAAAAACACACTCCTAGTTAGTCATACAGCCTAATCATGACTAATTATTTTTAAATTTACTGCTGATAGGTTAGTGAATTAGATTTTCCAAACAACTTAATCTTGGCTTATCAGTTAGGTAGATTAGGATAGAAAAATAAAGGTTTGAAGAAGCTCAAAATTCGAACCTCAGTTTTCAAAGGAAGAATGGCTCTAAACTGTTTAATTTATGAGTCAGAGATAGAAGTGAACTGGTTTTAATAAGCCCAAAACTTGAATCAAATAACAAAGAAAAAATAGCTCAAACAAACTAAAAAATAGAGCTGAAGAAAAGAGAAGGATGTGTTGAAAACTTTCAAATGTTAAGCCTTCAACATTTTGATTTAATTTTCTACAAATAATTATCTATGTGCAGCTTGTTTTTATGCCATAGATCAGCAACAAGTTAGACTATTCAATCCTAACTTGTATGCTTTTAAATTTCTTGTTTCAGAATTTAGAGAATAAAAATATGTTAGACTGTTTAATCCTAACAGATAAGTAGATTAGGTAGAGAAGCTTATGAACTCAACTGTTTAATCTGAGTTCATGGAGAAATAAGAAATAGAAATAGATTATTTTTTTTTCTTTCAAAATAATAAAAATTTTGTAAAAGAGTTTGCCAATCCAAATGCACTCTTAAAGAAGAAAAAATGTTAGATCAGTAGGATTGGGTAGGTAGAAAGCTTGTTTGATAGAGTTCCATTTTTTATCATGGCTGCTAACATTATGAGAATAGAAAAATATCATCCAAGTGAAGAAATTTGTAGCCCAATGGATAAGGCATTGATCAGCCCCCCAGAGAATACAAGTCTGAAGTTCTTGATGCCTTCAAGAAGGCACTGTCCCCATGTGGAGCCACTGTTAGCCACCTATAAAATTTGTCATATCAAATAGTGGCTAAATCATTTCTGAAAGCCTTCAAGAAACAATTTTATTTCCAAATTGTTAGTTCATGAAGTCTTATGAAGATAACTTATCCTTGAGTTAATCTTCACTATTTTTTCTCTCTCGAAACTGAAATTCTGTTGTCTTCCTGAAGAAAAAATTGCTGCAAAAACTCCATTTTTCCCTCATTTTACCTCTCCTTTCACTCATTATTAAACTTCATTTTTATCCCCTTTTCCCCCATGGAATTCCTCTATTTTCCATTATTTCCCTTCTTCCCTTCATAAATCTCCTTTTATAAGGTTTAAAACTCCTTTTTAAACCTTACCGAAACCCTCAAAATCCTTTGAAAATCCTTGAAAATTCATAAAAAACCCATTTTTTCATTATAGCCCTAAGTCCCTTTGGGCTAAGCCCTAAACCACTTCCCCACCGTATACCCATGCCTAGGACTAAGAGTTAAAGTCCCGATGCGCTTATCGCAATCGCAACTTTCGACGAGCACATTTCTTTTGTTATTCAAAATCCCCCGATGCAATTGGCTCCTTTTTATATTTCCCGATCCTTTGCTCCCTTTGTAAAAACTATGAGCCCCACAATCGAGTGCTAAACATATAAATAAACCCTCCTCGAAGCCAGTTTCCCTTTGTATTTTATTCAAAGCCCCATTTTTCACATTATAAATGAAACCCACCAGTTCATTTGTTGATCCATTCCCAACCGTTGATATGAAACCAATCAACGATCGACAAAATATCGCATCAGATATTTCATTGGGCGCGTTTTAATATTTTATTTCCCCCTCCTGATTGGAAAACTCTCGATGGATTCTCAGCCGTTGATCTCCCCCACCAGGCTCAGATCCGATGGCCCTCATCACTCTACTCACAAGCCCATCCCTCTGCCTTTGGACCTTTGATTCATTTCTCGCCATCGATCTGGTCCTCAAATAAACGGTCCACATATAATCGCATCGGTGCCCTTTCCTTTCTCCTCCTCCAATCGTAAATCTTTCGATTGTATCTGGGTCATCCATACACTAAGATCCGACAGTCCAGATCAATCCTTGCAACCTTTGTTAAATTCATGAACCCTACTGTATAAAGTTTTAAAATGAATCTCTGTCGTTGATCTCTGCAGATCAACGACCCTCATTAACCCTTTCTCTGCTTGGCCCCTACCTCATATTTTATTTTATTAACCCTGAGATTGAATCTCTGCCATTGATCTATTTCATCCAACGTCCCATAATAAACCCGATAGGCCCAACTCCTTTGGGTCTTACGATTCTCCAGATTAAATCTCCGCCGTCCATCCCTAATCTAACGGTCTAGATCAAAACTGCTTAGACTATGCCCCACATCTTATCACCCACGCATCTATCCTCCATTGTGCTCTCTCCATGACCGTCTGATCTAAGACCCCAGATTTGACGGCCGACGTGCAGTTTGACGTGATTTTTAGCCCGAAAGTTAATTCTCCAAAGTTACGTGATATGGGCGGTTTTAAAAGGCCATGTGTTGGCCAATAATGCATATCGCGTTCAAAAAGGTAAAACCACCTTTCCTCCATTTTCTCGTGCAAAAATAGTGGTTTCTATAGCCGAAACCACTTTACCCCATTTGTATTGCATTCCATCGCGTTTATTCCCCGCTGCTGATCTCTGCAGATCAACGGTCCCAGTTTAATCTCACTCTCAATTCATCGCCCTCCACCATCCTCCAAGGGATCTCATATTCATTCTCAGTCGTTGATCTCTGTGGCTGATCTAATCCGACAGCCCAAAATTCTTAAACCCCAATTTTCACTTCAGCCCTTTGTTAACTCTGCCAAAGGTTTTCACTCATTTTTCTTCTCATTTTCCTTTTTCTACTATAAGTTGACCCCCTCTACATTATATTTTCCTGATCGATATCAACCGTTGATCTTTGCGGATCAACGGTTCTAACTTAATTTCCCCATCGTTATTCAATCACCTCTCCTTTCGACATCCGCAAAGAAATCCTTGCCGTTGGATGCTTTCATCCAAAAACCGCGACCTAACCCCAGCCTCCAATGTAGTTTAAAACCAAATACGCAGGATTTTTCTATTTTTTCTTGGTTTATGCAGGTTTTAATAGTTTTTTCAAGAGTTTTAAAAGGAAATTGAAGGTCAGGGATGATGATCCCCCAGGCCTCTATTCATCAAGGAGATTGTTCCACAGGGTTTCCCGTCCAAGTTTGTCGGTGCCTCATGAACACTGGCACCATTATAAAATCCCTCTTCCCACCTTCACATCAACAAGACACAAAAAAACTAAATCAATCAAAGAGTATCAGTGTTAAAGGATCCAGTCACAGCAGACATGAAGAATTGAATATTTTTTATACAGTTTTGAAGGATTAATGCCCACTTTCAGCAAAACAAAAGCCTAATCCACTCAATTAAACATAGTTTGAAGAACAAAAGACAAAATCTAGGCCTAATTATGCCTAACACACAAAATTAAAGCAAATTAACAGTGTTTAAAGAAAAACAATAAATATCTATCAGTCCGAGAAGCCTCCACTGCCACATCAAAGGCTAATTGAATCCTCTCAGCTACAAAAAGCCACCTGTAGCCTCAAAGCATTCAAAGGAGGCTGAGTTATTGAAAAAATAGAAGATATTAGCATAAAGAAAATTGAACAGGTATTCCAAATCGAAGAAACTAATTTAAACTGTCAGAGAAAGCCTTAAAGTCAACAAAATCTTCACAGCAAGCTTAATCCTTAATGTAAAAACAATTAATAAAGAGGAATATCTGAAATCTTCTCCATTGAGCCTCTCAAAGGCCGAGAATCATTAAAACTGTATTAATTTAACTTAGAAGATATTTTATTCCATCCCACCTCCTCATTCCTTCTATAAATACTTATGTAGAAGATGAGATAATGTTGGTCACTGCATATCTGTTGCCTATAAATAGTTTACTGAAGCTGCTGTAAGCTTTTCTTGTAATTGAAGATACCTAAGTTGAGATGAGAAGTTTGAAGCTATAAATAACCATTGGACTTGAAGATTTTAACTGGTTTGAAGTATCAAATACAAGCTGATTTATGGGATCCTAGTCTATGTCAACAATGATGTTTTTCTTATTGTAAATTGTTATTTTATTTCTCTTTCCATTCTGTCCATCTTATCTAATAAAGAACAACAATTATAGAGTTAGGATTTACTATCAAAGGTACCCTACTCTTACTGATAAGCTTTATCTACATGTTTTCTTCCAAAATTGTGTATTTAAGAATGATTCAATACAGTCCAAGCAGGTAGGAATGCTGGCGTTCCCTCGTCCTACTGTCTAGTAAACGCTGTTCCCAGATGTATTTTTGTCTGCTTTAGTAAGTTGAACTAGGGAAGTCTATGGTGAGCCCTGTCCTCTAGATTTATCTCCAAAGGTTGTCTGAAAGTTTCCCTAAGAGTAGGTTGAAAGCAAGCTAGGTTCAAAGTCCTTACCTGATCTTAAACTATTCTTTGTTATCTTATATGTTTGTCTTGAAAGTTTACTAAGTAAAGCAAATCTAGGGAAGCCTATGGTGAGCCCTATCCTCTAGTTTCTTCTCCAACATTTGCTTTGAAAAGTTTCCTTTAGAATATGCTGAAAGCAGGATAGGTTCAAAGTCCTTACTTGAACTTAAGCTATTATTTTCCATGTTTTAAATGTTTTCTATTGAAAGTGCATCAAAAGCTGGGTAGTTTCGAAGTACTTACTAGATCTTAGATTACATTTATGTCTTTCTTAAGTGTACGCCAAAATCAGGATAGTTTCAAAGTACTTACTTGATCTTAGGCTACTCTTTGTTCTTCATTTGTTTAATTCCCTTCTTATTGTTTCATTTCATTCCATAAAATCAACTTTAAAGAGATCCTTAGACATAGATGACTTGCCCCATGGACCACTCTTGAACCTTGTTGTTTCAATTAAATCCTACTATGACTCCATAGCCCAATGAATTGAAGCTATTTCTTGCCTATATTCTTAGCTGAATCAATTTTCATTTCATTCACCTTCACCATTCATTTAGACTTTCTTCACCTTCATTTATCTTTGCCCCACCAAAACAAACAAAAACCTTGTTCTTCATAACTAGCCTAATATCACATTCAAAAGCCTTAAAGATAAATCAATCTTTGCACTTATAGAGAGATCCCTCTCTGGATTCAGGAGGGCTAGATCCTAAAATCCCAAAGTGGTTCAAGTGTTCTCTCTACAGTTTTTATTTTCCAATCTTGCAAATTATAGGGAGCTAACACCTCAGTCTCCCAATGTTAGATTCTTTGGAACTCCCTGCAAGGATGCAAGGGCTCCTCTAGTTGGAGTAGTTTCTCCATTTCCACCTCCAAGTGGTGGTGGATCTCCGACTGGTGCTACAACGTTGCTATCTCCTTGCAACTCTTCTTATTTCTTTTCCTTATTATCGGATAATATCTCATCATAATTAAGAGATCCTTTGTCTTGATTCTCTCTTAAGGGAGGAACCTTCATATCTTCCTCTTTTGACTGAGAGGAGATTTCTTGCTGAAGGGGGGATCTAGACTTTGGGAGAGTATTTTGCAAGTCCCTAGCCCTCTCAATAGCATCCTGGAGCGTATTTGGTCTAGTGGATTCTACCAAATCATGCAAAGGCTCTGTTAGCCCATCAATAAACATACACACTCTTCTAGCTGCAAATAGATCTGGCACCATGATTGAAAGATTCAGCAATTCAAAGATATAAGTATCTGGATATCCTGATTAGCTAGATTAAAAAAATGAGCTTCTAGATCTGTTTGATCGAATGCTTCCACCAACCTCTAGGTAAATTCTTCATAATAAATTATACTGGCATGCCCTAATGTAGATAGGCCATGAAACCAACACTCATGTGCTTCACCTTCAAGGTGGAGCACTGCTATATTAATGGTATCCATATATCAAACTCGGTTCAGCTGTAAATAGATGTCTAATTTCTCTATCGAAGCCTTGGTTGTGCACTTAGGTGACCCATCAAAAGCAGGAAGAAAGAATCTACCCAAAGTATGAAGCAGAACATTTTTATGCATGTATGCTCTACCTCTATTGTGATTACTGGGTCTTCTATTATCCTTGATCTGATAGAACCCTTGGAAGTTTAGATTCTTTTTGAACATCTGAGATTGAGATTAATATTATAGGAGATAATCACCAAGAGTCTCCTCCTTTTGTGTTCCTCCTACCTCATTTCATATTGCTAGGAATGTAGGCATGGTGGAGCGTTGTGGAACTAGCTGTAATGTTGATTTCTCACACCAATAATGTGAGGTGCTGGAACTCTCTCCATATTGAGACCTTCTTGGGGTCTCTTTATGTCTTCCCATCCTCATATCCTTGATTTATCTGGAAATATCCTACATATTTTGGATAAAAAGTTTCTGAATTTATCTTTCCTCCATTGATATAGATGTTATAGATGTAGTGCCCCATAGGCTGAGCCAAGAATACGTTATAGAACACAAAACTAGAAAATGCAGTAAGTATCATTACATAAAAACATGAGCAAATCATAGATCCATTTCATTATATATAACAACAGAAAATGAGTACAATATCTTGAGCAAAAGGTCACTCAAGTTAGGAAAAACAATCCTCCAATGATCAAATACACCCAAACATGAAATGTTTCTGCAACTCAAAATGTTGGAGGACCAGGAAAGAATAGTTCGAGTGAGTTTCATTGCTGTTGGAAAATAGAAATAAAAATATATGTTGATATAATGCTCAAAAAGTGTCGATATCAGAGATCTAGGCTCCCAGGTACAATTCCAAGACAACCCAATAGGGGTTTCCGGAAATACGACATATGAAAAATGCAGCCCTAGGGTTGAATAAAGCTCTACCACTTGGCACTGAATCACAGCTGGGAGATGGATGATATGACAAGAAAATGGTTGCAACTTCTCCCTCCTAGCTTTCCAGATGAAGGGCTTCTCCCCTCACTAGAAAACTAACTCATAAACAGGGTTCTTTGACCCCCCCAATGCACTGCACTACAAAATAATGCAGTTTCTGAAGGAGATAGCACTGTAGATGATGGAAGAAGCTTTTCTTGATGTCGAATGGTGGAATAATTCTCAAGGAACCTACTTTCTAGCCTCCTGGATGAAGGCCTGCTCCCCTCACTGGAAAACAAGCTCAGAAACTGGGTCTATCAACTCTCCACTGCAACCGCCCTACAAAAAAACAAAATCCTAAAGGAGACTACGCTGTGAATAATGGATGAAGCTTGGCCTAATGTCGGATAGTGGAAATTTAGCTCAATGAATCTCTCCTAAGTGGGCACTCAAAGAACCTGAGGATGAGGGTGGGATTTCCGCTCGGAAACATCCTTGTGCTAAACAACACAATAGAATCTGAAAAATAGTTGAAGCATGTAGAAAGACATAAAATACCAAGAAATAAACAATAATCAGAATTCCTTCAATGTCTGCCATCCCCTTACTTATATGCTTAGTACTTCCTCACCCTGAGTCACACTCATTAAATTTGTTACTCTCATGCATACACTCCTCCATCATAACAGCGTTGTTCTCCATTAGCTCTCCACTACCTCCGTGATAGCATTGTTGATTTGGTTAGCTTTGAGCCTCTCCACATGCTTTAGCCCCTATTCACACCCAAAAGTGCTTTATTCAGCTGATACAATGATCCACATTCACATTAGAAGTGGTTTTATTCTTACTAAAGAGATTTATGGGTCTCTCTACCCACTTATTCATCTATCTTATTAGAAAAATCAAACATTAATATTCCAACTAGCTGAAAACTAATTAGGAATATTACAAATGTCTTATTAAAAAAAAAAAAAAAAAACCTATGACTCTATCTTATGAAGATGTCTAGAAAAATCTAAGACAAAAAATATTTTGCAAGAACTACATGACAGCTTAGCTAGTGGACACTTTGGAGGAGATACAATGACTCACAAAATTCTGCATGCTGGCTATTATTGGCCAACTTTGTTTAAAGATGCACATCAATATGTACGAAACTATAAAGCTTGTCAAACTTCTGCTGGAAGACAAAGGAAACCTACACTACCATTAAAACCAGTCAACATTGAACAACCATTCGAACAATGGGGACTGGACATAATAAGTGAGATCGTTCCTCACTCTTCAAAGCAACATATATATATCCTTACAGAAACATATTATTTTACAAAATGGGTGGAAGAAATTCCACTAAAGGTAACTAATTCTGAGAACATCATTGAATTCATTGACCAATTTATAATTACTAGATTTGGTTTACCAACTTCCTTAATGTTTGATAATGCATCTTATTTCTCAGGCAATGCAATGATAAAATTTTCTCTTAAAAGTGGTTTCAAACTTAAATATTCTCCCAACTATTATCCTCAGGGAAATGGTCTAGCAGAATTAATCAATAAAAATATCATTAGAATCATAAAGTGAACAGTTGATCAGAGTCATAAGAATTGACACAAATCTTTGATGTTTTCTCTTTGGGAAGACTGGATTACACAAAAAACCTCAATATGCACTTCTCCATTTATTCTATTTTATGGGAAAGAAGTTGTTCTTCCCACAAACGTAGTTATTCCTTCTCTAGCCCTAGTCCATTTTATTGAAGAAACTCCTTCTTCATTGCAATTACGCCAAGCACAAATTCTTAGGTTGGAAGAAGAAAGAAATAAATCCAAAATCACACATGCTCACCATCAGCATTTAGTTAAGACTTCCTTTGATGCACATTCTGTTAGCCCAAAATCATTTCAACTAGGAGACCAAGTATCAAAGTGGGGCGAAGTACATGAGGAAAAGGGTAAACACACCAAAATTCCTAAGAATGTGTTTTGGACCATTTCAGATTGTTGAATTAATCGTCTTGCCAATATTTTTATTGCAAGATTTATCAGGTAGGAGAGAATCCTTTCCAGTAAATGGGAAGATTTTGAAGAAATATTTTTCATAGAAGACAACCTCTTCTATCCCTTGTACATTATTGCTTTAATTTTTATAGGAAAATAAATTTGAAATAGTATAACTATTGATTTCACAAATAAAGTTTGTTTGAATATTTTATTGTTTCTACTTTTATAAATATTCACTGTTAAATAAATATTTATAACATTTAAAAAATAAAAAGGTTTTAGATCTCTGAAAAAAATCCTTTTTTTCACAAAGTTTTGTTCTTTGAGAAGCCTCCAACTTTATGAAAGACTTTTAATCTATGATCAGTCAAAAAAAGTATCTTTAACCAAGTAAAATACTCTTTGCAAAAAGACATTTTTAACCCTAAAATTGTCATCCATAACTCTTAAGGAGTCAATTATTCTCCCCATCCAATAAAATTTTCTCTTTTTAAGGCCTGATCTTATGAAATAAATTTTAAAAAAAGCTTAAAAGATAAGAGATCTCATCACGAGCCTACTTACCATATTCATAGGGGAATAACTAACTAACATTACCAAAACTACATACCAAAACAGGGTAATGGCTTAAGATTATTTTAATCAAAAGACAACGGGTCTCATCACGAGCCAACATGTTCAGTTAAGTTACAAACTATGAATGGAATTGTTATTATTTGGCCACCAAACCAAGACAATGACTTTTAAGTAGAAAAAAATAAATAAAAAGAGGAAAGAAGAATAAATATATTATTTAGGATTTACCTTTAAAAAAGGAATTCTTATTTGGATGGGATACTGAATCATTGAATGGTTAAAAGGTAATGATTTCAAAGGTTATTAATACCTAATTGCAACAGAGGCTTTACCTATGAAAAATGAAGATATTTTAAACTACTCTGCAAAGAGGATCTACTACTTTATCTTTTAACCCAGTAAATATTGATTTAGATAAAAGAATTTTCATCTTTAAGAGGATATCAAATGGATATTAATCAAGTGATTTTATTTTTATGGCTCAGAGAAATATTACTTATTTTAGATTTCATGTTATTTACATTTCTTCAACTATTTTTATTTGGTTCTCCCAGTGAATCACCAATTGTTGTGCTATAAAACAACACTCCCATTTATTCGAATGTCAATTAAGGTTATGAATGATAAATGGGGACCCTTTAAGAAAAACAAATAGAGTTTAGGAAACATTACTTCGCTTAGCTTTAAGTTTTAAAAGTTTAGGGATAAAAGGCATGAAACTTTTTCCCTTTGATTTCATTGCACTTAGCACAAATCGCAAAACTCACAAGTTAACAAAGTTGGAACACATATAGAACTTACAAACTGCGATAAGAGCTAAGAAATTTTTTAATTTATATGCAAATTCCCATTAAAAAATATTAAAACCATTATAACTATAAATTCCTTCGTGCCTCCTTAAAAGATAAGCAAATAGAGAAATTATTTGAAAATGAAATGTGATGAGACCAGACCCAATAGAACAATAAACAAACATTGAAACATATTCGCAAACTCCGATAAAGTGCAAAGGTTTGAGTTTAAGTGCTTATCACATCTCATAGCATCAACCTAAATGAAATTTAAGCCCGCCTTGATAGAGTACGATATGTGATTTGCGCAAATTGCATCTCACATACCCTTGCGGTCAGAAATACATAAAATGGATGCCTGTAAAATATGTGATATGTGATATAACATTTATTACCAAAGCACTTGAAATGGTACTTAAATAATTAATCCATTGAAAATATCTAACGATTTAAGTCTTTTGATTGGACATATATTGTAAAATACATAAATATTTGATAATCGTTTAAAGATATATTAACGACATTAAATGGTTACAGAGCTCAAAAAGATGGATATCTTTCTATAGCATGTTTCAAATAAAAGCGCCAAGGTTTTTTTTTATGGTTATTAAACTATGTTTCTCTGTTCTTCTTCACTCTTCATCTCAACTTTGAATTTCCTTATTTGCTTGTATTCAGGAAACTTCCCGAGAAAGAGATATCAACAGAAATGACAAAGAAAGGCAAATCAATTTCCCAATCATCCAGCTCTGAAATTACAAACATTCCTCCACTCCTTTGAGATACTACGTGCAATAAGGATAGTGGAACTTCTTCATGGGAAGCAATGTCTAATTTGTTTGAAGGAGAGAATCCAAGGGAATTAAATAAAGTTGCAACAACAGATGCAACTGACTCATCAGAGGCTTCCTATTTTGAAGTTGCATGTTCATTTCTACATAGGATAGCTACAAGGCCAAAGATATTACAATATACTGATATGGTAATATGGGTCATCAACAATCTCAATGTTGTAGACAGGACTTTCAAGAATTCCAGACACGAAGACATGGGTTTGTTCACCCCAGAAGATTTGTGTGCAATATATCATTTACCAATTCCACACAAGTCTTATGATAAATATTTCCTGGAAAAGTTTACAAAGGAAAATAAAGACCCAATGAAGGTGGTGAAGGAATGGAAGGTTGATCAAGGAAAATTAAAGCGGGACAAACTTGGTATGTAACCAATAACACAATTGCCATCACCCCACTATTTTGTAGCAACAATGTTGTGTAGATTGTTTTCTAAACCTGATACCTCCAAGTTTTCCATTCAATGGGTTCCATTAATTGACGCTTTCATCAATTCTACTATTATGAATTGGGCCAACGTCTTATCCAATAATTTGGCCAAAACTATTATGTAATAAAGAAAAAATAGGGTCGTCACTACTAAAACAATCCCTCCTTTTTACATGAGCGCATATATTATGGACGCTATATGTTTCTGCTCAAATTTTCCTATGATGTGTTGGAAATGGACTAGGCAAGACCCTAACCCTATTTATATTTATCATAAAGCCCTATGGGAGTCTAAATTTTGTTCCCATTTTCTATAATATTTTTCATGGAGTCATGCTGCCCATTCATCAAACCATTTTTAATGAGAAATCCCCTAGAATTTCTAAATAAGTTAGTGCATATATTATGTCTGTGGCTAGATGGTTCATAGAAGAGAATTTTACTTATGTCAGAGATTTCGGGATTCTTGCTCCTCCTCATGTTCCGCCCTACTATGTCCCAGATAAAATCTTGGCTATAGAAATTACATATCAAACACTTGTAAATGGTATAACCAAGCATCTCAGAGATTCAAAGAAAGCCATTTGGCCTAGATTTCCATTACAATGTGGTACTTTCACTCTTTTTTATATAGGCACACATCAAAAAAAAATTTAAACATTACCTCTTTAAATTTGACTTTGATGCCAGGGAGAAAGTATGATCCTAATAATGTGGTCCAAAATTTTACCACTACTCTTAAAATCAGACCTTTTATGCATGAAAAGGATGATTTTGATTATTTATTTGAAGGAACATAGAAATTTCTAGGTGTATTAAATATGACATCTAATAAGCTTGGTGTAAAAAACATTAAAGAATTTCATGAATACAGGAGTAAGAGATTAGAAACATTCCCATTGAACTTGTTACAAATAGAAGAAGTGAGAGAGCCAACTCCTAGTATTATTTTAGATGATGAATAAAAATATATGTCAGAAGATGAATCACAAGAAAAATAAATTTAAGATTCAGATCATTCACAACACAAGTCCCAAGGTTCACATCATTCTAATAATGAATCTGAAAGTAAAAATGAAAGCCCTGAAAAAATAATCAAACATGTAATCAAAGGAATTGATACACACTCTAAGGAAGAGAATGATGAAGCTGAATTATTAAAGGCATATTCTAAGGAATTTTAGCAAGTTCAAACTATACCTGAGTAGACAAAAAAATATCAAGTAGAGCATTTGGGAAATGAATGGCAGAAGTTTACTAAAGAAGTGCAGACACCACTTAATCCTAATCCAAAAGGATCAACAAGTTTTCACACTCCGAAGAAAAATCAGAAACTACCAGAAATAGCAGTGGCACTTCAACAAGCCCCAGAGGTCCAAGAAAATTAAATCATCCTATTCTTCCCAACAGTTAAATTATTTTGAATATTGAAGAAATACCTCCACTAGACGTTTTCTACAGTCCAAATCACAAAGCTATAGTAAAGAGGAGGAAGAGAAGAAGAGTTGATGAAACAGTGACAACTCTCAGTAATGAATTAGTAGATATTGTCTGGAAAGACACTTTTGTCAATCCAAAAAAACATCTTACCAAAATGTCATAGTTTGCAGGTGCATATAAAAATGCAACTTCTTCTCAGACAAAAAGAAGATAGAGTTTAAGAGCTGGAAAGAAACTGGAACAAGAAATGCACAATGCCAAAAAACAAGTTGAGATTAAAATGACACGGTTCCAGAAGGAGTTTGAAAGATTGAAGTTGCAACATCAAGTACATATCTCTGAAAAATATGCACAGATAGAAGCATTAATGGATAAGCTTAAAATCCAACCTCAAACATAACGGTTCATAAAAGAGGCACTTGAATGGAATACAAAGTTGAAACAACAGTAGGAGACTTTTTGTCAACAAATCTCTGCCACTAATTCATATCGTGAAACAAGTAAAATATTGACTCAACAAGTGGTAAACAAAATACTGGAATGTGAAAAGATTCATAAGAAAATTTCGGAATTCATTCTATGGGAAGAATCTGACAAAGGGGGGAAGGTTGATCTCCCGAAAATTGACAAGTTTCATAAAGATATTTTATTTAAATACTAGGAGATGCAGTTGAAACAAGTAGAGAAAGTGGCTTCAAAGGCAACGAAATTAGCAAATGAGATCATTGAGTCTGTCAATAGACAACTTGAGAATTCTAAGCTTATCAGAGAATATACATTCGAGGCAATTCCAGATGTCAAAATATTGGAGACACAGTGGAAAGAAAGCATTGAAACAAGCAGAATCTATCAAGCAGATAACTAAATTAGATTAAGAAAATTACGAGAATTTCTTGATCATACCACATCACCAATGTACGACTCTGTAATATTTAACTAATTCCACTAGAAAGGCATTTACAACACTCTCAAATGTCATGTTTAAAGGATAGGTTAGATCTGTGATCATTCAGCTGACTCAGTTAAAGCTAATGTTGGATATTTGCCAACTCGAAGATCAAGTGATGAAAGAAAATCAACCCACTTAATTAGTATTGTTATCTTTATTTCTAGACTGTAGTTTAGATTATTTTAGTTTAGTTTAGTATTTAAACCCCTCTCATGCATTTAGAGAAGGGTCCATAATTCTATTAAAGAACAATTTGCGAAAGTTTTCACTTCTATACTTTTGTGAATGCCTTTGATGAAATATATGGAACATGATCTACTTTTTGGAAAATTGAATATGCTTTACTGAAATTTCACTTTTGTACTCTTAAGGTATATTTGGATTGAAGATAATCAGATCAATATTGTGGATTTCATGAGCAGAACTATTATCATATCTGGTACTATTAGATTATGATTAAGTCTTGATTGTGAATTTAGAGTAATTTCTCTTTATATTGTGACATGTATTCAGTCTGACTTACAGTTTATCATTCATGCACTTTTGTTCAATGTTTCATCTATAATTCCTTACCAAATACATATAGCAATTGATAAATGTAGTATATTTCACATAATTTTTTTGGTTATCTATTTAGTCAAAATAATCATTTTACATAATTTTCATCTCTTTCAGCAATTGAATGATTTTTATTACCTTTTATTGTAAGATATCTCTCTAGATCACATAAATGGTAATTATACCTATGTTATAGATTAAATTAAATAGATGCATGTGTTTTGTTACTTAGATATATTATTTCCACTAGTTTAAAGTCATTCATCATTTGACCTCATATCAAAACCCACCATTACCATATCAATCCATGTATTAGGAAATTGGTCCCATTATCCCCAGCTGGAGCCACAACACCAAATGGAAAAGGAGCAAATTTAAGTTCCTGACAGGGTGATTATCCCCCATGTTGTTGTAATGAAATTCTGGGCTTCAACACGACCCAACACTGAAAATTCCACTTGATGTACTCTTTCAGTCTGATGGACTCCCTGCCCAATATGCATCTATGAAGCCATGCATCTTCACTCCCTCTGTCCATTTGTACCATAGTCCAAACTGGGTAGTGTCTCTAAGGTACATTAGAAGATGCCTAACTTCCCTGCAAAATTGTTTGGTTGGACTAACCATAGCTTTGATCAACTCGTTGATTGCATAGCACATATTTGGCTGTGTTTTCACAAGATACATTGGTGAACCCACTAACTGTTGGTAAATAGTAGCATCCACTTCCTCACTTGAAGTGGCATCCTCCTTCCTTAAATTGGTATCTATAGGAGTCTCCATGGGTGTGAAACTCTCCATGTTGGACCTCTATAACATCTCATTTTCATATATTCCTTGAGAGATAAATAATTCCCCATCTCCTTGCCGTACTTCCAAATTGAGAAATTAGTGCATGATACCCATGTCCTTCATTTCAAACACTCTTCCAAGGTCCTCCTTGCAAAATCTGATCAACTTCACATCACTAGTTAAGATCAAGTCATCAGCATATAATACAATAATCAACAATTACCTTCTACGAAAATATGATAGAGGTTTGCATCCACTTCACTTTTGGTGAAGCCTAAAATAATGAGATAGCTATTGATTCTAGTGTACCAATCATGGGGTGCTTGCTTGAGACCGTACAACGCTCGCTTGAGTTTCACATGTGAGACTCTCGATCAAAAGTCTTTAAGCCTTATGGTTGCTCTATTTACACTTCCTCCTTAATAACTCCATTGAGGAATGTTGTTTTCACATCCATTTGGTGGATCTTCCACCCCATCTGCGCATCCATAACAATAATTGATATGATGGATGAGTACCTCACTACAAGAGTAGAGGTCTCCTCATATTCAATCCCTTCAACCTGAGAGTACCCCTTGGCCACAAATTTGACCTTGTAATTATCTATTCTTCTATTTGCTGCCTACTTTACCTTGAAGATCCATCTCGAACCCACAACTAATTTTTTTGTTGGACTTGGGACCACTTCCCAAATATTTTTTTTTACAATGGATTCATACTCCTTCACCATTTCATCAACCCATATAGGTTGATCTACTCTTTCCTCAAAATAAGATGCCTCAGTCTCTACAAGATTAGTCATTATAGCCATGTAGATAGTGTAATAATATGGTGACCTTCTCTCCCTTTACTAATTTGAAGGAGAACTCACATTCTACCTCACATCCTGCATAGGTCTCTCAGCTTCCCTCATTCTTTTCCTTCCTTCTATGGATGGTTCTAATTGAGTGGCTATCTCCACTCTCTGCTCCTAAATTTGTGGCTTATCCAAAACTTCTTGGAGTTCCCCTTTGGAGCTAAAATATCCTCTTCTTGTGGGATATGAAGCTCCCTCTCAAGATATCACCACATCGCTTTCTCCTCATCAAATTTTACAACCCTTTAGACAACTATTATTTTGAGGGATAGAAAGTACACACGGTAGTTGTGGGGTGTTTCTGTGTAACTGAAAACCCCCCAACTCTTCTGTTGATTCTATATTCTTCCTTGAATCTTTGGAGACATGCCTATAGATATAGGCTGTAAAAATCCTTAAGTGTGACACATCTGGTTTCCTTCTTGAGAAATCCTCCTATGGTATAATCATGCCCAAAATCTGATGAGGCCTTGGTTATGCAAGATTGCCCTTCTTTCTCCCACAATGATATGGTTATTTCTCTTGGCCACCCTATTCTGGTGTGGGTTGTGGGGATTTGTAAACTCTCATCGAATGCCTTATTTTGCAT
Source organism: Pinus albicaulis (assembly GCA_034641835.2). Lineage (NCBI taxonomy): Eukaryota > Viridiplantae > Streptophyta > Pinopsida > Pinales > Pinaceae > Pinus > Pinus albicaulis. The sequence continues at coordinate 456,878,232 of CM076576.1, read as the reverse complement.
ATAAATTTTTAAACTCATTCAACCTGTACTCACCTCCATTATCTTAGCTTAGGAGACTTCACCTTCTTGCTGGTTTCTTTCTCAACCAGTTCCTTCAATTATACGAACTTGGAGAATGTCTCATCTTTCTTCCACATGAAGAAGATTCATCACTTCCATGAGAAGTAATCAATAAAAATGAAAAAATATGTGTTCCTGATTGTGGATGTTGTTGAGAAAGGTCCACAGACATCAAATTGGATCCTTTCCAAGACTGCATGTGCTTTTTTTTCCCGATCATGGAAAGTGGTTTTTTGTACTTCTCCAAAGTACATAATTTTCATACATCCTGCTGCTCAAGTGCTCCTTTGGGGAGGCATTTGGTTATATACTACATGATCTTCAAAGCACCATGATGAAAATGAATAAGTCTTCATTGCTAAAGTTTTCTGACATGGCGGCTCTGCACCTTCTCTACCTTTGTGCTACTGCTCAATGCAACACAATCCTACACACCTTATATAGGTTCTTCACATGAACACTGATATGATTCACATTTCCTGTGGCTATGTGTCTCAAGAATTCCTTTCCTTTTCTTAAGATCACATAATAACCACAGTCTTCCAAAACTAAAAAATATGCGAGTTTTTTTCTTTAGGCTCGGAATGAGCATGACATCCTCAAGCCTGACGGGGGAGCTCAACTCCCTCTGAAAGGTGATAGTATGAATCCTAGTTGCTTTGTACCTTCTGTCATGCCCCATCTCAATGTGCATGTTATCACCCAAAAATTCTCAAAACATCATTGTGTCAACTCTGTTTTTGGTCATGATTTCAAGTAGGTATAAAATTCATTTTAAGTCTTGGTAAAGGGTGGGTCATAGTTTCATAAGTTTTAAAGGTCATATTTCAAGTTCAAATAAAGTATTTTAGGTCCATTCCATGACTAAAAATCATATTTTTCATTTAGGGGTCATTCTAGTAGGTTTCAGGTTGAAATTCTGCAATTAGCCAAGAATCCACACTTTCATAGTGCCTTTAGTTTAAAAATGAGGAAATGTGCTACGAAAGCGCTACTACTTTCATAGCGCGCTACGCAACTTCTGTAATTTCCCAAATGACGGATTTTCTGCTCCATTGGGAACATCTTAAGATGTTCCATTTTTCCTTCTTCAATGAGGCACTGCAAGTCCATTTCAGAGATTGACTGTTGGGGCATTTACAAGATATGTCTACTTCAAAGAAGGGAGATATCCTGAGGCTAGCTGGCCCATTCACAGACTCTACCTATGGATATGCAATATTCCACCTTGGGAATTTCTGCCACAGGGTCCTTGAGGACGCTGTATAAGGAATTTGCTATGTAAATAAGGCTAACCAACATTGGGATGCCCTAGAAAAAATCTAATAAAACTCCCCTACAGAAAATGAGCTCAAAGAAATAACTCTATAGGGGTTATTTAGATCTCCCCAAACTAGATCTCTAAAACAAGGCTCAATGAGAGAGCTTACAACAACATAAGAACATGAATCTGAAACTATGCAAATCTGATTACAGCCATAATTATATTATGATACATCAGCAGAAATATACAAGAAATAGTTGAGGGCCAAGCCACTCAAGCTTTAAGAGCAAACCTCCAATGAATAAGAAGTGAAATACAAGAGTAGCTGCAACTCCACAAAATGCTGGAGTAGCTGCAACTACGCAGTATAGATGAAGGCATAGCTGCTGAATATGAATGAAATACATATGTGGCTAAAGGAATATCTGAAATCTGACTTCACTCCTCTGATAATGTCTCCAATACAAAGGGTTGATCCCTTTGTCTCAAAAACATCCTCCTTGAAGCTCCAGAAACCACTCTCTCACTGCCTCCTTCAAAATAACACAGTTTCCTCCATGGAATGTGTAGTGGGAGATGATGACAGTGTGGCCTCATGCCACTGATCTGAAATACAGCCTGGGAATCCTCCTTGCAGATCCTCCAATGAATAGATCCCTCCACCACTGAAGAAAAAAATCTAAGAAGACTCCATGAGTTCCTCTTTTGCTACACCCAACAACACAATGTCCTCTCTGCTGCAGAGATAACACTGTAGAAGATGGATGTAGTTGTGGCCAATGCCAGATTGAGGAAATGTAGCTCAATCCTCATCCTTCCTTGAGGAAGAGGTATGGATTCCCGATCGGGAACACCCTAGTGCCCGAGGTCACCATCACCCTGCTAAACATCTCGAGGATGCAAGCTTTTGCAGACCCTTGTCTGAAATCTAAAACATAGCATAATGAAAATGGGCTGCCATCTCCTCCATATAAAGTGAGAGAACTCTTCTCCACCATGGTCCCACCAATTAGGGTTTCCACCCTTTCATGAATGTCTTCCCTCCAAAAGTGCGTAGCTTCTCTACGAAGCTTCTCCTCTATAGGCAACGTTGTTGACTTTAGTCAAAGATGACTAATCCAAGTGAGTTGGGTTCCATTCACACCCTTGGTGTTTATTTCAGCTACTTTATTCACTCCCCTTTCACATTAGGAGTGTTATTTCTTCATCAAAAAGGGGCTAAGGTGTCTCCTTGCCCATTTTATTAACAAAAATAAAATGTGCAACTATAATGTTCCATTTTAGCTTGAGGCTAAAAATTGGGAACATTACAACTTTTGTAGCATCTTTTTCAGTCATGAAGAAAAACTCTGTTTTCTGGTTTTAGTAGCCACTTAAAATGGGTTTTTTGGGCAACGAAAAACAAATTTGTGAAAACTATAAGAGTTGTTTCTTCCCACTATAATTAACTACAAAAAAACTCTCTCAGTTTTCTCACAAGTGTTACCAGTTGGGAGATAAAAGTCTTTCGTTGAAGCCCTATTTTCAGAAAACGGATTTTTCTTCTTTTACACATGTTGTTCAAAGAAAATTTATAGATAGTAGGAGAGGTATTTCAAAAAACCAAGAGAGGTTTTTGTTCAAGACATAATGGTATACAAAATCCTCTTTCCATTTTGAAAAATACATTATGGATGAGGAGATACAAGCTTTGTCTCAACACCTATGTTTCAAATAAAAACAGTAAGGTAAAATGACCAATTCATAGATGAAAGATGAAGGTAAAATTTGATGAAGATTATGTTTTGGGGGTCATATTGTTTTGTTTTTGAAATAATACCAACAAATTTAAAGTTTAAACATCTCCAAGGTATGAATTTTGAAGAGTGTGTTAAAAAAGAGAGCTTGCACAGTAGTTTCATAGCGCTACGAAACTGCTGAAGATGATTTTTTGGCACTTTATATATAGATTTTTGAGATAAGGATTGATGGATTTCAAGTTGTAATGTTTATGGTGGAAAGATGAATATAAAAGGTGAAGACTCAAATTGAAAAACAGTAGAAATAATGGTTAAAGGAAATTTTTTACAGTAATGAAAAATCTACGCTACGAAAACATACTACTTTCATAGCGCAGTCATATTTCATGCCTTTTTCACTTTTTTCGAAGATTTTCTCTGCAAAAGTGGAGGATTAAATTTTTCAAGGGAATATTAGGACATGTGACACATATGAAACAATCATCAGTGTTAACAAAGCTGCTCGAAGATAAACATGGAGGTTAAGGGCTAAAAAGCAAGAATTCTGTCTCCTGGTTTTTAGGACAGTTAGGTCATGAATCAACAAGGTTACAACAAGGCTGGAAGCATCATCAAAGTTTGAAAACATGGATTTGCAGCTGTCACGAAAGCATTAAAGATTTAGATAAGGTTGTTTCAAACATGTTTAGGAGTTTCACTCCTATTTGTATTAGGACTCTTAAAAGACAATTTAGTTGTCAGTTTGTAATTAATAGTTTGTTTTTTGAATAGAATAGGTGTCAAGAATGGAAATTCGAATTGTCCTAATGATGGATCATGAAATCCAAGATTTTAAATGCTCTATATGAAGCATGAGGTTGAATTCATCAAGGTTGGCATTTTTCATTAGCAAGGAAACTATGTTACTGTATGTCACTGTGTTCTTCTCAACTTAATACAGAGATTTGTTTGACTACTCAAGATTCACAAGGAGTTTAAGTGTATCATTTTTCTATAGCTTTTTCAAATAACTACTTGCAGTAGTATTTGTATGTGTTACTTAGAATTCATTTGACAATGCTCTAACTTCCTTCACATGCAAATAGACTTTGTTTTATCACTGTGTTATTGTTTTTCTCATAAACCTAGACTCCAAGTGCCTTGACTTCCATGTTTGACAGATTATGATGTTTTGTTGAAGACTATCTTGACTCCATGGCCCAATGAGTGTTTTCTAATCTTTGATTCAAACAGTTATACATTTTTATCCTTTTTTATTTCTAGAGTTAGCCATCTAATCATTAATCAAAAATCTTGAACCTATTGAGAGAGCCCTCTCAGGTTGAGGAGGCTAAGCCTCAGCCAAAAGATTGGTTTGAAAGAGTTACTCAGAGTCTACTTGATGAGAAGCCTATCAGGGTCAGATTTTGTGATAACATTTTGGTGTGTCTACCAGGAGCCTGAAGATTACTCATTCCCGAAATCAAGAAGTTGAACTTCTAAAGGTAGCAGGAGCTCAGGAAGTTTTTCAAGGTTGCATCTACCTTGGCGACTCCACACATAAAATAAAAAATTGGAAGGTGTCTCCATTGCTTGAAGATTAGTAGATTGATGAAGCTTCAGAATGAATTCCATGGAAAGAAAAAATTCCAGGTATGCTCCTATGAATCGATCTCATATCCTTGGCTTTCCAAATCCTATGCCAAAGGTTGAGTGGTTAGATGATCTTCCAATATTTAAAGATGAAAAGAAATACAATGCTGCTCTTCATTTGGTTAGGTTCCATATGCATGTACATAGTCTTAAGTTTCAGTTTCCTGAAGATTGTCTCATGAAGATTTTTATGGCCACTTTAGAAGGAAAAGCATGGCCTTGGTATGAAAGCTTGCGAAATGGTTCATTACATTTTCTTGCTGATTTATATGTTGCATTTTATGAGACGTATAAAGACTGTCATCCATATTTTTTGCTGGTTAAAGACTGTTGTAAGCATTCTGTGAGTTTTATGAGATATTTAGAGAATTTTTATGAAGATGATGAGTTCATGGATGAGGAAATTTTAGAAGCCCTTCATGACAATACCTTTCATCAACAAGAAGAACACCAAGAAGAAAGGATAATATCTCCCTTAGATGAAAATGAAACCCAACAGGAGTTTACTTATGAAAATCATGTCACATCCTCTGAGTTTGAGGAAAATTTGCAGTAGGTTTGTCAATCCTTTGATCATCAGGAGTATGAGAATCATTTCAAATAGAAAGAGAAAATATTGGAAAATACTTGCTACAAACCTCAGGTATAGGGAAAATTTGATTCTTCATGTCATTTCTTGCATCAGCCTATATCAAATGATGATTACATTAATGAAGAAGTGGGTGAAAATTTTTCTTTTTCCTTGTCTTCTAATCTGAAATCATTTGAGTGCGAGTCAGAAGATAAGATTCAGTTTGTGGATGAAGTTGCAGAGAACATTGAAAAGGACATTCAAGTTTCAAAAGATAAAATTAAATCTCATAGTATTCATGATCAAGATCAGTCTTTTCAAGTGATTTTAATGCCAAAACACAAAGAGGGGGTGTTGCTACCTTTCTTCTTAGAGATTGAGGGAGAATATACTATTTTTTTAAATCAGTTCGAAAATCAGTTTGAAAGCACACAATTGAAGTCTTATGTGATTGATAAAAGCATGGATGAGTTGTCCAAAGTCGTAGAATGTCATGAGAAGCATCAAACAGATCATATCTTCTTTGATCCTATAGCTGGCTAGATGGAAGGGTTCTACAGTCTAGATTTCTAGTTATATTTACATTATGAAGATCAGTTATGTCTCATGTTTCCTTAGTCATTTCAACATCAGGTTTACTTTTGGTTCAAGCACAATCAAAAGATTCAAGTGTCAGATTAGATCAATGACTCACTTCATTTGAAGTTTCATGTTCCTTGAATAAAAATGGAAAATTGCAGCTGCTAGGGTGGGTAGGAGTGTGTGAATAAGCTTAAAGGTGAATGAGCATCTTTCAGTAGGTACAAAGTTGGTTCTTCTACAGTAATCATCAAGATTGAGCTCAAGGTGAAGGCTATTAGAGCTTGACGAGAAGCTTGTTAATTTCAATGTTTTTTCTATTTTTTGTCAAGAAAATGGATAGCAGCACTGGAACTACTGGTTCTTAGTGTACCACAAGGGCACATTATCCCAAGTGGAGCCACTGTTATCACCCAAAAATTCTCAAAACATCATTGTGTCAACTCTGTTTTTGGTCATGATTTCAAGTAGGTCTAAAATTCATTTTAAGTCTTGGTAAAGGGTAGGTCATAGTTTCATAAGTTTTAAAGGTCATATTTCAAGTTCAAATAAAGTATTTTAGGTATATTCCATGATTAAAAGTCATATTTTTCATTTAGGGGTCATTCCATTAGGTTTCAGGTTGAAAGTATGAAATTAGCCAAGAATCCACACTTTCATAGCACCTCTAGTTCGAAAATGAGGAAATGTGCTACGAAAGCACTACTACTTTCGTAGCGTGCTATGAAACTGCTGTAGCAGCTTTTTTAGTCATGAAGAAAAAATCTGTTTTTGGGTTTTAATAGTAAAATTCCAAGGGGGTTTTTGGGAAACTGAAAAGGAATTTGTGAAAACTGAAAGAGATTTTTCTTCCTAATATAATTGACTACAAAAATCTCTCTCAGTTTTCTCACAAGTTTTACCAGTTGGGAGATACAAGTCTTTCTTTGAAGCCATATTTTCAGAAAACAAAGTTTTCCTCTTTTACATATGTTTTTCAAAGAGAGTTTCTGGATAGTATGAGAGGTATTTCAAAAATCCAAGAGAGGTTTTTGTTCAAGATAGAATGGCCTAGAAAAGCCTCCTTCAGTTTTGAAAAAAAAATTATGGATGAGGAGATACAAGCTCTTTCGCAACACCTATTTTTCAGATAAAAACAATAAGGTAAAATGACCAATTCATAGATGAAAGATGAAGGTAATATTTGATGAAGAATATAAATTTGAATCCAATATTTTAAATGACCTATATGAAGCATGAGGTTGAATTCATAAAGGTTGGCATTTTTCATTAGGAAGGAAATTGTGTTACTGTATGTCACTGTGTTCTTCTCAACTTAATACAGAGATTTGTTTGACTACTCAAGATTCACAAGGAGTTCAAGTGTATCATTTTTCTATGGCTTTTTCAATTACCTACTTGCAGTAGTATTTGTATGTGTTACTTAGAATTCATTTGAAAATGCTCTAACTTCCTTCACATGCAAATAGACTGTGTTTTATCACTGTGTTACTATTTTTCTCATAAACCTAGACCCCAAGTGCCTTGACTTCCATGTTTGACAGATTATGATGTTTTGTTGAAGACTATATTGACTCCATGGCCCAATGAGTGTTTGCTAATATTTGATTCAACTATTTATACATTTTTATCCTTTTTTATTCCTAGAGTTAGCCATCTATTCATTAATCAAAAATCTTAAACCTATTGAGAGAGCCCTCTCAGGTCGAGGAGGCTAAGCCTCGGCCAAAAGATTGGTTTGAAAGAGTTACTTGAATTCTACTTGATGAGCAGCCTATCAGGGTCAGATTTTGTGATAACAGTACCAAATCAGTGAAAAATTCTCTATTCCCCATCATGTGGAATGATCCACCTGAGTCCAAGTACCACACGCTCCCTATCAATGTGACATGAATGAAATGAGGGTAAATTCAAGCTCAAACTGTGAATCCAAGGTTTAACTTGTTGCTCCTCCTGAGGTCTTCTTGCTTGTCTTCTTGTGTGGAAAATTTGTGGCATAGTGCTCGAATTGATGACAATGGAAGAATTTAATTTCTGACAAATATCTCTTCTTACCCCCTTGAATGGATTCTGGTTTGGATTGGGATTTATTCCATTTTCCCTTATTTTCCTTTCCAATAAATGCAATTTTTTCTTCATCCTTGCCCTTATATGATGTCCCATCTCTAGTATTCCACCTTATTTCATCTTTTACCAAATTGGACCATAATTTCTCCCAATTTGGTAGTTTCTCCCTCCCATTCATTGAATATTGATAGTTGTGCCATCTCTTGGGAAGGCGCATAAGGGCTAGGCTTACCAAGTCTTATTAAGGGATATTAAAACCGAACCCACCAAGTTCATCATGACCCTATGTCAAATTTATTATATAGTGCAAAATTATGCCATTATTTTGCATCTTGATACTTCAAATTTTATCCTTGAGCGCCAACTTCCCGTGGTCACTATTATTCTCAGACAATGTTGTCAGTGCATTTCACATCATGAATGGAGTTTATTATCCATGGATATTTGATACAATGTTATCATGTACCCCCTCCAATATGATTCTCCTCACTTTGGCTACATATTTCTTCTAATGAGCATGATTCTAGGCATTAGATTCCAATGGTTGTGCAATATTTGTCTTGATGTATTCTAGCAGTCCATTTTAATCCAATACCGGCTCCATGTGATCCTTCCATGCAACAAAATTAGAGGTGCCTTCCAAGGCATACTCTAGCCTTAGTCCATTGAAGGCCATTTTCTTAGCTCTGAAGAAATCCTTTAGCACTGATCTTCAAATTTTAACCTCCTAAGAAACAAATTTGATGTTCCTACTCTAATTTGAATCCTTCTCTAGTACCGTGTGGAAATTATGTTGTATATTTGCAACTTCTCATGAAGTTTTAATAAAAATCACAAGACACTAAATTATTCTACTGTTGTATGGAAATTAATTCACAATTTAGAACAAAAATATCAGACATCCCATAATAAATAACACACATGAAACAAGTATTTTTATCTAGGGAAATCAATCTGCTAAAAACCACAATGCCTCTTGCATTAATCAAAATTAATATAGATGTATTAAAATTTATTTTCTCATTTGAGCTCACCCTGCAAGTGCACAGACTATCTCTCTACTCATTGAAAGCCTCTGACCCAAACTTAGTCAAAATTTTCCTCTTCCTAAGATCCTATTTCCTTCCATTGTTCCTTGAGGAATTAGGCCCCTATTATACAAGAAATTCCTAAAATTGAATTACGCAATTCCTTAGGCCGATCATATGACTACATGCAACACCTATACACTCAATACTTGTCCAAAATTGATGTTACACTACCTTGGAATCTCCACTTAGCCTGGGGAACTCAAATTATTTGCATGCACTAGCTCTTTTGGGTTGATTGATCAATTAACTAGATGATCACTAAGTTTGACTTAAGTCCCACTGCACAACTTGACCCTCCACTAGTTCCCCCAATAGTTGGAACTAGTATAACTAAAAAAAACCTTATATAACTGACCTTGATTGCTACAAATTAACAATCACACATTATTAACTAAACTCTAATTCCTCCAAATCAGATTTAATGATTAAAATGGGTGACACATTCCATGTCACACAAGTTAACATCATCCAAGTTGTCTACTGATGTGCAAATTTGAATTTTCTCAATTTAATCAATGCAAAATCAAATTTTTAGTTTCTTGTTTCATTTTTTGATAGGTGGCCACCAATATGCACCTAGATCATCCCTCCCCCTTTACGAAGAAATTTTCCCCATTTCATCGATTGCCTCCATGAGATGGGGAAACTTTTGCTAAACTTTTTCCTTGGTGCAGGAGTTGAACAACTTTGACAACCTGATATAGTTGGATCCTTTGTTGGAAAGTGTTATTAATCTATGTTTCCATGATCTGATCATTTGTGGCTTGTTCAATGCAATTTGGTTTGAGATTTTTTGGTTTAATTTGCTTAAGAATGTCTAATGTGTCCAAAAATGGTGGCAAGTATGGCCAAAGGCGGTCCATATTGAACACTAGGTGTAGGCCAAGGAATGGGGGAATGCTAAGCTCGAAATGATTGTCACCCATAACATTGGTGATGGTGTAAGGACCATATCAAAGTGGTCAAAGCTTCTAATGGGCTCTAGCAAGGCGTTCCTTCTAAAAATGTAACCACACTTTGTCACCCACTCGAAACTTATGTGGCATTCGATGTTGATCATGTTGTTGTTTGTACTTGGAGTTGGCTTTATCAAAGATTTCATGAACTTGCTGGTGGAGTGTTGAATGCATTCAATAAACATGGTGGATTTACCAACATTGGACTAAACAAGGGAATATTCTTCCAGTGCAGTTGTAAAAGGAAGTGCAACATCAATGACACATAATGGTTGAAATCCCAGGTCCACTTGAAATGGGTTGTGGCCAGTCGAGTTATGGATTGTTATATTATAGTTGTACTACACATAGGGAAGAGCCCCATCCCATGTTCGTGGATGCTTGGAGTTGTAAATCTGTAATATCTACACAATCATATTGTTGAAAACCTATGTATGGCCATCAATCTAGGGGTGGGATTCAGTCAACTTGGTGAGCTTGGTGTCCAATGTTGACTAGTGGCTTGACCAAAATGTGCTTAGGAACCTATTGTCCCAATCTAATATAATGTTTCATGCGATCCCAAAATGTACCCACACTCATTCAAAGAATATTTTGTGAATGGATTATGTTATGAACTCTTCTTGCAGGAAACTAATATTGCCATCTTAGAAAATCTTTCAATGAACACAAATACACAATCATTTCCATGCTTGGTTTAAGGAATACTAGACATATATTCCATGGCGATGGATTCCCAGGGTTGGCTAGGAGTAGGCATAGGAGTATACAGACCTTTCTTCTTAATGGTTGGCTTCGTAATGGAACAGTAAGTGCAGGATATGATATATTTTCCAACATCTTATCATATATCTGGCCAATAAAAGTACTTCTGCAGTACTACCATTGTCTTCTCTACACCAAAGTGTCCTACGACCCAACTGTAGTGCTCCTCGTAAATAATCTTGGAACACTCATTTGAAGTAACATAAAGGTGTCCCAGGTAGATTAATTATGCATCCTATAGGTGGAAATCCAAATATTTCTTGCCATCCATAACATCTAGTATGTGGTGGTGAATTTTGGATCATTTTTGTAAATTTGCGTCCATCCAGAAGTCTCATGCCAACAAGAGTCGAGAACAATGGTTAGTGCCACAACCAGTGGTTGATTGAGGAAATATACAACATTATTGGTGTTTTTCTTATTTTACTTAATGTTCAGATGAAACTCTTGTCGAAATGTGGACCGTTTCTAATGGCGATCAATCTTCAACTTCCATTGCATCTCTATAAATTGGAGAGGCCGATGATCTATGTGGATGATTGTCTCCTTCCCCAAAATGTGATGTTTCCACTACTGGAAAGTTTTTATGATGGAATAAATCTCTTTATCATAATTGGGGTATTTTAGACTTGTATATGAGAGTGTCTCACTATGATAGACCACATAATTCACTTCTTGTGTGAGAGCTGCATAAATAACATAGTTAGAGGAATTTGTCTCAATTTTAAATTGTTATTACAGGTCTAGAAATGTGAGCACTGGTGCTGAGAAAAGGTGGTGCTTCAGCTCAATGAATGCCTTCTATTGGGACTTAGACTAGAAAAAAATTACTTTTCCTCTACCCTTGGTAACTTGACTCAAATGCCAAGTGATATGAGAGAACCCCAACATGAACCTTCAAAATAATTTAGCAAGGCCCAAAAAATTGGGAAGCTCTGTTAGAGTGGTTGAGGCTAGCCAATCTCGAATGACTTGGATCTTGGTCAGAGCCACATGCATGCATTTCTCATCAATGATGTAACCTACATATTAGACATGGTTCATGCCAAAGGTGAATTTCTCCAAGTTGTCACATAGTTTGCGTTGTTATAGAGTTTGAAGGACCTTTTGAATATATTACAAGTGTTCTTTCCAACTCTTTTTTAAATATGGGGATGTCTTCCAAATACAAAATGATGAACAAGTTGTTGAAGTGACAAAATATTTCATCCATCAACCTCATAAAATTTGTAAGGGAATTTTTCAACTCGAAAGGCATGACCAGCCATTGAAAAATTCGCTACTTGGATTTGAAGGTGGTCTTCCATACATCTGCAGGTTTTATTGGACCTTGTTGATAGCCATACTTCAAATCAATCTTAATGAAGTACTTGGCCCCTTTGAGTTGTTCAAGAAGGTCATCAATCCATAGGATTGGATACTTGTTCTTGACAATAATTTTATTTAGTTCTTGATAATCAATGTAGAGTCTACATGTCCCATCTGTCTTTTGTATTAGCAAAATTGGGCTCCCACAAGGTGAGGATCTTCGTTGCATGTGCCAGTTTTCTATAAACTCTTGTATCTACCTCTTTATTTATTTATTTTTGAGAATAGAGTGGTGGTATAGAAAACCATTGGGTAGAGGTGCTCTAGGAGTCATATCGACATAATTCTTGAACTGATAATGCAAAGTTACTCCTTTGGGTGAGGAGAATATGCCCCTGTATTCTTCCGACCTTATCCACTTGCTTCAGTTGCATGGAGGAAACTTTCTCGGGGGCCATGGACATGGCCACAATATTCCCCTTACTTTGAGAATTCATAATAAATAAAACAAATTTCATGATCTGGAAGATGATCTTACTGCATTTCTTTGTAGGATTAAAGAAATGGTGGTGGGAAGAACTACCTATGGTATCTTGTATAGATTACTTCCCAAAGTAATAGTAATAATGTGAGGCCTAGACTCATACATGAATGACACTTCCACATGTATGTATTTCCTAATAATACATAAAAAAATTCAAGGGGGACAACATCACACATTACCTCATATGTGAGGGTCTTGATGTTGTATGGAAGGTGACAATGCTAGCTGACGAAGATATATCTCCTTTGGTGGATCCATCCGATATCTATGACTATGGGTGTGGTTTCATAGGTAGTACAAACCATTTCATGACCTTAGATAATATGAGGTTATTTTGGCTCCCACTATTGATAATTAATTGCAGCAGAGAACCCTTCACCCACATCTGTGAGTTTAATAGACGCTCCCCCTCCTTTGGATCTTCGAGTTCAATATTCTAGACCTTGGTGGTGACAATAATATAACTAGTCTCTGCATCGATAATTTTCTTTCCCTTGTCATTTCCCTTGTTGGGTTCTAACTCAAAATTGGAGCATGTATCTAACTCTTAATATTTCAACACGGCCACCATTGGCTCCTTGGAACGAAACTCATTTGTGTTTTGAGTGAGGCTCTTGTGGAAATCACATAATTTTCCCTTGTCCTTCCTTGTTTTCGTGGTGCTATTATTTTCTTGTGGCTTCGATGGGTTGTATTGGATCACCCCACCTTGGTTTTGTCCTTTGTTCTGTAGTTTTGGGATGCATTTTCCCTGCTTCATATTCATAGATCCAAAGTCTCACTTCTTTTGTTTAAATTTCTTCTCAATCTTGATATAATATCAGTATGTAGCGCTATGCGAGGAGATGTCCTGGAACTCCATCTCTACCTAGATTTATTTGTGCAGACAACCATAGTACTTGAGTACCAACTTTCACTCAAAATCATTTATACCCAACTTCATGCGAAGGATATGAAAAATGTTTGTGAACTTTGACACGTCTTAGTCCCTTTCCTTCCATAGCGTGGTCCATTTTATGTTGTTATCTTCATATCTCCCAATAGGGTAATATTTTTCCTTGATGGTGTCATAGAAAGAATTCCATGTGGGTTAAGATGAAAATAGTGAGGGTTACTTCTCTTCCCTATGCTCACAGTAGGTTTCCCACTAGTCCTTGACATTGGGGAAAACTTTGAGGAGAGATAAAGTAACATTCTCCCTATTGGAAAAATTATGGACTGAAAAATATCCTTCCAGCAGATTTAACCATAAACAAATGACATATACATCTATCTTCCCTTAGAATATAGGAAATTAAAGGTTAATTTTTACCTTAAAGGGAGTGGTGCCTATTAAGTGGCTGCTAGATAAAGATGTTGCACCCATTGATTTCTGTCGAAGGATATGGGAGAATTTATCCATCATCTCATTCCTTTTTCACTCAAGGGATTCTTCAAGAAAAAATTTGAAAGGATATCCTACTCCCTCTTATTTCTTTTATTCTAATATGGGAGGTCATCAGGGTTAGTGAGGATGATATTACAATGCTTAAACTAGTTTAATTCCTAACTCCTTATGCCCCAGCCTTGTTGGGGACATGCATAGAAAAATAGAGAAAGAGAGGAATGTTTTAATACCACTATTCCAAATTTATACAAGAACTAAATGAAATACATATTTAAACAAACAAATAGAGCTATAGTGAAAACTAAACTTCAATCAATTAATAGAAAATAATGAAAAATGTTTACATGCATAATAGAAAGAAACTAGCTCGACGATAGTAGCTTGTCTCTGAGAAGAGATGTGATGGATACATAACTTCTGAATAGTGTTATATAATGATGCTTCAAGGAATTTTTATTATTGAAAAACAATGGAAAACCCTAAACATCCAAAACCTAACCCTAGGAAATGAAGTGCCAAAAGTTTTTGGGCCCTGTTGTGGTTAGTTGGTACACCAACTTCCCAGGGTCATTTCTTTGGAATACAAACTTTGTTTGACGTGTACGATACCTCGTTGAGATTCAAAAATATGATGAGCTTAGTGAAAATTAAGCACCTTCACTAAGTGGGGCCCGCAGGCTATGTTTAGGTGTATGTCTAGTTTTAGACATGGTGAGCATATTCTATAAGTTGCAGGATGCTATTTGTAGATGGTTGATCAAGTTGGAAAAATAGATGAAATTCTATTTTTATAATATTAGGCGAAGTCTATTTATAGATCGTCAGTCTAAAAATATATGCATGCCGATTATTATTAGCTCTTAATAATAATCTGACAATAAACATCAACCTATTCTCTTGGAGCACTTTATTTCAGTGAACAGATTTGGAAAATCAGTGGGCTGAAGGAATTACACAATTCCTAGGGTTATTGGTGGCTCATGCATGGAGGACTCAGTTAGAACTGAAGTGGAAAATTTATGACAGAGTTGGAAGAGTAGTTACAGTAGTTGTTATTCAGTTTAACTCAGTTAATGGAGTTAAACTTAGTTGAGCTAGTTGTATCTAGTCTAACTGAAAGATACACTAGTGAGAGTTAAGTGAATTAATTATTTAATTAAGTCACAACTAATAATTCACTAACAAATGAACATAAACAACAGTTAACTACAGTGCATGTCAGTTCCAGTGGAGACCCAGTGGAGAGATAGGTGAAAGGGTGAGATGGACTATCCATTGTGACTATAGTGATGCATTAAATGCATATGACACACATTGGAGTTTCCAATGAGGATCGAACAGTCAAGGAAAGGCCAATTTGAATTCATTCAGGGGTCTTCTTAGATAGGGATTGTGCAGTGGAGGCAGGCTGTTAGGTGGCGAGAAATTGGTGCATTGAGATGCAAATTTTTGCATGACAATGTGTAGTGATTCTTGATTGTACTAAGAGCTTGATGTACTAAGAGTTGTATGAGATTATTACATGATTCCATTGATATACATAATATATGATAGTTTGGGGTTTTATTTTTAATCTTTCCCATTAAACAAATGTGTTATGTGAGATTGAATTTATTCACATGTGTTTGCAATTGAGTTTTAAATTTTTGCAAGTTTAATAGTGGAAGGATTATGTATTTTGCAAGAAGATAAATATTGTGAGATTAGGAGAGTGTGGTAATACATCAGTATTAATAAATTTCTACATGGTATCGAAGCATTATTGATTATTGGAGATTGCAATTGTGAATAATTGCTGAGTTTTGTGCTGGTGGACAATTCTAATTTGCTGCTAAAATTTCTTGGTGCGATAGTTGAGTATTCATTGAAATGTATTTCAATGGGTTGTGATTGGAGTATGCCCTTGAGGGTAGCTCAAATTACATAGCTTGGAAGGATAGGATGGAGGTGGTGCTTGAAGACAATGGACTAAAGGAGTTCATTGATAGTGATGTTCCTAAGCCTACCTCTAGCGATGTTGCATTACTTGACACATGGAAAAAGAAGGTAGCGAAGACAAGAAGAATTATGTTGGAAGGTGTGAAGGACCATATTGTGTCAAGCCTTCATGAGAAAGCCACTCCATTTGCAATTTGGAAGGTTTTGACAGATCTTTTCCAAAGCAGTAGCGATCAGAGGAATTTGGCGCAAAAATATAAGCTCGGAAAAATAAAAATTGAGAAGGGTGATAATATTCCAAGATATCTTACGAAGTTTGTCCACTATAGGGATGAACTAGGAAGTGTGGGGATTAATTTTGATGAAGATGAATTGGTGAGCTTGGCTCTTCTTGGGCTTTTGAAGAGTTGGCATAGCTACGAATACTTTGTCAATGGACAGGAGAAACTGCCGAGTTGGGAGCGAGTTTGGTCGAATCTTGTGCAGGAGGAGATAAGGTGAAGTACTAGGGATGGCTCTTCATCGAATAATGATGATGAATAGAATTGTGCTTTGGCTACCGAAGCAAGGAAAGCGAAGGGGAATAAATTCCACTCAAAATCCGAGGCTAAAGGAAAGAAGCTGGATTTTTCCAAAGTGAAGTGTTTTCACTGTCACGAAAATGGGCATCTCACCACTAACTTCCCACAGAAAATGAAGAACAAGAAGGCTGCTAGAGTTGCAGTGGGTGAGGCCTTATCCTCGCAATTTGAACTTGATTTTTGTTTGATCGCATGCTTGGTTTCAAGCTCAGTGGGATCGGTGTGGTATCTTGATAGTGGTGCGTCTTTCCATATGACGGGAGACAAGGAGTTGTTTAGTGACTTGGAGGAGAAGGATCTCCAAATGCATATAGAGATGGGTGAAAATGGTAGATATAGTGCAACCAGCATTGGGACCATTACCTTTGAGAGGGATTCAGGTAAACCATTTCTGTTGAAAGATGTTATGCATGTTCCAGGTCTGAAGAAGAACTTGGTCTCGATCGTAATGTTGGAAGAAAGAGGTTATGACGTTGTTTTCAGCGATGGAAAAGCTTTCTTGCAACATAAAACAATGGGTCAAACCAAGAGGATGTGGATTCGAGTTAAGAATCTCTACAAGTTTGAGGTAGGTGGCTGTGCTATAATGATGGTAAAAGCAGAAGAAGTGGTGAGCCGGGATGAGGGCAAATTATGGAACAGGAGATTGGGCCATCTTCACCATGGCACCTTGAAGATTTTGCAACAAATTTCTACTGGAATTCCCAAGGGTACTCTTGCGCAGTCAGATCAGTGCAAGGGATGTACTATGGGTAATTTTTTGAAGACAACCTTTCATGAGAAGGAGAACTGTGCTTCGGTGATCCTGGATAGAATTCACACAGACGTTTGTGGACCTTTCTCGGTTGCTTCAACAACAAAACACAGGTATTATGTTATATTTTTTGATGAATATTCTCTTAGATGATGGATCTTCTTCATGCAGAAGAAGAGCGAAACATTCTCAAATTTCTGCGAGTTTAAAGCATTGGTGGAGAAGGAGTCAGGGAAGCAAGTGAAGGCTCTACGGAGTGATAATGGTGGTGAATATATCTCGAACGAATTCAAAGACTTCTATAGAAAAGAAGGAATTCGAAGAGAACTCATAGCGCCTCATAACCCACAGCAGAATGGGGTTGCGGAGAGGAAGAACATAATGATTTTGGGTGTTGCACAAGCTATGCTGCATGACCAAGGCCTACTAATGCACTCATGGGCAGAAGCATGCAACACTGCGGTTTATGTGCAAAACCATTGTCCTCATAGAGTACTTGGCATGAGTACACCTAAAGAAGCTTTTACTGGTAAGAAGCCTAATATTTCTCATTTGAATATTTTTGGCTCATCTATTTACATTCATGTGACAAAGGACACCAAGAAGAAGCTCGAGTCGACTGCAAAAGTTGGGATATTTGTGGGGTACACAGAAACACTGCATAATTATCGTGTGTATTTTCCAAACAATCGAATGATTGTGGTGCGATGAGATATAAAATTCAATGAGGTGAAAGCCATGAAGTTGTCGCTTGAGAGGGAGCTACAATTGCATTTAGAGGAGGAACTTATTATTCCAAAAGATGAGCCTGTAGATGTGGATCAGCCACAGGAGGAGATTCATGGAGTGGAGGAGTCCACTCATGCAGAACCAAACATAAGAACAGGTAGAAAGCGTACCACAGAAGCGGAGAGACAAAATCTTGTTGCGGCATAGAATGTAGGAGTCCCTACATGACAGTGTAGACAGAGACAGTCACCTGACCAATTTACTAGATACATGGCTCTTATGAGCAAGTGTATTATGACAGATCCATCTTCTTTTGAAGAAGCAGTGCAGGATCCCACATGGGTAGATCCCATGGTGGAGGAGTATGACTCCATTGTCAGAAACAATGCTTAGGAGATTGTTCCAAGGTTGATGGGTAAATCAGTTTTAGGATCAAGATGGATCTACAAAGTAAATCAAGCTGCTAATGGGAGCGTCAAGAAGTATAAGGCAAGATTTGTTGCCGGGGGCTTCTCACAGATCGAGGGGATTGATTATGAAGAAACCTTTGCACCTGTAGCACGATATTCTTCCATAAGGACCATCCTTGCTCTCTTAGCACAGATGGGTTGGCACATTCATCATATGGATGTGAAGACTGTGTTCCTTAATGGGATCATTGAGGAAGTGGTGTACATTGAGCAACCTGAAGGATTTGAGATCTTCAACAATGAGTCGCATGTGTGTAGACTCAAAAGAGTGTTGTATGGGCTGAAGCAAGCACCATGTGCTTGGTACAGAAGGATTAACATCTATTTCACTGGACTTGGCTTCACCAAGAGTGAGGCAGATGCAAACTTGTACCAAATTGTGGTGGAGGGGAAGCTTTTAATCATTTTTCTTTATGTTGATGATTTAATACTAACAGGTGATGACAATTCGATACACTCATGCAAGGCAGATCTTGCAAAGGAGTTTGAGATGAAAGATTTGGGCCTCCTTCATTATTTCCTTGGATTGGAAATATGGCAGTGAGAAGGTGAACTGTTTATGTCTCAAGGCAAGTATGCTCGGGAGATACTCGAGAAGTTTCACATGCAGGGCTGCAAGCCCATGGATACTCCTCTTCTGGGAAATTGGAGGAAATAGGATGCTACATTGGCAAAGGTAGTGGATGCCACTATTTATTGGAAGTTGGTGGGTTCGCTCATGTATTTAGTTAATACAAGACCGGACATATGCTATGCAGTGAACTAGCTTTCACAAGCGATGGTTAAACCTACCAAGCTCTTTTGGAAGGCAGGCAAGCATGTCCTGAGGTATCTCAAGGGCACATCTGAGTATGGCTTATGGTACAGACAAGAGGATGAGGTGAAGTTGCATGGCTTCACGGATGTCGATTGGGAAGGTAGCCCAACAGACAGAAAGAGCACATTAGGAGGAGTTTTTAGTATCATATCTATAGTAGTTTCTTTGTACAATAGGAAACAAATATCCATGGCACTCAGTTCAGCGGAAGCAGAATACATGGCAGCAAGTCAAGCTGCATGTGAGACTATCTAAATGACCAAGATCCTAGTCAGTTTGTTCAGTTCACATTTAGATCCTACAGTGATACATTGTGATAATCAGAGTTGCATTAAACTCTCGATTAATCCTTTTTTTCATGATAGATCTAAACATATTGATATCTAGTATCATCATATTAGAGACGTGTGCCACACAAGATCATGTTGCTTCAGTACATTCCTATGGAAGATAAGGATGTAGACATTCTGACGAAGGCGCTCAGAAGGAGAAAATTCGAATACCATAGAGGTAGGATCAGGGTGAAGGATAATCCCTATCTTGTTGAGAGGGAGTGTTGATATTCAACAAGATGATGAGCTTAGGGAAAATTAAGCACCTTCACTAAGTGGGGCCCGCAGGCTATTTTTAGGTGTATGTATATTTTTAGACATGGTGAGCATATTCTATAAGTTGCAAGATGCTATTTGTAGATGGTTGATCAAGTTGGAAAAATATATGAATTCTATTTTTAGAATATTGGGCAAAGAATTTTTATAGATCGTCAATCTAAAATTGGATGCATGTCGATTATTATTAGCTCTTAATAATCATCCAAAAATAAACATAAAATTATTCTCTTGGAGCACTTTATTTCAGTGAAAATATTTTGCAAATTAGTGGGCTGAAGGAATTCCACAATTCCTAGGGTTATTGGTGGCTCACGCATGGAGGACTCAGTTATAACTGAAGTGGCAAAGTTATGCTAGAGTTGGAAGAGTAGTTATAGGAGTTGTTATTCAGTTTAACTTAGTTAATGGAGTTAAAATTAGTTGAGCTAGTTATATCTAGTCTAACTGAAAGATACACTAGTGAGAGTTAAGTGAATTAATTAGTTAATTAATTCACAACTAATAACTCACTAACAACTGAACAGAAACAATAGTTAACTACAGTGCACGTCAGTTCCAATGAAGACCCAGTGGAGAGATAGGTGAAAGGGTGAGATGGACTATCCGTTGTGACTATAGTGATGCATTAAATGCATCTGACACACATTGGAGTTGCCAATGAGGATTGCGTAGTCAAGGAAAGGCCAATTCAATTTCATTCAGGGGCCTTCTTCAGCATGGATTGCGCAGTGGAGGCAAGCTGTCAGGTGGAAAGAAATTGGTTCATTGAGATGCATATTGCTGCATGAAAGTGTGTAATGATTCTTGATTGTACTGGGAGCTTGATGTACTAAGCTTTGTGTGATATTATTACATTATTCCATTGATATACATAATATATGATAGTTGGGGTTTTTAGCTTTAAGCTTTCTCGTTAAACAATTGTGTTATGTGCGATTGAATTTATTCACATGTGTTTGTAATTGACTTTTAAATTTCTGCCAATTTCACAGTGGACGGATTTTGTATTTTGAAAGAAGATAAATATTGTGAGATCAAGAGAGTCTGGTAATACATCAGTATTAATAAATTTCTACTACCTTGTTGGGGACATGCACAGAAAAATAGAGAAAGAGAAGAATTTTTTAATACCACTATTCCAAATTTCTACAGGAACTAAATGAAATACATATTTAAACAAAAACATAGAGCTATAGTGAAAAATAAACTTCAATCAATTAATAGCAAATAATGAAAAATGTTTACATGCATAATAGAAAAAAACTAGCTCAGGCGATAGTAGCTTGTCTCTGAGAAGAGATGTGATGGATACATAACTTCTGAATAGTGTTATAATGATGCTTCAAAGCATTTTTATTATTGAAAAGTAATGGAAAACCCTAAACATCCAAAACCCAACCCTAGGATATGAAGTGCCAAAAGTTTTTCGGCCCTATCGTGGCTAGTTGGTACACCAAATTCTCGGGGTCATATCTTAACCTAAACCTTGTTGGGGACATGCAAAGAAAAATAGAGAAAGAGAAGAATGTTTTAATACCACTATTCCAAATTTATATAGGAACTAAATGAAATACATATTTAAAAAAAACATAGAGCTATAGTGAAAAATAAAATTCAATCAATTAATAGCAAATAATGAAAAATGTTTACATGCATAATAGAAAAAAACTAGCTCAGATGATAGTAGCTTGTGTTTGAGAAGAGATGTGATGGATACATAACTTCTGAATAGTGTTATAATGATGCTTCAAGCCATTTTTATTATTGAAAAACAATGGAAAACCCTAAACATCCAAAACCTAACCCTAGGATATGAAGTGCCAAAATGTTTTGGGCCCTGTTGTGGTTAGTTGGTACACCAACTTCCTGGGGTCATATCTTTGGAATACAGACTTTGTTTGACGTGTACGATACCTCGTTAGAAATGTCTATCTAAGGAAAAAAAAAATTGACCACAGACCCATGTTTTGGATTATACATTTTCCCATTTTCCAAAAACAATGATCATGCTTGTTATGCGATGCTTGTCCTTCATGGAAAGTGCATGTCTTCTTTAGCCAAGTTTTTTTCCAAGCTTCTCTTGTTATCTATAACTAGTGTGAGTTACCACCATGTATGGTGCATTGTGTCTATGTGTAAGGGAATCAAAGTCATCCATGGTGCACCTTGCCACTAGAAAAAGGGACCCAAAACTGACTTATTTAAGGAATCAACCTTCCATCATGTTCATCCTTTCTAGTTATTGATCACTAAGGTGATTGTGCGATGGAGGCACCCAAATCCTTTTAATACAAGGAAATTATAGTATATTTTTCCTTCTATCAAAGATATTAATTTGAAATTTTATTTTACACTATTAGGAATTTTTTTTGGAATGATATGGATTGGATCATTATATTGTTTTTCATCCATCTCAATGCTTTTAGAGTGGAAAAAGGAGGAATAAGCTCATGGGATTGTCTTTACAAGTGGGAGCTAGTTTGGAAAACAATGTATGAAACCTTATGGGAGTGTTTTAAGGAACCAAATGATGTTTTTTGGGGGGGAAATTTATCGCCTTGATGTGACACCTTATCATGCAATTCTACACATGGATACCTTTCCAATGGCGTAAGAGTAATGTTAATCGGGGTATGTATGTGAAAGTTATACCACTCAAAAGTTAACCTTCCTGTTTTCACCACCATATTGAGAGGATGCCACATTAAACCCCATTATTCATGCAAAAGGGGATATCCATGTGATTATGATGTAGAAAACTCTAGAAGAGTCTATATTGTAACTCTCGTTAAGATTTGAGGTAGTTAAACCTAACCACTAGTAGTTTATCGGGTTGTGGTACAAACAGGCCACTAGGAGGAAAATGGGTTACATTATTTTGAGTGAATTTATTACATAGCTAAGTAAAAATAGCCAAGAGGTATAGGAGGTAGAAAAAATAGATAGTATTTATGCACTGAGGCAACCCACTGGCCATAGGCCACACTTCTTTGTACTTGTAGCCATATTTCCATCTAGGGAAAGAGGGCAGAGTGACCTCACCTTCTAACTTGGATTTTCTCCCAAGAGGGTTTCCCAGAGCATATATTATGTCAAATGTTTGTATGAGATTTTATTTTTCCATTATCTATGTTATGCATAATTTTTATTCACATGTATGTGCTATTAACACTAAAATCTACATATATGGAAATCTAATAAAGTTGTAATATTGTATAATTTTAGATTTTAAATATAATATATTTAGATTTGTTATAATGAATGATTCAATGGAATATCTCGACATTTTACAGATAATATTGGTATCAAAGTAGGTTTCTTTTGCTATATTGTGGAGATTTGTAGGAGATCTAGATCAACGGGGTCAAAAATTGTAACACCCTAATCATGGCTACCAAATCTATGAATGACCCTTATGATCATATATAGGTGACATTTTCATGGATGGAAAAATGTAAATATCCTCATGGTAGCCTTGAGAAATAATATTGGGATATTTATATATTATGAAGGTTCAAATGAAGAGGATAACTCAAAAGGGGGATCAGGAGATCAGGAAGAAATGGAGAATCAACCAAAGAAAAAACCTAGAAAAGATCAACCTAGTTTGAGTGTTGTGAATTAATCATAAACCCTATTTAAAATAGAAGAAAAGGTCGATATCAGTTCATACCATGAAGAGATCGATGTTATGAAGCCAAATCGCTGGTTTTAGCAATTGGAACTGTATTTTAGCATCCACCAAATTGAGGAAGAACAAAAGATCTCATTTGTGCAAC
Organism: Pinus albicaulis; assembly: GCA_034641835.2. NCBI lineage: Eukaryota > Viridiplantae > Streptophyta > Pinopsida > Pinales > Pinaceae > Pinus > Pinus albicaulis. The sequence goes on along the minus strand of CM076576.1, from coordinate 456,854,590 downwards.
TCAAACTAGAGGGCCATGTGCTGACTTGGTGGGAGAGCCACATGAATACCCTAAGGTTGGAGGGAGAACCTCTAGTGACTAAGTGGGAGGACTTCAAAATTTTCATTAAGTCATAGTTTTAACCTATTGGGTACGTATAGGACGAATGGATCCAGTGGTGCTACTTTAGGAAAAATTCGGGGAAAAGTGAATAGGCATACACCACATAGTTCAAAAAGATGGCTATAATGTTGGGTCTCTCCCAAAATAACCTAGAAGTAAGTATATGGGGGGTCTGCACCATAATTTGTGTGAGTAAGTGATGTTGTTCAAGCTTAAATCATTGAATGAGGCTTGTGTACAGACAATACCTAGAGAATATATGCCCAAAGAGAGAACAATCAAGTGGATTGAAGAAGAAGGAGCAATAAGATGCTTCAAAGGGGAAGAAGAAAAAAAAGGGGGAATGGATAAAAATATAGCATCCACAACTCACTAGTCCAATCATGTAGTCAGAATCTCTATTTGAGCAGCATAAAATTCAGGTGTCCAAAAACAAGGAATATTTGTGGAATCATGAGGAATCTAAAAGATTCCCTAGGGTCTAGATTTTTACTATGTCATAATTGGACAAATTTATAGTCGATTTTTCACTATTTTGCGCTAGGAATTAAATGGTGCAATCCGTTTTAGCAGTTGAGATTTTCATTTCTAGGCCATCATAGAAAGTGGAGGTATATGATGCAATTATTTCATGCTTTTATTATGATTTGCAGAGATTATGTTTTGATTATTTAGATCCATGATTACCATCATGTTGAGGGATACTTGTTTTCCACATCATGTGCAATTTTTTTGGCTTGTCATGTTGAAGGAGGGATCATTTGAGTGACAGTTCCTGTAAGGAGAATGTATCATGGAGAGACATTCCACTCAGGTTAAGGGTATTTTTCCTTGTAATGAAAAATAATATACCATGTACATCATCATAATTTACAACATTAAATGAAGTGGCCTTCACTTTCTTGACATTGGGCCTGGAGACGTAACCTGTTAGCCACCTATAAAATTTGTCATATCAAATGGTGGCTAAATCATTTTTGTAGCCTTCAAGAAACAAGTTTTATTGAAAAATTTTTTTATATCTTGAAGCCTTATTAAAACATCATGCCCTATGTTTAACCTTCACTGTTGTCTCCCTTTTGAAATGCTGAAAATCTGCTATTTTCATAAAGAAAAGAATACTGCAAAAATCCCTTTTTTCCCCTCCTTTCACTTCAAATTAATCTCCATTTTACCCCCTTGCATCCTCATAAAATTCCCCTATTTTTCATTTATTTCCCTTTCCCCTTCATTAAAATCCTTTTGTAAGGTTTGAAAATCCTTTTTGAACCTTATCGAAAGCCCCAAATCCATCAAAAAACCTTGAAATTTTCAAAAAAAATAAGCTTTTTTTACTATAGGCTTAAGCCCCTTTGGGATAAGTCCTAAACCACTTCCCTACATATGCCCATGCCCTAGAACTAGGCGCTAGACCCATCGGGCGCTTAAAATTATGAATAAACCCCGTCCGATCATTTTTTTTTCTTTGTATATTCATAAAAACCCATTTTCCTATGTTTTGCATTAAACCCGTCGGTGCAATGTTTTGAATGATAAAAACCATTGATCCAAAGGCCGATCCATGGTCTAAAAAATCTCGCATCAGATATTTTCTAAAAATGGGTAGATTGAAAAGGCCTGCACCATTGTTCCGATGTGATTGGCCCTTTATATGTTTAAACCTTGGTTCTTTTAAACTTTCTCATATACCCTGAGGCCCCGCAATCGGGTGCCAAACCTTATATATAACCCACCTCTAAAGTCGTTAAACCTTTATTTTTCATTAAAATTTGGGTTTTCATATGTTATAAAGGTTTTCTGCCAGTTCATGTTTTAAACAAATCTCGACCGTTGATCTTGAACCAATCAATGATCGGGAGAATCTCGCATTGGAAGTTTTCATTGGGTGCACTTATTATTTTATTTGAAACCTCCGATTGGCGATATCTTGATCAATTATTAGCCATTGATCTCCTCCCCGCCTTCCCAGACCCGACAGTTGCCATTTCTCCCGCTCAAAGCCCTTTTCCTCCGCCTTCCAACCTCCCAATTCATTTCCCATCGTCGATCTAATCCGCAGATTGACGGCCCATAGTCAATCGCATCGGTGCCCATTTTGTTTTGCCCTCGCCGATTGTGAAAGCTCCAGTTACATCTGGGCCGACCACGTGTTAGCATCCAACTATCCAGATCTTTCCTCCCGACCTTGGTTAAAAACATGAAAACCCCTGTATAATGTTCTTTTAGCCAATCTCAGCCGTTGATCCCTGTGGATCAATGGCCCATATTAACCCATTCTCCACCTTATATATTATTTCATTAACCTCCCATATTTTATCTCCACTACCGATTCCCTGATCGGACGGTCCATAATAAAACCACCCTACCTCTTTCCGACCATGCATCTTACCCTCCGGTGCATGCAATCCACACCATCAGATCTGCACCCCTCTATCCAACGGCTCGCATTAAGTTTTGCATTTTTTCTGTGACAAAGGTTTAACGCCAAAAAATTATGCGAAAAAAGTGGTTTTCCCTTGGACATGTGGTGGGTGGCGGACTATATCACGTTTTTTTTTGGGAATTTGGAAACCACTCAAAAATATCGCGAAAACAGTGGTTTCTCCAGCCGAAACCACCCTTCCCATTTTCACTGTGTTTCATCGCGTTCGTTCCCTACCGTTGATCTCTGTAGATCAGAGGCTCAGATTCAATCTGTCCATTACACTATCGCCCTCCGCCATTTACCAAGGGCCTTCAACGAGTGATCTCCACTATTGATCTCTTGGGCCAATCTCATCCGACAGCCCAGGTTATTTCCGAAACCCCAATTTCAATTCTTAAACTATTTCCTCCACCCAAAGAATTTTTCATCTATTTCCTTTGTTTTTCTTTCATTTTTTGATAATGTGACCCCTTCGCATTATTTTTTCATAACTAATCTCGACTGTTGATCAGACATAGATCAACGGATCTGACTTAATTCTCCACCGCTTATTCATCAACCGCTCTCCTTTTGACCTCTACACACAATCTCCACCATTGGATGCATTCATCTAATGGCCACACTCTTAGCCACAACCTTTGAAGCATTTTTACCCAAATACGCTAGATTTTATAACATTCGTGTGTATTTTATAGGTTTCAATGGTTTTTCCATTATATTGAAGAAAAAACAAAGGCCGGGGATGATGATCCCCTATGCCTTTATGCATAAGAGAAATCATTCTATAGGGTTCAACACCACGTTTTATCGGTCCATCATGAGCACCGATACCATAAGAACCCTCTGCGCACCTGCACATCAACAAGACATAGTAAAATTTACAATCAATCAAAGAGTATCAGTGTTGAAGACATAACCACAACAGAGCTAAAGATTGAAGATTGTTTTCACAGTTTTGGTGGATTACGGCTAAGATAAAAAATCAAAAGCCTAATCCACTAAATTAGACACAGTTAAAAGAAAATAAAAAATATTTATCAGATAGCGGATGCCTCCACTACCACATCAGAGGCTAATTGATTCCTCTTAGCTACCTAATGCCACCTGTATCCTCAAAGCATTCAGCAGAGGCCGAGTAATGAACAGAACATAGGATATTTTCTTCAATACAGCCTAACAGTTATTCCAATCCAAACAGAGTTATTGCAAAGATGACATAGAGCCTTAAAGTCAACAAAAGCTTCCAGCAAGCTTAAATACTTAATGTAAAACAATTAATACAGAGGAAATATCTATAAACTTCTCCATTAAGCCTCTCAAAGGCCGAGAAGCATTAAATCTGTATTAATTGAACCCATATATCTTTTCTCTCTTTGACCTCCTCATTTTCCTGTAAAATCTTCTTGAGGATCTCATTGTAAAGGGTTGGTTGCAGAACTTTGAAATATAATTGTGCTCAAATTTGCTACATGTAAATAGTGTTAAAAGGCTCTTGAAGCTCTGTTTGTGATCTAATAAGTTAGGCTGAGAAGTGAAGATGATTTTTGAACTGAAACATTGGAAATGAAGATGTAACTGGTTTGACTTCAATATACAAGTTGTTTCTTGGGATCCTGGTCTATATCACTGGTGAAGTGCTTCTTTCTTTGTCATTTGTTTTCCTTTAATGTATGCCATATTTTCCATTATTCTCTGATAAAGAAAAACAAGCATAGAGTTAGGATTTACTATTTACAATACTCTTCTCTAACTAATAAGCTTAGAGAAACATTAGGATTCTCATAAGACCTTATCAAACCTTGAAGGATCAGCTAGCTTAGCCATAAGAGCAGACTGTTTTTGTCTCATAACCGTAGCTAAGTTTTGAAACAGATTTAGGACACTCTTAGAACCCATAGGACTGAAAAATAACTCTAATAAACCAAAAAATATTTCATATTGGCATTCAATAAACATGGTGGTGGACCATAAAACCTTTTACCTCCAAAAGAGCTAAAATCTTCCACTTGGCGACTCCACAATTCTAGAAAGACCTTAAGACTCCACTGGGAAGAACCATTATCATCATAACATCATTTAAACTCAGTAAGAAGATTTTAGGATTAAAGTTTTTTTGTTTAAAACAAATCATTTACCTCTTAAAGATTTTCATATCTGGTTAAACTTTTCTTGTTTAGTTGGGTCTAAAAAACACATCATAGTGGCTCCTAGAAAGATTCATACTAGAGCCTACCCTGACCCTAACCCTCCTGAGATAGTTGATAACCCTGAAAGTATCCTTAGTAAGTATCTTAAGATTAAATCTTCAACCATTTTTAGATCACCCTTGAGAGCTAATTCAGTTCCTGAAAACCTTGCAGCTCTACAACAATCACAGGTTGACTTAAGAAATCCATTTAGAACTAGGTCGCTTGATGATTTAGATCAGCTAGATTCAGAGTCTTCACTTTCATCTCCTGAAACAAGTGAACATCCTGGTAGTAGAGAAACAACACCACCTGATTTACATTTCCTTTTCAATTTAGGTTTCTCTCATCCAAGATCAGCTCAACAATCTATCCCTGGTCCATCCACATCTATTCATCCTACATCCACTGTTCAAACCACTCCATTCCAGCCTACCTTCCCTCTTGTTAATCCACCTCTTGTAAATCCATCCTCACCTCCTATCATGGTAGCATGGTATGCTCCCTTAGTCCTTCCTATACCCTTGGTCAATCTTCCATAGGACTATCAGTCCAAAATACCATTGTATAATGCTAGTAATGCTACTACTACATCACAACATGTGGATAAAATGAATGACTACTTTGACAGAAATGAAATTGATGATGAATCTATCAAACTTATATTATTTGCTCAGATTTTAGGGGGAGAAGTAAGAAAATGGTTCAAAGGCTTAACTCCTCACAATATAAATGTTCTCCAAGCCTTCCATCAAACATTCCTAAGCAAATGGGAAGTAAGGAAAAACCCTCTTTAATTACTTTATGATTACAATAACCTCCAAAGAAATGTAGGGGAAAGTGTACAAGCTTATTGTACTAGATTTAATAGTGTGTACAATGCCCTTCCCCCAGACTTAAAACCTCCACAAGACTCGACTTTAAAAAAAAATTCCTGAAGGGTTTGACCGTAAAATGGCCTATCAGCTAAGAGAAAGAGATCCTTTAACCCTTGAAGATATGCAAAAAGGGGCTCTTGCTGTGGAAGTTAACTTGATGGAGAAAAGAGCAAGAATGAAGAATGAGAAGAGAGTGTCCTTCAGAGAGGAATATACACCTTCTACTTCCATCTCAAAGATGGAAAGAATGATGGAGGAGATGATGAAGAAAATGAGCATTCTTGAGAGAGCATAAGCAAGTCAAAACCAAACTGCTCCTCAAAACAGAAATCAAAACCAGAATCAAAATTTTAGAAGGAACTAGCCTCAAAACAGACCAAGGGAAGATGATCAGAAGATCACTCATCCTTTTCATCAAAATTATGTAGGTGAGGCTGAAGACACAATAGAACAAATAGAGGAAGACGGTATCAATATTTTGGGAGTACATAATGATGACTTTGAAGTCCATTACAATAGAAAACAAGGTCTGTATACACCCTATGATGACAAAAGAGATAATGATGAAAGTTATTATCAAGACATGGAAAATGTTATCATAGAGCCTCAAAAGTAATATGACCTTAGAAGCAAGAAGAATCTAGAAATCCCCAACAACAAAACCTCTGAAAAATCTTCACAAAACAACACTATAAATAAACCCAAAATTGTAAAACAGAAGGACAAGACAGTGGTTGTAGATTCTGATAAGGGTAAAGAAAAAGACACTCAAAGTAATGAAAAACATAGTGTAAATCTCAGTAGTACTAGTACCTCAGCTAGCACTCTTGTTAAAACAATTTTGTCAAATGTAAATAGAACAAATCAGCAAACTGATTTTGCTGATAGAGTGGCAGTTAATAAGGCTGAAACAAGCACTTCAAAGAATCAGATTCCTTTCATCCTGGAGCAGGAAATTTCCAGAATTAAAATCTCTATTCCCCTTACTGAGTTAGCTGCCCAAAATATATATAGAACCCAAATTTTGAAGGCTTTAAACATAGAAGAGAATAATGACATAGTCAATCTAAATGATGACCAACCAGAGCTCATTTTTGGTCCCAAGATTGAAGGTAGATATCAAGAGGGACCCGTTCCTCCTTTTTATGTAAGTTTAAATTTTCATGACAAGATTTTGCATAATGCTATGCATGATTCAGGGGCTTCTCATAATTTAATGCCAAAAGCTGTAACAGAGATCCTAGGCCTTGAAATCACCCGACCTTATAAATACCTTTACTCCTTTGACTCAAGCAGAGTAAAATGTTTAGGATTAATCAAAGACCTCTGTGTTAACTTAGCACAAATCCCAACCAAATTTTTATTCATCGATATCATAGTGGATGATGTGCCCCCAAAGTATGATATGTTGTTATCTAGATCTTGGGGAGCTAAGTTATAAGGGACTATGTAGATGGACATGACATATGCGACCATCCCTGTTTTCAATCAGACAAGAAGACTTTATAGGGAGTCTCATATGTAGTATATGGTTACAAGCCAAGATAGACCATAGAAATCTCCTCTTTACTGTGTAAAGACAAGCCTTGATTATTTTATCATGTTTAATGATGAAACATTCAATGAACACGTCACTTTAACTGAATTAATGGCTGATAGAGAGGAGGAGGAAAACAACATAGAATTGTCGAAACACTTTGCTGAACCTGTAGACCACAACAAACCAAACACGAGTCTTGAGCTAAAAATCGTGCACCCATTGCTTTTAAACCTTGACATTCAAGAACACATTCCTCAACTTAATGAAAAACCTGAGGAATTAAAATAGATTCAACAGAGTGCTAATTTTCAAGAAAAAACCGAAAGCACTTTAGTTGAAAAGGATAGTAACCAAACTAAAGAACTTGAAACTAGTCATATGTGGAGTATGAACTTTGATGGGTCCTACACTAGGAGCAATGCTGGTGTAGGGATTTGGATACACAGCATTGAGAACAACCACACAGAAATCCTTTCCTGTAGATTAAACTTCCAGTGTTCGAATAACATAGCGAAATTTGAATCCCTGCTTTTAGGCTTACATTTGTTGAAAAAAATAGGAGCCAAAAGAATTAAAGTGCATGGGGATTCTGAGTTAATCATTAGGCAAGTCAATGGGGAATACAATGCTAATCACCCCAGACTTAGAGCCTATCAGAACGATTTCGTGGATTTATTGAAAACTTTTGAGGAATCCCAATTGATTTTTGTCCCCAGAAAAAGGAATAACATGGCCCACATTTTTGCCTTTGCTGCTAGAACATGCTTAACGCCATATGAAACCAATTATTGTAAAACTCAGATTAAATTTAGACCAATTGTTCCTGATAACGAGAAGTATTGGCAAGTGTTTGATGGAGACAAACAAATAGAAGACTTCATGCAGTTCAAAAATGAATTTGAACTACCCAGATCAGATTCAGATTATGAAACAAACTACCCTAATGAAGAAAATTTTCTTGATGAAGAAGAAAAGTCTCCGGAAGTTGTTGATATAAATCTATTGTCTAGAAAACTTGAAAACCCGACAAAAATGATTGCAGAGTTAGAAACCATGCAGTCTAAAGATCAGAGTTTGCCAAAGGTTCTGGTCCCTTTAGAAGAGTTGTTTGATTTCAACGATGTGGCTAAGAAACCAAAACTAGAGCTTGTCGAGACTGAAGTTGAAGAGTGTAATATATGCAGTGAACTAAAACCAATGATGATCAAACTGTCTAAGACTTTACCAGCTCACATTAAAATCAAATACATAGAGCTATTTAAAGAATTTTCTGATGTTTTTGCGTGGAGTTATGAGGATCTCAAATCCTATGAAACTGAAATAATTCAACACAAAATCCCTCTCAAGGAAAACCAAAAGCCATTTAAACAAAAGCTGCACAGAATAAACCCTGTTCAGTTACCTTTGGTTGAGAAGGAGATGAAGAAAATATATGAAGCTAGTATTATTGTCTCTATTAGATATTCTGAGTGGTGTCTAATCTAGTGTCAGTTAGGAAGAAAACAGGAGAGACTTGGCTTTGTATAGACTTTAGAGACTTAAACAAAGCTTCATTGAAGGACAACTACCCTTTACCCAAGATGGACCATATTTTACAAAGGGTAGTTGGTTCTAAAATAATTTCTTTGCTTGATGGCTACTCAGGATACAATCAGATTTTAGTTCATCTTGATGATCAATTAAAGACAACGTTTACTACACCTTGGGGCACTTTCATGTATGTGAAAAATTCCCTTTGGTCTAATGAATGCTGGGGCAACATTCCAAAGAGCCATGGACATAGCATTCTCGGAAGAATTGGGCTACTTCATCATTATTTACCTTGACGATGTAAATGTTTTTTCAAAGATAGATGAAGAGCACTTAGAACATTTGATAAAAGTATTCGAGAGATGTAGAAAGTTTGGAATATCATTAGACCCAAAGAAAACACTATTTGGGCTCCAAGAAGGTAAACTTCTTGGGCACATTATTTCATAAGAGGGTATCAAGATAGATCCAAAGAGGATTGAGGCCATATTGCAAATCTCTCATCCTCGAAACATCAAGGAACTCCAATATTTCATTGGAAATATTAATTTCTTGAGAAGGTTCATACCTAACTTGGTTGAGCTCCTTAGAAACATTACAAACATGCTGAAAAAGGAGCAAGGGTTTAAATGGACCTTGGAAGCAAAGAAGTCCTTTGAGCTAGTGAAACAAGCGTTAACCAAAACACCAGTCCTGATCAGTCCTAATTTTCCAAAAGATTTTTATATTTCTTTGTTTGCATCAGAACATACAATAGTTGCTGTCATTTTACAGAAAAATCCACGAGGACAAGAGCAACCTATTGCATTCTTTAGCAAGGCATTGAGAGATGCTCATTTGAAATATAACATTATGGAAAAGCAAGCTTTTGCTTTGGTTAAAGCTTTAAAAGACTTCAGAGTATACATCCTTCATTCACACATCATTGCCTTTGTCCCAAATTTAGTTGTGAAAGACATTCTAACACAGGACCTAGATGGTAAGAGAGGTAACTGGATAGCTGTTATACTTGAATATGATCTAGAGATTAAGCTCGCTAAACTCATCAAAGGCCATGTTCTAGCGAGATTAATGGCTGAATCAAATTTTAAAGTTCTTGATATTAATATGATAAATGCCTTAGATGAACAAGAGGAACTCTCAACTCCCATTGTTGAAGACCATTTTATGAATTCCTCTTGGTATACTGATATTCTATACGTGTTGCCTAATTTGAACACACCTCCTAGTTTTTCAAAAACAAAGGCAAGGTTTTTAAAGTTAAAAGTTGTAAACTACTGCATTGTAGATAAATGTCTTTATTGGAAAAATTCAAGTGGGATATTGCTTAAATGTTTGCCTGAGTATGATGCAGAGAATGTTAAGCACGAATTCCATGAAGGAGAATGTGTAGGCCACCTCTACTGGAAGACAATAGCCAAAAAAATCCTAAGGGCTGGTTACTATTGGCCTACTCTCTTTCTTGACGTACACAAGATGATCATTGCCAGTCATAAATGCCAAATTTTTTAAGGAAAAAGAAAGTTGCTACCCTTACCTCTTCATCCAATAACCGTTGAAGCTCCTTTCCAACATTGGGGACTTGAATTCATAGGAGAAATCCATCCACCATCATCTGCCCACCATAGATGGATTCTCACTAACACAAAATACTTCACCAAATGGATAGAAGCCATCCCTTCTAGGAAAGCCAATGACTCAGTCATCATAAAATTCATAGAGACTCATATCCTCTCTAGATTTGGCTATCCTAGTAAGATCATCACTAATAATGTAGCAACATTTGGATCCAAGAAGATGGTTTAATTCTATCATAAATATTAGATAACATTGGGCCATTCTACTGCTTATTACCATCAAGGTAATGGTTTATCAGAATCCTCAAACAACAGTTTGGTGAACATAATCAAGAAGCTATTGGAGGACAACAAGAAGTCTTGGCACACAAATCTAGTGCATGCACTTTGGGCTGACAGGTTGACATTGAAGAAATCTATTGGAATGTCACCCTACCAGCCTGTGTATGGTACAGATGCAATTTTTCAACCAGCCTTGGTGTACCAGTTATGAAGTTGATTCAAGAGGTTTATTCTGAAGACAATGACATGATCAGAAGGATTAATCAGACTATTCACCTTCAGCAAACCAGAGAGGAGGTTTATAACAAAGCATTAAAAAAGCAAGACAGCATCAAGAAGATTTTTGACAGAAGAACAAAGGCCAGCAATTTTAATGTTGGGGACAAATTTTTAAAGTGGGACCAAAGGAGAGAAGACAAGGGCAAGAATGGAAAATTTGATAACTTATGGCTTGGCCCTTATCTCATTCATTCTACTGCTGGTAACAATGCCTTTTTCTTGCAGGAGTTGAATGGAGCTGAACTGTTTGGAGGTCCCGTCAATGGCAGGATGATCAAACATTACTTCTCTTAATCCTATCATGTTTTGAAGCCTTTTTATCTTTTTTATAGCTATAAATATTTCATCCATCATTGCATTCAAAGTTAGAAAAATAAAAAATACAAAAACAATGAAACAAAGAAAAGAGGGTAGATTGTAAAAACAATAAAGGTACACCCCCATGCCAAAAAAGAGAAACAAATCTGAAAGTGTGCAAGCTCAAATACCACTCCTGAAAAACACACTTCTAATTAGTCATACAACTTAATCATGTCTAGTTAGTTTTAAATTTTCTACTGATAGGTTAGTGAATTTGATCTGCCAAACAGTTTAAACTTGGCTTATCAGTTAGGTAGATTAGGCTAGAAATTAAAGGTTCAAACAAGCTCAAAATCTGAACCTTAGTTTTCAAAAGAGGAATGACTCCAATATGTTTAAAACCGTGATTCATAAATAGAAGAAAATTGGTTCTAATCAGCTCAAAATATGAACCAGATAAAAAGGAAAAAATAGATCAGACAGAAGAAAAAACAGAGCTGAAGAAAGAGAAGGCCATGCTCAGAATTTTTAGATCTTAAGCCTTCCATTTTGATTTAATTTTCTGTAAAATAATTATCTATGTGTAGCTTGATTTTATGCCATGGATCAGCAACAAGTTAGACTGTTCAATCTTGACTTGCATGCTTTTAAATTTCTATTTTAGAAATTAGAGAATAAAATATGTTAGACTGTTTAATCCTAACAAATAGTAGATTAGGTAGAGAAGCATATGAACTCAACTGTTTAATCTGAGTTCATGGAGAAATAAGAAGTAGAAATAGACTATATTTTTTTCTTTCAAAAGAATAAAATGTTGTAAGAGATTTTTCCAATCCAAGTGCACTTTAAAGAAGAAAAAATGCTAGATTAGTAGGATTGGGTTGGTAGAAAGCTTGTGTTGATGAAGATCCATTGTTTTTCATGGCTGCTAACATTTTCAGAGAAAAAGAAAATCATCCAAGTAAAGAAAGTTGCAGCCCAATGGATGAGGCACTGATCACCCCCTCAGAGAATGCAAGTCTGAAGTTCTTGATGCCTTCAAGAAGGCACCATCCCCATGTGGAGCCACTGTTAGCCACCTAAAAAAAATTTCATATCAAATGGTGGCTAAATCATTTTTGAAGCCTTCAAGAAACAAGTTTTATTGAAAAAATTTTTTATCTCTCGAAGCCTTATGAAAACATCATGCCCTCTATTTAACTTTCGCTGTTGTTTCCCTTTCGAAATGCTAAAAATATGCTATTTTCATAAAGAAAAGACTGCTGCAAAAATCCATTTTTCCCCCTCCTTTCACTTCAAATTAACCTCCATTTTATCCCCTTGCTTCCTCATAAAATTCCTCTATTTTTCATTTATTTCCCTTTCCCCTTCATTAAAATCCTTTTGTAAGGTTTGAAAATCCTTTTTGAACCTTACCGAAACCCCAAAATCCATCAAAAAACCTTGAAAATTTTATACAAAATAAGCTTTTTGACTATAGGCTTAAGCCCCTTTGGGCTAAGTCCTAAACCATTTCCCCACACATGCCCATGCCCTAGAACCGGGCGCTAGACCCATCGGGCACTTAAACTTATGAATAAACCCTGTCCGATCATTTTTTTTTCTTTGTATATTCACAAAAACCCAATTTCCTATGTTTTGCATTAAACCCGCTGGTGCAATGTTTTGAATGATAAAAACCATTGACCCAAAGGCCGATCAACGGTCTAAAAAATCTCGCATCGAATATTTTATAAAAATGGGTAGATTGAAAAGGCCCGCACCATTGTTCCAATGCGATTGGCCCTTTATATGTTTAAACCCCAGTTCTTTTAAACTTTCGCATATACCCTGAGGCCCCGCAATCGGGTGCCAAACCTTATATATAAACTGCCTTCGAAGCAGTTAAACATTTGTTTTTCATTAAAATTTGGGTTTTCATATGTTATAAAGGTTTTTCGCCAGTTCATGTTTTAAACAAATCCTGATCGTTGATCTTGAACCAATCAACGATCGGGAGAATCTCGCATTGGAAGTTTTCATTTGGCACACTTATTATATTATTTGCAACCTCTGATTGGCGATCTCCCGATTAATTATTAGCCATTGCTCTCCTCCCCGCCTTCCAAGATTCGACAGTTGCCATTGCTCCCACTCAAAGCCATTTTCCTCTACCTTCCAACCTCCCGATTCATTTCCCACCATCGATCTAATCCGCAGATCAATGGCCCACAGTCAATCGCATCGGCACCCATTTTGTTTTGCCCCTACCGATCGCGAAAGCTTCAATTACATCTAGGCCAACCACGTGTCAACATCCAATGGTCCATATATTTCCTCCCGAACTTGGTTAAAAACATGAAAACCCCTGTATAATGTTCTTTTAGCCAATCTTAGTTGTTGATCCCTGCGGATCAACGACCTATATTAACCCACTCTCTGCCTTATATATTATTTCATTAACCTCTGAGATTTGATCTCCACCATCGATTCCCTAATTGGACGGTCCATAATAAAACCACCCTACCTCTTTCTGACCATGCATCTTACCCTCCAGCACGTGCAATATGCACCGTCGGATCTGCGCCCCTCTATCCAACGGCTCGCATTAAGTTTCGCATTTTTTCTACGACAGAGGTTTAACACCAAAAATTATGCAAAAAAAGTGGTTTTCCCTTGGACACGTGGCAGGTGGTGGACTGTATCACATTTTTTTTGGGAAATTTGGAAACCACTCAAAAATAACCCGAAAACAATGGTTTCTCTAGTCGAAACCACCCTTCCCATTTTCACTGTGTTTCATCACGTTCGTTCCCTACTATTGATCTTTACAGATCAACGACTTAGATTCAATCTGGCCATTACACTATCGCCCTCTGCCATTTACCAAGGGCCTTCAACAAGTGATCTCCACTGTTGATCTCCTGGGCCAACCTCATCTGACGGCCCAAGTTATTTTCGAAACCCCAATTTCAATTCTTAACCTATTTCCTCCGCCCAAAGGATTTTTCATCTAAATCCTTTGTTTTTCTTTCATTTTTTGATAATGTGACCCCTTCACATTATTTGTTCACAACTAATCTCGACCGTTGATTAGACATAGATCAAAGGATCTGACTTAATTCTCCACCACTTGTTCATCAACCACTCTCCTTTTGACCTCTATGCACAATATCCACCGTTGGATGCATTCATTTAATGGCCACGCTCTTAGACACAACCTCTGAAGCATTTTTACCCAAATACGTAGGATTTTATAACATTTGTGTGTATTTTGTAGGTTTCAATGGTTTTTCCATTATATTGAAGAAAAACCAAAGGCTAGGGATGACGATCCCCTATGCCTTTGTGCATAAGAGAAATCATTCTACAGGGTTCAACACCACGTTTTATCGGTGCATCATGAGCACCGATACCATAAGAATCCTCTGCATGCCTGCACATCAACAAGACACAGTAAAATTTACAATCAATCAAAGAGTATCAGTGTTGAAGACCTAACCACAACAAAGCTGAAGATTGAAGATTTTTTTCACAGTTTTGGTGGATTATGGCTAAGATCAAAAATCAAAAGCCTAATCCACTAAATTAAACACAGTTAAAGGTAAATCAAAAATATTTATAAGATAGAGGATGCCTCCACTGCCACATCAGAGGCTAATTGATTCCTCTCAGCTACCTAATTCCACATGTAGCCTCAAATCATTCAAAAAAGGTCGAGTAATGACCAAAACAGAGGATATTTTCTTCAATACAACTGAACAGTTATTCAAAGCCAAACAGAGTTATTGCAAAGATGACACAGAGCCTTAAAGTCAGCAAAAGCTTCCAGCAGGCTTAAATACTTAATGTAAAACAATTAATATAGAGGAAATATCTGTAAAATTCTCCATTGAGCCCCTCAAAGGCCGAGAAGCATTAAATCTGTATTAATTGAACCCATAGATCTTTTCTCTCTTCGACCTCCTCATTTTCCTATAACATCTTCTTGAGGAGCTCATTCTAAAGGGTTGGTTGCAGAACTTTGAAATATATTTGTGGTCAAATTTTCTACATGTAAATAGTGTTCAAAGGCTCTTGAAGCTCTGTTTGTGATCTAATAAGTTAGGCTGAGAAGTGAAGATGATTGTTGAACTGAAACATTGGACTTGAAGATGTAACTGGTTTGACTTCAATATACAAGTTGTTTCTTGGGATCCTGGTCTATATCACTGGTGAAGTGCTTCTTTCTTTTTCATTTGTTTTCTTTTCATGTATGCCATATTGTCCATTATTCTCTGATAAAGAACAACAAGCATAGAGTTAGGATTTACTATTTACAGTACCCTTCTCTGACTGATAAGCTTTATCTCAATGTTTTTCCTCTAAATTGTTTATTTAAGAATGTTTCAGTACAGTTTAAGTAGTTAGGAATGTTGGCATTCCCTCGTCCTACTGTTCGCTTTAAACATTGTTCTTGAACGTGATTTTCATTATTTTCTTAGTAAATTTGGACTAGAAAAGTGATGGTGTGCCCTGTTTTCTAGCTTCTTTCTCCAAAGGTAATTCTAAAAGTTTCCCTAAGTGTATGCTGAAAGCAGACTAGATTTAAAAGTATCTTATCTGATCTTAAGTTGCATTTTTTTTATCTCATTTGTTTTCATCCTCTCTGAAAGTAATTATGTGGATTAATGGATTGTTTGTCTCTTGAGTTATCTTCAATACGAGCTTTTCCAAAGAGATTTATGGTGAGCCCTGCCCTTTGGTTGGTTTTAAACAGTTACTTAAAAGGCTTTTCTTGTTTGGACAGACTATAAATCCGAGTTGAAATTATTATCTGTTTCCACCCCTCCAACACTTTTATTGTTTCCATTCCATCATTTAATCTCAATGATCTTGTGATATAGATGACTTGCCCCTTGGACCACTCTTGAAATTGTTGTGCAATTAAAGCCCTTTTATGACTCCATAGCCCAATGGACTAAAAACCAGCATTATATCTATCTTTTTAGCCAAAGCTTGTTCTGATTTCTTGCAACTTCACACCTTTGAAACTCTTTCATTTAGGACTTTCCACATCAACTAATAACCATGCTCAACCATCCAAAACAAACAAAAACCCTCCTTCTTCATAACTAGCCTAATATCATACCCAAAAGATTTAAAGATAAATCAATCATTGCACTTTATTGGAGAGATCCCTCTCTGGATTCAGGAAGGCTAGATCCTAGAATCCCAAGTGGTTCAAGTGTTCTCTCCGCAGTTCTGGTCTCACCAATCTGCTAGAATTACGGGGAGCTAACATAACCCACATTGGGTGAACTCCATTATAAATGTGTGTTATTTTTGTGATTTGATGGTTTTTGTACTTTTCATCTTCTTTACAATATGCACATGTGGTTGTTTCATACTCTTTTAAATGCAATTTCGATAACATTGTTAGCCACCTATAAATTTTTGTCAAGCAAATAGGTGGCTAATTTGTCTCTAAGCCTTCAAGAAATACATTTCCTCTAAAAAAATATCATTCTTGAAGCCTCATGTGTCTTTTTCCCTTTGAAGATCCCTCACTGCTATTTCCATTTAAAAAATCCTCACTGTTTATGAAAAAATTATGCTCAGAAAAGCCTCCATTTGCTCCATTGTCTCCCCGCAAATTTCCCCATTTTAACCCTTTTTCCCCTTCTCAAAGTTTCCCCTTTAACCCCCAAAATCCCTTCCTAAGTCTCGTAAACCATCTAATTCCCCTTTTTAAATCAGTGAAACCCTTCAATTGGTGGAAAAACCCCTTTCTCCCCCTACCAAAACCCTTCTCTAAGCCTTAAAAGCCCTCTTTTTGGCTTAAAAAACACTTATTTTTCATTACAGGCTTTAGCCCCTTTCGGCTACGCCCCTAACCACTTCCCCTCCATGAAACCCGGTGCCAAGGCCAGGTGCTAAGCCCTTGAGCGCTTATTGCAATCGGAATATTGGACGTGAGCGCATTTTCATTGTTATATGGAAAGGTTCCGATGCGAAAAGTGTTTTGTTCTATTGAATGAGGGTGCAATACCCACCGGCGATCTGTAAAGATCCGAAGATCCACACAAATCTCATCGTGCGCCCACCTCATTCCTTTGTTACACTCCGATGGTGATCTCCACTGTTGATCTTAAATAATCCAACGACCATCGCTCCACCGCCCCAATCGCCAAACACAATTTTTTAAATGTGCCACTTCCATTTCCTTGATTCGCCGACTCCCGATTGGATACTGGCTGTTGAATCCAAAAGTACCAACGACCAATATTTGATCTCACTCCGCCTCGATGTCCCTGATTGGTCATCCCTGATCCAATCGCAACCGTCGATCTTGCGCTGATCCAATGGTCCACACGCAATCGCTACATAAACCCATCGGAGTTTTGGCCCCTGCCTTCTCCGATTGTGATTGGATCTCAGCTGTCTATCCCATCTAATCTGATGGTTCCTATTCTTCCCGTCCATTCACCTGCCCCTCCACCATTTTTTCCCTTCTTTAGATCCCAGCCGTTCATTCCATATATCGGATGGCCCACATTAAAACCGCCGCTGACTTGACCCCCTATTTTCCATCATGCACTTTCACATACTGTGCTCCATCTCCCACCATCAGATCTCACAGTCCTAGATCCAACGACCGAGAATCATATCGCGTAGTTTTGGCGTCCTAACTTTAACAGTTTAAAATCATGCGATATGAGCGGTTTTATTTTTCCACGTGTCGGGCGGCGGACCTTATCGCGTGATTTTGAGCAAATTTCAAAACCACTCCATTTCAATGCGAAAAAAGTTGTTTTCCCCTGGAAAACCACTTCCCCTCTTCTGCCTCTGAAAGTTCTTCCACACAATCCTGACCGTTGATCTATATAGATGTACGGTCCTCATTACATCACGCATTTCGTTCATATTTCTTTCATCGCACTACCATAGAGTTTCATCGGCTGATCTCCACCATTGATCTTCTCTTGAGATCCAACAGTTCATAATAAATCGCCCTCCACCCATGCCAGTCCCACGATTCAAAGTCACGATTTCATGCGATTTTCATTGTTTCCTTTATATTTCGCCAAAGTTAAAACTTTTGTGTTTTACATTAAAAGTTTGTTTCATTCTGCCTAACCTCTAAAGCCATTCCATCAGTGAATTTCCACTGTCAATTGATGCTACCTAATCTAATTAGATGATAAAAAATAATTTCACTGCCAGACCTTCATTAGATCAGTTTTCCACCATTACACAACATTTCTCGCCATTTTCTTCACTACATCCACTGATTCTATTGTTGTCCTTCCATCTTCCACAGGCCTCCACAACATCCAACCTCCATTCCCAAAGATTTTCTTAACAATTTTATTGTGTTTTGCAGGGTTATAGATGGTGAAAGCCATTCTCTTCTACACAGTCACTGTCATGGTGACACAGAGCACAAAATGCCATTATTTCAGAGCCAGAGATAGTAGAAAAGACTCCTAAGAGGGGTTTTAAACTTGTATTTCATTAAGAAGATCAGTGTTGAAACCTCGATCTAAACCGTCCTGCACCTTTGAACTTGTATATGCATCAAAACAGTCAACAGAAGTAGTAAAGAGTATCAGTTAAGGAAATTAAAGGATAAAGAGCCTTTATTAAAGATTAATGATTAAAATCCAATGTTTAAAGCTCAAAGAGGCAACACAAAGACCATAAAGAATACCGAGGCATAATTCGGCCTAAAACACAGACCTGAAAGTGAATTAAAAGTGTTTTAGGAAAAGACAGAGACATCTGTCAATCCGAGAAAGCCTCCACCGCCATAGCAGAGGCCAATTGAACCCTCTCCAGCACCAAAGGTTGACCTCTCCAGCTACCAAAAGACACATGCGGCCTCACTGAAATCAAAGAAGGCCTAGTTATTACTAGAACAGAAGACATTCACCTAAAGACAGCTGAAAAATTAATACAAATCAAAAGATCTTATTTCTAATTGTCGTCAAAAGCTATTTTGAAGATAAAATATAGTCCTGAAGTCAATCTTTCATCCATCAAGCCTCAAAAAGCAGAAACATAGTTATGAAGTAGAGTTATAGATTGAGTGAATTCCTGCCTTATGTCTTTCCTAGTTTTCAAAGGCCAGGAATTGCATTGATTGTGAAATTAATGATACTTGACCCCTAGAAACTCTCCCACTTCCAGATTTTCTTATAAATTCTCCTTGAGGACCACATTGTAACGGTTGGTCTTTGGGTATCTGATTGCATGTAATATTTTTCTGAAGCCACTGAAGTCTTGTTTGCAATTGAATATTCATAAGCTGAAATGATAAGTTTGAAGTTGTAGAGACCCAACGGGCTTGCTGATTGTAACTGGTTTGAACATCAAATACAAGTTGCTGATTTATGGGATCCTGATTTAAGTTGATGGTGATGTTTTTCTCATTGTAAATTGTGTTTTATCTTTATATTTCTATTCTGTCCACTTTTTCTGATAAAGAACAGTAAATACAGAGCTAGGATTTACTCTTGACAGTACCCTACTCTTGCTGATAAGCTCTATCTATATGTTTTCTTCCTTTGAAAGTTTTCCTTAAGAGTACATTGAAGCAGGTTGGTTTTGAAGCACTTGCTTAATCTTAGATTTCTCTTTGTGATTATCATCTGTGTTTTCTTATAGAATATGTGGAAATTAGGATAGGTTAAAATTCCTTACTTGATCTTAAGCTATTCTAACTGCTTTTTAATGTTTTCTAACTGAAAGTACTTCGATGCAAGCTAGTTTAAAAGAAGTTACTTGATCTAGGATTACTTTTACATTTTTATATAAGTGTACGCCGAAGCAAGATAGTTTCAAAGCACTTACTTGATCTCATTCTGCTCTTTGTTTTTCACTTGCTTGCTATCCATTTTTCTATATGTTTCATTCCACAATTTCAACTTAAGAGATCCTTTGACATAGATGCCTTGCCCCATGGATTACTCTTGTACCTTGTTGTCCAATTAAATCCTCTTATGACTCCATAGCCCAATGGGTTAAAGCTGCTTTTTGCCTATCTTATCAGCTGAATCATCCCTTCACTTACATACTGTTAGCCCCCCTGTAAATTTTTGACAGGCAAAGTAGGGGGCTAAATTGTTTTTTGAGCCCTCAAGGAATGCATCTCCCCTGAAGACACATCATCCTTGAAGTCTCATGTGCCTTTGCCTTCGATAAATTTCCCTCTGCTGACTCCCTTTATAAGGTCTCATTGATTACATAAATTTTGCTCCAAAAGGCCTACATTAAACCTTATATCCTTGCAGAATGTCCCATTTCATCCCTTCTTCCCTTTGTCAAAATCCCCCTTTTTTGTACCCCCAAATCCCTCCCCTCATCCTCCAAAACCATCCTAAATCCCCTTTAAACCTTCCAAATACACTTTTTTTGGTTTAATTCCCCTTCATCCCCCTATCATTACCCATTTTGGCTTTTAATTTTGTTGAAATGGGCCAAAAATCATGTTTCTATGTAATTGAGCCTCAGCCCCTTTCGACCTAGTCCCTTGTACATTTTCCCCCACAGAACCTAGCGCTAGCCCCAAAGGCGCTTTTCACATTTTTTCATCGGGCGTGTTTTCAGCCGTTGATCTTCACAGAATGGACGGCGATCGCTGCCCCCCCTCATCCTCTGTCGTTCTTTCCGTTCACAGCACGATCGAAGATCAATCGTTCATTTAAATTGCAATCAATGGTCCGTAATCCCCTGTCTCGGTGGTCCCCGCAGTGCACTATTTCAAAAGCACATGTTTTCTATCGCACCGCCTTCAGGCAAGGGGTGGTATTTTCTGATCGCGGAGCGATTCCATACAACTTCCAACGCGTGCCACCGGTATGGCTGGAAAACCACCCTCCCATCACGCATTAAAGTTCGTCTATGGACACGAAGTGATATGCATATCAGCCATCCGATCTAGAGCCCTCCATCCAGCGGTGATCGATCCATGAAGCTGCGCACGCGATAGCCCATAGCCACCGTACCCCTGGCCCACTGTCCATCGCCCTCTGATGCATTTTTCGTCGTTGATCTCCGCTGAGATCGGACGATCAAGATTCAATCACACGCCCGCCGTTGACCCGGGCCTACCACGTCATTTTTCCACGTATCCTCATCGTTTTCCTCGCCCATCCCCTTTATAATCCATTCAAAGATTAAATTTTAATTTTTTTCTACGTTAAACGTCTGCCTCGACACCTTCCACTGTTTTTCGTCAACCTTCACCAGAGCATTTCTCCACCGTTCCTCTGCATTTTTTCGCCATTTCCTCATGGTCGGCCACATCATCCCACCCCCGTACATGTTTTCGTAACAGTTTTTCATGTTTTGTAGGGTTACCAACAGTAAATGGCCACCATGATTCAGGGTTTATGTCACAGTGACAGAAAACACAGGGAAGAGCGTGCACAGAGATTGTATCATGGAGAAAAGCCCAGGATAGTGCTCTGACATGACTTCGATTAAAAGAACAAGGTTTGACCCTGTAAAACTATCCCGGCGCCATTAACACACAGATTTCATAGTCAGAGATATAAATGGAGCAGCAGAGAGCCTAAGGCACGCAAATGAAGATATATAAGCCTTAGGTTCAAAGATTTAGAGGCAAAGTACTAGATTGAAGACCAAAGGATCACGCAGAAGGTACAGCATGTAGAAGTCAATGCATATTAGGGTTTCTACAGCAGCAGAATGTGTTTCCTCCATAAAGGACAAAGCGCCCATGTAGTTTTTATTCTACACCGTGCTCTTGAGGAAATTTCCACCCTGACAACAGTCCAAAGCTACCAGAGCATTTGTTTCATGAATACAGTAGACTTCTTAGTCATTTATTTATCATTTGTTTATTCACCAAAGGTACCATAGATTCATGTAGATCAAATTACATCAAGAGACATACTGAAGTAAATAGAGGCCTGAAGAAGACCACTCTTCCATCCAAAGAGTGACTGGAATTGAATGCTCAGAATTTAAACAGAATGGGCTTCATCCCTCTTTATTTTCAGAAGTTTTAATACTGCATTTATTCCTTCACCTACTGCCTCTGCTTCCCTTCAGCTATAAAACTCATGAGATAATATTGTAAATGTTGTTCATCAGTTATCAGAGAACTGCAAGTAGTTTCTTTTGAGACACAGTCTCTGTGTAAAGTGTTGGATAGGCTGAGGAATATGATTTCAGACTGAGTATTCATCTATTAGCAATGTTGTACTTGACTGGTATTGTTATTTAATATGACAAGCACATTTCTTTGGATCCTAATCTAAAGCAGTGGTGATGTTTTCCTATCTCTATGTTTATATTCATTTCATTTCGTTTCTACTGGCTTGCATCAGAATATTGGCATAGGATTTACCCTTGTTAGGTACCCTATGTTTTTGCTCTCCTTGCCATTGATGTTTTTCTTCTGAATGTGTTATCTAAGAATTGATTTCAGTTAATTTAACTAGTGTAGTGGATGTTATTGCCTGCTCTCTGATGTATGAATTAAATATATCTGTTCTTAGATGTTTCTTGTTAAGGATATAGTTGGAATATTTGGGAACACTGGGGATTAGAGTTAGCCCTGTCCACTAGGATCCTTGTACGACCAGCTGGTCTTTAACTTTGTGCCCTGAATTTGTGTTGTCTCCTCCTCTCTTATCATTCCATATCACACAATCATCTTTAAGATCCAATATTTTAGATGACCAGCCCAATTGAAAGCTTTCACATTGGATAGTAAGCAAATCCTTTCCTGACTCCATTGCCCAATGGTTTTGAATGCTCCATGGAATACTTCACCTTTGCCCTTTTCCTCTTTGCTCATCCCGGTCTTACATTGAAATCCTTCTTTCCTGATCACCAGAAACCAAACAAACAAACCTTGTGCCTATAACTAGCCTAACATCTTAACACTGAGCTTCAAAGTCCTATATCTTTGATATATCATAGAGAGATCCCTCTCTGGACCCAGGAGGGCTATATCCCGAGGTCTAAAAGTGGCTTTGATGTTGTCTCATCTTTTGGTCTTGCCAATCTAGCCAAAACATGGGAACCCCAACATAATGGCGACTCCGCTGGGGAAATTCTGAGTATTCCTCATCTTACTACATCATAAGAACTTCAGAAACCTACAATCTCCAGTTAGGTTGGTAGTTAAACACTCCTATTCATAGATCAACCTCTATACCATTTGTTTTTTTTTCTCCCATACTCTTGGACAGAGTCTGGAAAGGGCCAGGTAGCCTCCAGATCTCACACTCTTTCAAAGGTGACATATCTGCTAAATTCCCTCCTAGTCAATCTCTGGTTATATTTTGTTGTGTTTGGAAGATATCCTTGAAAGGGGACATCTCATAATCACTATGGTGGATAGTGTACCCTCCAAAAAGATCCTAAACCTTTCCACCTAGTGACTCCATATTCCCTAAACATTTTAAAGACTCCACTGGTGATCAGTAGGCCTACTGATTATCTTGGTTTCACATAAGACTCCACTGGGAGACCAGCCTCCATAACAACATCAACCAAAGAAGAAGTAACAAGTAGGGTTAAGTTGCTCGGTTAGAAAACAACATTCTGGCTTCAAGAACCATTCATACAAGAGCTTACCCTAACCCAAACCCACCTGAAATAGTTGACAACCCTGAGAGTATCCTCAAGGGATCTCCTACACCTAAAAGACCAACTATTTCTAGCCACATCCATAGAGCTAACTCTACACCAGAAAACTTTACAGCTCTATCAGACCCACTTTTTGACCTAGGCACTCAAAATAGTTTGCCAAGAACTAGGTCATTCAGTGTCCTAGACCAGTCAGACCTTGAGTTTCCTGGTTCACCACCTCAAAGTGGTAAGCACCTTGGGATTAGACAGACCCCTCCCTCTACACCTCCTGATATACACTTCATTCAAAACTTGGGGCTCAGTCACCCTAGATTTTCTCATCAGTCTTCTGCTGGTCACAATATCCCTGTCATCCATATACCTACTACCCAAGTCAACCCTTTACCTCATCAAAACATCATCATGGCAGCCTAGTATGCACCGCTGATTTTACCTCAGCCTCTAGTACCCTTACCCAATGACTATCAATCAAAGATTCCACACTTCACTGCAAGAGTGTCTACCACAACCCAACACCATGTAGATAGGATGGAAGATTCTTTTGACTACATGGAGATAGATGATGATACAGTCAAAATGAGAATCTTTTCTCAGAGCTTAGGGGGTGATGTGAAGAAATGGTTTAAGGGCCTACCTCCGGGTAGCATAAATGATCTCCCAGATCTATATCAGGCCTTCATAAACAAATGGGAAGTTAAGGCCAACCCTTGCCAACTCCTAGCAGAATATATGAGCCTTAAGAGAA
Source organism: Pinus albicaulis (assembly GCA_034641835.2). NCBI lineage: Eukaryota > Viridiplantae > Streptophyta > Pinopsida > Pinales > Pinaceae > Pinus > Pinus albicaulis. Next base: position 456,830,155 of record CM076576.1, on the reverse strand, counting down.
ACGTAGGAGAGAGTGTCCACAATTACACAACAAGATTCAACGGCATTTACAATGCTCTTCCTCCACACATGAAACCTCCCCAAGGTATGACTCTAGCGAAATACCTCGAAGGATTTGATGCTAACATGGCCTATCAGCTCAGGGATAAAGAATACAACACATTGGAGGACATGCAGAAAGGAGCAGTGAACATAGAGGCAAATCTGATTGAGAAAAGAGCGAGGTTGAGAGTTGAAAAAAGAGTAACATATAGGGATGACAATGTAGCTTCCACATCTGATCCAAATCATTACCATCTATCTAAAAAAGTGGACAAGCTATACCAAATGATGGAAAAAATGGTTGTCATTGTCAATAACCGAAACAAAAACTAGAACCAGAACTTTAGAAGAAACAATGCCACTCCCAACAGACAAAGAGAGTCAGATCAACAAGTTATTCCCCCATTCCAAGAGAACTTTCTGGATGAGGATGAGGGAATCATAGAGGAGTCTAAGGGAAACACAATAAACATGTTTGAAACAGAATATTCAATCCATAAATGTTACGCAGAAGAAGATCAGCCCTCACCCTCATATTGGGATGAGGAAAGATCATAATCTGATGATTATAGAATTGGATTTGAAGATGCCATCATGTAGGTCAGACAATATGAACTTAGGAACAAAAGGAGCCAAGAAACTCCTAAACCAAAAGCTTATGATGTCACCATCAAGAAAAGGCCTGAGAAAACTTCTAAAGTGACTGCTGAAAGTAACAAATCAGCAACTGAGAGTTCTGGAAAGAACAAAGAAAAAGATAACCAAAACACCGATACACAAGGTAAACCAACTAGCAGCACTAGCACTGCAGTTATTTCTCCTGATAAAATTTTCACAAATGCTATACATAATGATAATCGGCACACTGATTCAGCCACTAAGGCAGTGGCTAACAAAACAGAGTCGAGCATTCCAAAGAGTCAGTCTACTTTCAATTTGGAGAGTGAGATTGCAAAAATTAAAATCTCTGTCCCACTCTCTGAGCTGGCCACTCAGGATGTATATAAAGGCCAAATTTTGAAAGCATTAAATTTAGGTGAGAACAGTGACACTGTAAATCTGAGTGATGATCAACCTGCCCTTCTGTTTGCTCCAAAGATAGAAGGAAAGTTTCAGGAAGGGGTAGTTCCCCCTTTTTATATCAGTCTTAATATTCATGAAAATATTCTTCATAATGCAATGCATGATTTTGGAGCATCACATAACCTAATGCCTAAGGTAGTCATGGAAAGGCTAGGCCTAGAGATAACCCGTCCCTATAAAGACCTATATTCATTTGACTCTAGTAGAGTAAAGTGTCTTGGCCTGATCAAATATTTATGTGTGAGCCTTACTCAGATTCCTGCCAAGTGTATGTTCATGGATGTTGTTGTGGAAGATGTGCCACCCAAGTATGGCATGTTATTATCAAGATCATGGGGAGCCAAGCTGCAAGGAACAATGCAGATGGATGGGGCTTATGCCACAATCCCAATCTTTGGCCAACTTAGAAGACTGTACAGGGAAGCACAAATGAAATTCCTGGTTAGTAGCCCTGAAAAGCCTGAAAATTCTCCTCTATACTCTGTGCATACAGACCTGGACTCCTTTATCTTCTGCAATGATGAATCTTTGGGAGGACCAGAATTTGAAAACGTAGATACAAGAAAAGGTACACATGATGACACAGAGCCAATGGAATTTAACATAATGGCTACCCTAGACTCAGAGGAGGAAGACATAGAAAACTTTGAACAGTGCACCGAAACAACAACGCAAAGTGAACCAGAAACAGAATGCGATCAGCCAGCTAGTCACCTCTCTGACTTCCACACCCATAACGAAAAACTAAACAACCCATAGCCTAGTGCAGACCCTATAAAGAAAAATAATGGCGAACCCAGCTGTAGGGAAAGAAATGATAACAAAAACGAGAATGAACCCCTGTGGGAAATGAGTTTTGATGGGTCCTGCACAAGAATAACTACCGGAGCTGGGGTTTGGCTACGTAACACAGAGAGCGACTACGCGGAAATCCATGCCTACTATCTGCATTTCAAATGTACCAATAATATTGCAGAGTATGAGGCCCTTATCCTGGGTTTAAATCTGTTGAAGAAAATAGGAGCCCATAGAATAGCGTGCAGGGAGACTCTAAATTGGTTATCAAACAGGTGAATGGTGAATACACAGCCAAACACCCTAGGTTGAGAGCATATAGGAACGATGTTGTAGACATATTGAAAACATTTGTTGAATACGAATTAGTGTTTGTTCCTAGAAATTAGGATGCCTTTGCAAATGGATTAGCTTGCTTAGCTAGTTCATACCCTAAGACTCCAAGCGACCAACAGATCATCATTCAGACCAAATTCAGGCCTGCGGTGCCGGTTAATGAGAAATACTGCCAGGTTTTCGAGGGAGATAAACAAATTGAAGATTTTTTGATGGGTAGGGACGAGTTTGAGTTTTCCGATTCAGACTCTACGTCTAGTGATAGCTGCCTAAGTGAGGAACCCTCGGACGAGGAAGAAACTACACCCCACGATGTAGAAATAAATGCTTTAAATGAAGAAACTGGAAATTCAACCACGGAGTGTGAAAACGCAGACAGAGAAGAAGTAGAGGTACTGCAGGCCAAAGATAAGAACATACCTCAAGATCTGGCGTCGTTAGAAGACCTTTTTGACTTCGATGATGTGGAAAAAAATCCCACCATTGAACACGTGGACTCTGACGTAGAAGAATGCAATATAGGCACAAAGGATAATCCAAAAATAATTAAATTGGCTAAGTCTCTTCCCGCGAACATGAAAAAGAAATACATTAACCTTTTTAAGGAATTTATTGACGTGTTTACGTGGAGTTATGAAGACTTAAAGGCTTATGACACGAACATTATACAACACAAAATACCTTTAAAAGAAAATCAGAAACCATTCAGGCAGAAACTTCGTAGGATAAACCAAAAACAACTGCCTGCAGTTGAAAAAGAGATTAAAAAGATGTATGAGGCAGGCATAATAGTTCCTGTGAGGTTCTCTGATTGGGTATCAAACTTACTGGCTGTGAGAAAGAAAACAGGGGAAATCAGATTATGTATTGACTTCAGAAATCTTAATAGAGCCTCACTCAAGGACAACTACCCTTTGCCAAAAATGGAACACATTCTACAGCGGGTAGTAGGCTCAAAAGGGATTTCTTTGTTGGATGGTTTTTCAGGTTACAACCAAGTCTTAGTAATCCTAGAAGACCAACTCAAGACAGCCTTTACCACTCCATGGGGTACCTTTATGTATGTAAAAATTCCCTTTAGACTGATGAATGCTGGTGCAACCTTCCAGAGGGCAATGGATATGGCTTTTTCAAATGAGATAGGACACTTCATTGTTATTTACTTAGATGACATAACAGTCTATTATAAGACTGAAGAAGAACACCTAAAATATCTAAGAAAAGTGTTTGAAAAATGTAGAAGGTTTGGTCTATCATTGAGTCCCAAAAAGACTGTATTTGGGCTACAAGAAGGAAATCTTCTTGGCCACATTATATCAGAAAAGGGAATCAGGATAGACCCACAAAGAGTTGAGGGAATATTACAGATTACACACCCAAGAAACATCAAATAATTACAGTCCTTCATTGGGAAGATTAGCTTCCTTAGGAGGTTTATCCCCAACCTAGCTGAACACCTTAGGAATATGACTAACATGCTGAAGAAAGGTGTGGGAGTTAAATGGACTGTTGGAGCTAAAAAATCTTTTGAATCAGTAAAACTTGCACTCAACCAAGCCCCTGTTCTAATCAGACCAGATTTCTCTAAAGATTACCTGATCTTTTCATTTTCCTCTGAGCATACAGTGGCTGCAGTCTTACTGCAGAAAAATCCAGAGGGAATGGAACAACCAATTTCCTTTTTCAGCAAAGCACTAAGGGATGTTCCCTTGAAATACAACATAATGGAAAAACAGGCTTATGCCTTAATCAAGGATTTAAATTACTTTAGGGTGTACATATTGCATCCCCACACCATAGCTTATGTGCCTAATATAATAGTCAAAGATATTTTTTCCCAAGACCCAGACGGGAAGAGGGGCAAATGGATTGCTGTGATTTTAGAATACGACCTTGAGATAAAACCCACCAAACTAATTAAAGTTCAGGGCTTAGCACAACTTATGGCTGAATCAAACCTACAAGCCCTTGATATTAACATGATCAATACCTTGGATGAGCAACAAGAATTGCCTGATCCCACCGTTGAGGAAAATTTTCAAAGCTCTCCTTGGTATTCTGAAATTTTGTATGTGCTTACACACCTTAATGCCCCTCCTGAACTATCAAAGACCAAGGCTAGATTCTTAAAGCTAAAAGCCAGGAGCTATTGAATATCGAATAACTACTTATACTGGAAGAACCCAAATGGCCTATTGCTTAAATGTTTGCCTGAAAACGAGGCAGAGAGGATTAAACAAGAATTCTATGCAAGAGAGTGTGGAGGCCACCTGAGATGGAAAGCCACTGCAAAAAAAATACTCAGAGCTAGCTACTATTGGCCTACACTCTTCAATGATGTCCATAAGATGATAATTTCCTACCACAAATGCCAGATTTTTGAAGGCAAAAGAAAGCTCCTTCCCTTACCTCTACAACCCATCATTGTTGAAGGTCCCTTTTTGCAATGGGGCCTAGATTTCATAGGTGAAATTCACCCTGCTTCTTCTTCACAACACAAATGGATCCTAACAGCCACAGACTATTTCACTAAGTGGATAGAGGCCATACCCACTAGGAATGCCACAGATTCAGTCATCATTATTTTCCTATAAGGTCATATCCTCTCTCGGTTTGGCTGCCCAAGGAAAATAATCACTGACAATGTTGCTGCTTTCGGATCCAAGAAAATGGTTGATTTTTGTCACAGGTATCAAATAGCACTCGGTCATTCAACGGCCTATTACCCTCAGGGTAATGGATTAGCTGAATCATCAAACAAGAGCCTGGTGATCATCATCAAGAAGCTGTTGGAAGAGAAAAAAAAGTCATGGAATAACAAGTTAGTACATGCTTTGTGGGCTGACAGGCTTACAATAAAGAAATCTATTGGCATGTCACCTTATCAGCTTGTCTATGGAATAGAAGCAGTGTTTCCTACCAGCCTTGGGATACCAGTGATCAAACTTGTTCAAGAGATACAAACAGAAGAAGACAGTATGGCGAGAAGGATAAACCAGACAATCCATCTCCAGCAAACAAGGGAAGAAGTTTACAACAGAGCAGTGAAATTTCAGGAGAATATAAAGAAATTGTTTGACAAAAGAACCAAAGTTGTTGATTTCAAAATTGGAGATAAAGTTCTGAAGTGGGACTCAAGGAGAGAGGACAAAGGAAATCACGGCAAGTTTGATAGTTTGTGGCAAGGTCCATACATCATCCAGGACAGTGTGGGTCCAAATGCCTTCTTCATACAATAATTAGATGGTACAGAGCTGTTTGGGGGTCCTATCAATGGCAGAATGCTAAAACACTACTTCTGCTGATTTCCAATTTCCAGTTTCCATTTCCATTGTACATACCATTGCAGTGTTTTATTTTCAAGAAAAAGGAGAAAATGTTTCAAAAAACAGAGAGAAAGAAGAGGTTCAGACATGCTCAAAACATGAACCTCTGAAGTGCAAAGGATTGGCTCTAATATGATCAAAACCTGAGCCAAGGAAAGTGAAGATAGCTAGCCCAAACATGCCCAAAATCTGGACCAGTAAAGAAGAAGAATAATCGGCTCTAACAAGCTCAAAACCAGAGTTGAAATGAAGAAAAGAAGTGACTCTAACATGCTCAAAACTTGAGTCACAAAGAGAAGAAGGATACTTCAAGTTTCAGATTTCAAGCCTCCACAGTTTTGTTTTCAGTTTTCTGCATTTTTCTGTCCATGTGCAATTGTCTTTATGCCTTGGATCCACAGCAAACCAGACTGTCTAATCCTGGTTTTAATGTTTTTAAATTTATGTTGTAGAATGTAGAGAAGAAATCTGCTGGACAGTTTAATCCCAGCAGATATTAGATTAGGTTAAGGAGAACCCTATGAGTATGAATCTAATACGGTCTCATGGAGCAATAAGGGTAGAGTTAGAATAGTTTTATTTTAAGTTTGTAAAAATAAAATGATGTAAAGGTTGCTAGCTCAAATGCACCTGAAGAAGAAAAAATGCTAGGATTAGGTGTGAATGAGTGAGACGATTGGAAGGAGTTTTACGCTAAATTTATGTCTTCACAAATGTGGCCAATTTAGAAAGTAAAGAAAGAAGAAGGTGGCTTAAAGCTGACATCGGCTACACCAAGAATCATTTTACGAATTCTTGACTCCTTCAAGAAGAAGCCATCCCCATGTAGAACCTGTTAAACTCCTTTATAAATTTTAATGAAAGCAAAGTAGGGGGCTAAATTGTTTTTGAGCCTTCGAGGAATGCATCACAGACACATCATCCTTGAAGTCTCTGTGCCTTTGCCTTTGATAAATTTCCCTCTGTGACTTCCTTTATAAGGTCTCATTTCTGCATAAATTGTGCTCCAAAGGTCTATATTTATCCCCCTGTATCTCACCAAGATGTCCCTTTTCACCTCTTCTTCATTTTTCAAAAACCCCTTTTCTTACCCCCAAAATCAACCCTAATCATACAAACCTCTCCAAAAATTCCCCTTTGGTCCCCTTAATCTCCCCAAATCCCCTTGAAAACCCACCTTTACCCTTTATGCAGCCAAATTCTCACCTTTGTTCCCTATCGCTACCCTCCTTTGGCTTTAAAATGCCAGAAATGGGTTAAAAACCCACTTTTAACATTATAATAGGGCTACCAGCACCTTTCGGCTTGACCCCCTCGGCTTTTCTTCCACCTTGTGACACAGGTAGAAATGAGCGGCTAACTTAATTGCTTATCTCAATTGGTATCGAGGCAATATCAGGTCGATTAGCGTGATCGGACGGTCCATGTGCTCCACAACACTGTGGTCTACCCCATCATTCCCCTCAGATCACCTTCGTGGTTTCATGTAACCACGGATCCAACGTCAGCGTTTTATCATCTCGGTGGTCCCCACTTGCCAAACCTTTGTGCCATAAACCACCTGGGTTTATCCCTTTTAGCCTTTTGGGAGGAAGGCGGGTTTTTTCCCATTGCCCCGGTGATTCCTCCTTCAATCGACGCATTACGAGCGCACTATTTCGCATCCTCATCACATATTATCGTTCATCGCGGATGCGTAGCGATATCATTTGTGAACGTCCGTCTGAGAGCGGCCCATCAACAATCATCACTAAAGCCATTTGCCTTGAGGTTTAACCAGAAGCAGTACCCACGGCCTGTCCGCCAGCCCTCATTTTCCTTGGTCAGATCTGGCGGATCAGGTCCCTCATTCAATCACACGCCGCCATTGGCCACAGGCCCTACGTGCGTAGTCACGTAATCTTCATCATTTTTCTCACTAGTCACATTAACAATACATTTCAAAGATTAAATTTTAATGTTTTTTTTTTGCGTTAAACGTACTGCCTCGACACCTTCCTTGTTTTTCGCCAACCCTCACCAGCTTGTTTCTCCACCATTCTCTTGCATTTTTGCCATTTCTCATGATCCCCTTTATCATCCTCGCGATCGTCGCATCATCCCACCCCCATACATGTTTTTAGCCAACAGTTTCATGTTTTAGGGTTACCGTAGTAAATGGCCACCATGATTTGGGGTTCTGTCACGTGACATAAGAAACAGGGAAGAGCGTGCACGGTTGTATCATGGAGAAAGCACAGGATAGTGCTCGGCAACGACTTCCATTAGAAACAGGTTGATACTCATGATCCGAGCCATTAAAATGTGGATTTCGTGAGCGAGAGATATAAATGATACGAAGAGAGAGTTTGAGGCACGAGAGGGTGAAGATCTTGGATCACGATTCGGTGTTTTAGAGACAAAATACCAGTTGAGAGCTTGTTGAGAATCCATAAGAAGTCTGACACGAAAATCATCGTATCGGTTCTACATCGGCGAATGTTTTTCCCTAAAAAAGGATGGAGCACCCATACGGCTTTTATTATACACGTATTCCTAAAAATTTCCACTTTGACAACGATGCAAAGCTGCATTTGTTTCATAAGTATAGCGGACTTCTCGGATCATTCATTTATCTTCTATTTATTCACAGTGGTACTATGAATACTATAGCGGGCACATCAAAGACATGCAGTGCTTCAGGAGCACAGAATGACTCCCATCTTCATCCAAGAGCACTATACTGATTAATACCTGGAAATTTATACAAAGCGGACTTGACCTCCTTCCTCTTACGAAGTTTTAATCTTTGCATTTAGTTTTCACCTACCTCCTCGGTCCATCTTTACGCTATAAAATTTCATGAAGAAACATTGGCAAAGGTTGTTGATTAGTTGCTCAGAATTGCAAATGAGATTTTTTTTTAATTTTTTTTTTTTTTTTTTTGGAGGCACGGTCTGTGCAAGAAATTATAGATGCAAAGTGAGGAATATGATTTGATTGATGCGGCTATTGGCATTGTTGTATATGGTAGTATTTCTATTCAATATGACAAGCGCATTTCTTTGGATCTGATCTAAACTGGCGAGTGATGTTTTCTTATCTGTGTCCCCAATTCATTTCCATTCGTTTTCCTATTTTGGCTTACATCGAAAAAGTGGCATAGGAGTTTACCCTTGTTAGGTACCACTATGTTTACGCTCTCCTTTCCATTAATAATTTTCTTTTGAATGTGTTATCTAAATTGATTTAGGATAATTTAACCCATTCAGTAGATGTTATTTCTGCTCTCGATGTGTTTGAGTTAAATGAATACATTCTTAGATGTTTCTTATTATGAGTTTAGCTAGAAGATTTGCATTAGGATAGAGTTAGCCCTGTACACTAGGATCCTTGTGTGACCAGCTGGTCTTTAACTTTTGTTCCAAACCTTTATTTTGTTCCCCCTCTCTCTTATCATTCCATATCACACAAATCATCTTTAGAGATAAATATTTTTAGATAGCTAGCCAGTCAACTTGCACATTGGATGGCTAGCAAATCCTTTCTTGACTCCATTGCCCAATCGTTTTGAATGCTCTGGAATACTTCACCTCTACCTTGAATCCTCTTTGCTCATCACGGTCTTACATTAAACCCTTTTCCTAACCAACAATACACACAAACAATTAAACAAGAAAACCTTGTGCCTATAACTAACCCAATATCTCAAACTTTGAGAAAACAAATACCTAAACCTTTGCTTATCATAGAGATCCTCTACAGGACCCGGGAGAATTAAGATCACCGAGGTTTGAAAGTGTTTTGATTTTGTCTCATCTTTTAGTATTGTAATCTTTCCAAAACATGGGAACCAATGGTACGGTTCTTTCCAAATTCATATCAATATTTTATTGCAAACACTTTAATCAGTTGCATTCAAAATCACATAACGTCTCATTTAAATGATCAAACTTGTATGAAATTCGGTGAATGTTGTGATTATGATGACCCAATGAGCCAATAAAGAAATAAACATAAAGTTCAAGAATTAAAGGAGTAAAGCGCATGATCGCTTGAATTCTTAAATGCACATTTTAGATTTCGCGGGACATAACTAAAAACAAAAACCCATTTATTGCATAAAAGTTACGATGTGATTTATTAATAGATCCACATTTACGCAAATTTATGGGTAACATAATAAATGGAAATGGTCCTCAATTTGTGATGTGTATGATGAATGGTAGTTAAATAACAAACTTAACTGACTCATGTCAAATAAAATTGAATATGAATCCAACAATAAGTAAATTGATCTAATGAAGGTGTGGAGATTGATTACAAATATTATTGATTATTATGGAATTTAATAGAAATAGTTTGGTAATTCATATCTACTTGAGCATGTTTTGAAATGATTTAATGCTAGATTTGTTTCAATTCTATTCTCCTATCTTTTCTCTATATTTTAATGTTTTCTACTTGTTTCTTAAAAAATAGGAAACTACTTAATGGGCTTGAGAAATTAGAGATGACAAGAAGAAGAGATTGCCCAAGTATCCTCGATAAAATTTCGAGATATTTCTCCACTATTCTCGAGATACCACCTACAACGAGATACGGAAGTTCTTCATGGGAAACCGATATATCCATTTGAAGATGAGAGCGAGGAGTAATAGCCATAGATTTAACATGAGATGCTTCGGTTCTTAGGACTTGACCTATTTTGTTGCATGTTCATCCCATCCATAAAAAATTGTGACAAGGCCAAATATTCTCTCTATCTGAGATATGGTTTAAGTGGGTAATTGACCACTTGAACGTAGAAGATATAACATTCAAGGATTCAAAGGGCGAGAATATCGGTTCATTCAGGGAAAAATATTTGAGGACAATGTACCACTTACCCCTCTTATAACAGAACTATGACAAAGCTTTTCTTCAAAGCTTTAGAGCAAAACATCTAGACCTGATGAAAGTCATAAGGGAATGGAAGGAATACCAAGGAAATGTTAAATGAGATAAACTCGGCATGTACCCAATAACACAAATTCCTTCCCCTAGTGTTATGTTGTCGATATATTGTGTAGATTATATGAAAAAATCGATACCACTAGGTTTTCTATAGATTGGGTCCCATTAATTGACGCAATCGTCATTTCCTTAATTCTGAATTGGGAAAATATCCTATCTGATAATTTAGCGAGAAACATCATGGAGTATAGGAGTAAAAGAAGTGTTTCATCTAGAGAAATACCCCCCCTTTACATGAGTGCCTATGTCATGGAAACA